>JALBYD010000035.1:0-201727 GCA_023212685.1 Pseudozyma pruni
ACGTTCGCCTCACAAGTAAGTGTGTCTCAACGAAAAAGTCTTATTCCACGCGGATTGTCCCTTACTGCAGGAATAATCCACAAGGTAATCGAACATCGCCCGACCTTTGCCAAGCATATTGCCCAGTACTTTGCTCGTTAGCGCGTACTTCACTCAACGCTATTAAGCTCAAGTTGTACGACTCTTACAGGCACGCGACCCCTGACACTATGCTGCCCAACCTCTCAACAGGGTGTTCACAGTGGTCAGCTGTGAGCAAAGGCAACATTGCCGCTAAGCAGCGCTTAGCTCCGAGCAACCCTTATTGTTGGTGCCAAGACTGTTTAGCTCCCAAGGCTCCTTAACGCAGACCTACCAAGCTTGTCGCTTGCAAGGCACACAAGCTCCAAACTCACAATTTGACGGCCGCCTACGCTCACTGGCACACGACCCCTGACAGTCAGTTAATTGAATGGCAGCGGTTGTGGCAGCGGTTGCTGATCTACGGCTCTTACCCCAACACAACTGATCTACATCCCTACTGAGATGCAGGCTACACAATGATATTGGACCGAGGCATTGTGTGTTCAAGCATCATGATGAAGAGTGATGAGTTACGGCAAAGCAATTCTATGTGAGCAATTTTTGGACTGGACTGTACGCTCAGCCAAGCCGTGGCAGAGCTGGACGCGATGCCGGTCCTGTGAAATCCTCATCTTGCGGCACAAAATTTGAGATCGGATCCGATTCCTTTCTCCATTTTCGGGTCTTCGCTGCGGTTGCAGGCTGAGACCGAGAAAAAGTTGTTCGAGAGAGTTTTCGTTTGCGGCGGTTTGCGTTTGCGATCTTCTCTTTCCATCACATCGACCTTGGCTTGTATTGCACGTCCGTCGTTCTGCCAGCTCACACGGTGTGAGAACAGCTTGACGGTCCTGAACAGCTACAACAGTAAGTCTCGCAGCATTCGCTTTCCGCCTCGACGAGCAGCTCGATTCGGAGAGCTTGGGCACCATCAGCAGTCGACAACCAGCAACGCGAAAGCATCGACAGCACACAGCAGCCACACGGATCCACAGGATTATACCCAAGCATAGCATAGTTCAATCCGAGAGCCACGGCTCGTTGCGGAGAACCCCACCATCTAAACGTCTTTCGCTCCTATATGATGGATCCCGAGGCACGAGGTCGCTGCGTGGCTTTGCAAAGCGTTGACCGTCGACTTGATGATGCGACGGCTCAGTCCAGTCGCTGCTATGGCGCTCGCTCGCATCAGCTATTCAGGCGAGGATCGTTTCACTAACGCTGCCATTGCTTTGCTCACCTCTGTTCGCTCAGCAGGCCGTCTCGACAACTTGTACGAGCTACACGCTCTGTCTCGATACTGTCCCGGCCTTGGCCCGCTATGAAATGTCATTCTTCGTTCTTCTGCTCGGCCCTTTATGCTCTGAGATCACTGCTTGCTGTGTTGCGCCGTTGTCAGTGAACGCAGGATCACGACCGCCTGAGCGAGAAGAGCACGGTCAAGATCATGGGAGCGTCTGAAAGAGGCCTAACAATTTGAGAATTTTCGAAGGAAGATGCACGGTGCCCGAGTAAGTCATCATTGGACATGCATGTGCAAGCACCAAGCGCACCACCATCTCGTAGCGCCTCGGTCCTTGCTGGTTGGTTGCAAGCTTTCACCATTGGAACATCAAGCGCAGCCGCAATGTTCTTTTCCAGGGCGAAGGAAGAGACTGCTCAGGCATCGAGATCTGCATCAGCATCGGCATCGGCACCGGCACCGTCTTCGACAAGCACAGTGACGTCTGCTTCCTCGTCGACGAATGAAGCGGAATGGCAAGCCAAGGGACCCGCAGGACTGGGAGCCATCTCGTCTCTCTCGCCGGAATGCACACCGCTCAAGCACCGATACGACGCCTGCTTCAATCTTTGGTTCAAGGACTATCTCAGCATCGGCGATGACCAAGTTCGGGAACAGCAGCGACAGAGCGAAGCATCCTCTAGTGGGTCGGCGACGCCGTCTTCGATAGCCTCGTCAAGCGGCTCAAGCGGCAAGAAGAGATCAAGCTGGTTCTCGGACTCATCCTCAAGCTCTTCGGATTCGACAGCTGCTACCTCAATAGGTGGGTCCGACTTTGAAGCAAGGAAACGAGCTGTCATGGAGCGTTATGACCGAGATTGTGGAAAGCTTCTCAAGGACTACCAGGCATGCGTCAGAGTGAGTGCAAATGACACTGATGGCTCGTCTTCGAGCGATGCGAGGTGCACAACATGCTGATCCGCAATGTCTTCTTATTCACAATTGCCTCGCTGCTGTCTCACCGGCTTATCGACTGGCCTCTGCGATTCCTTCCCCCATGCTCACAGAGAGCGGTGACTGATCGAGGACTCGACGACCTCATCCAGCAAGCGCGCAAAGAGAATCCTTTCCCCTTTGACCATGAACGTCAAGCAGATCCTCGTGCCAACAATCCGCCATTCCCGTTCCCTGCGGCTCGGGAGTAACCTGCTCATGTCTTACTGCTTCTCAATACAAAGCCACGGTATCTTACAGGATTCACCTTGAAGCCCCAAGACAGCTCTCTGAGGGTACACGCCACTGATCTACGGGCTGTTTGATAGGTGGGAAGGGGCAGTCGAAAGACATAATGGCTGTGCTGGGAGCTGCTTCACCTTGGCTGTCTGACAAAATGGATCTCGACTCTTCCACTGTGCTGACAGATCGTCGACTTCGTTGTCGAGGACCGGGAGCAGAGCCTGTCAAGCGACGCCCGAATAGTGACCATAACGATCGAGCTCCGACCACAGAAGCTGTCTCTCAATGGCAGTGTATCGAATGGGAAGAGAGCATCGAGCATGAAAAAGGGGTTGCGACACGTGTGACCTTGAAAAGGGCTCAGCTCCACAATAAAATAAATTTGGCTCGGCTGCAGACCCGACGATCCGTGACTTTTGGTGAAAGAAGTGAAAGGCTGTGCTTGGCATCTCACCACATCATCGGCAACGGCCCATCTTGTCTCTCATCTCCATCCTGACCATCTCAAAGCATGCCCGAACCGAGGCTATGATGTGCTGCCCAGCAGCTTAAGAATGAGCTAAGAATCGGCAATCGAGCAGCACGAACTCACGACTAGGAATGGCCAACACACGCAAGCCGTCTCTCTACCGACATTCACCTCAGCACCATGCCAGGGATGGCGGACGAGGAGGCCTCTGTCAGGGCAGCCCCAGCTCTCGCATCTACCGCGACCGTCTCACAATATGACGTCCCGGCCACCGCAGGACCATCACAAGCGCCATCATCTAGCCCATTTGCTGCGTCGACGCAGAATGCTTTGCCCACATACTCCGAAGCAAGCACAGTCTCCTGCGCACCAGGCTCAGTCGCGGATCTAACAACGATCTATCCGCAGATGTCGCCCTCAGGCTTAGCAGCGCATAGCACCGAGAGCTTCTTCGACATTGCTCCACGAAGCGATTCCACGTCCTTTCAGGTCGGTTACCTCGGCCTCAAAGGCTTCCAGGCGTGGCTCAAAGGTGACGTCCTCGTCAAGCTCGACACGGAGACCAAGCGAAGAGGCCGATACACGCGCTGCACGGTCCAGCTTCAGGCGAAGGAGCAAGCATCAGGTCCGGGAAGCGAATGCGGCCAAGGAGCAAGCGATTCGGGAGCGCAAGGCCAGCCCGTCGTCGAGCTCTTCTCGTACAGCCTCGTGTTATGGGACGCTGACAAGGAGCCGACGTCATCCAGAGCTGCTCTGCCAACAGTCCCGTCCACCATGCCATTCTCGTTTCCTCTCACCGCCGACCTGCCCCACTGCATCCACCTTCGCGACAGCTCATTGACGTACACTATCACCGCTTCGCTCTTCAGCGAAGATGCGGGCAAGCTGCCTCATGCCATCAAGACAGTGCCAGTACATCTCGTCCGCTACACTCGTCCTGGTCCTCTCAACCAGATTGAACTTGCCGAGCTGGATGGAGCTGCCCTGCCAAACGAAGAGCACACGTTGCAGCCCCACACTTGGGTCGAGCAAACGCCCACGTTGGTCTATGCGCAGATCAATCGAACCATCTTTCGACGTGCCGAACCCATCGAGCTTCGTGTTCACATACCTTCGCCAGATCCTACTGCCGTCTCCGAAAAGGGCCTCAAGCTGCGTGCGGTGGAGGCGGATCTCATTCGCATCATCCACGTCAAGCCCCACACCGGGCAAGGAGCAGATGCAGGCGACGCTCCTCAGGGATCATCGTCCACACCGCAAGACAGGGCGTCAGATCCGAATGTGCACGAAGCCCTGTTGGCTCACAGCGGTAAGCTCTGTCGCTTTCACTCGAAGCGCCCTGTGCTGCTGCGCTTGGCCTTGCATCCGCCCTTCGATCGAGCCAACATGCCGCATCCTCACCCTGATCACGACGCACTTGCATCTGGACCTGTCTTTGGTCGAGGCGGTGGCGGTGGCTGCGAAAGTATCAGTCAGGAGACACTCATGCACAAAGTCAGCTTCGAGGTGCGTATCAAGATCGGCATCCTTGGTGGGCGCGGCGAACGGAGGGATATCATCCTTCGCAGATCGGTCAAGATTCTGCCTGGCGCTGCGGGCGCTCTAGAGGATCTCTCAAGTGAGGGCGAAAGCGGACACGCAGGGAGCAGTGTCTTCTCAGAAAAGGAAAGGCTCAAACGATCCGAGAAGGCGCGCATGCTAGCTGAAGAGGACCACAGTGGAGCTTCGAGCTCTCGCAGCCCGGACTATGCAAGCGACATGCTTGACTTTGGCATGGACGACGAGTACGACGGCTACGAAGACGTGGGACGCAGCTTGCACGATTGGTCAGACGCAGCTGATCCACCGAACACAGCCGGACCGAGCAGTCAGGGCGCCGATCACTCGGAACGCTTGGAGCACCTGCGGCAATTCTTGGATGCTTCCGACTCATCCGCTCAAAACGACGGTCCACCGCCATCGCTTCTGGAGAGCCGCAACGATCTGCAAGTCGAGGTCGAAGTTGAGGGAGTGGGCCTTGCTGTTCCTCGGAATGCTTATCGACACCCTGCCGATCCATATCCAGAGACACACGGCATCGATGAGGAGTTCTTTCCGCCGCCTCCCCCGATCGATGCGCAGCCGGATCACGCACCATCTATCTTCGCAATGCTCTCCTCGAACGGTGCGTCTTTTGCCTCGTCTGACAATCATGAACCTGGACCGGTCCCCATCTCGCTTCACACCAACGACATGGGGCTCGACGAAGCGGTCGACTCACACAGCGTGTCGAGCTCAGAGGTACAAGCACTGGAAATGCCGGGTGGGCTCGCACCCGTCGGTGTCAGAAGGCGAGGCGCTGGGCAAATCAACACGGCTCCGCTTGAAACAACACCACAAGATTCGATGCAGCGGTACAACGGGACCGCTCAATCCATATCCACGGAACCAGTGCAAAGTGACGACGGTGAAAGCCACCCTTCATACGAGGCTGCTGTTTCTGGCGCTTCAACCCATCGAGTCGACAATCCATCCGGATCTTCACATCACGAGCCACCGCCATATGCTCACGGATCCGGCGTCGCAGAGCCTGTGCCTTCGTTCTATCAAGCGGTTCACGTTAGCATCGCCAGTGATCTTAGCACTCCACGCGGTGCTCTGTCTCGTAATGGTCCAGGCCGAGAGAACCCACAGATGCCCCCGCAGATCTCACCCGGCCACTCGATCATTCAAAGCACGGAGTATCAGCCTCCTGCTTATGCCACCTCGCCACATCCTCCTTCGTATGACGCGTGATGCTGATGGCAATGACCAATACCCTCGCTTCTCACACGAGGCAGCATTCCAAGTCCTCCATCGATGCTTCACAGTTTCATCGCGACTGATGTTCTGGTTTCAATCGAATCTGATTGCTCGATCCTATGAGTGTCGTCACATCTGTGGATCAAGTGCGAGACTTGCCCTTGGGCTGACCCTTGAACCCACCCTCGTGGCTGCCACCGTCGCGCAGCGGCTGCCTCTTGCCCTCTTCGGGATTGAACTGAGCTGATCTTGCGCTGGCGCCCCAGTTCTTCTGCGATCGCTCTTCGGGGTGGATGGCATCGTTTCCAGCTCCTGGTTGATTAGCGCCGTCAGCCATGGCGTGAACCTCAGGGTGCGGTTCAGCAGCCTTTGTGCTGGCGTTGGCCGTCGTCGACGAGGGCCTCGAGTTCATGGGAGGAGAAGGCATCTCGGAGGGAGGTCGAGAGTCGATGGGTGCGTCGGCGGTGGTGTATCCCGGGTGCTCGCTGACGCTGCCCTTGGGCGTTGTAGCTGGAGTTGTGCGCTCGGACTGTGTGGGCTCCTGAGCAAAGATGCGGCTCGAGGTGGAGAAGGAGCGCTTGTCGGACGAGCCGAAAACCGACTTGGCTGCATTCTTTGCTATCTGACCGACTCGGTCCACGGTACGCGTCTCAGCGGCCTCTTCAGAACCAGTGAGGTGCTCGCCATCGCCTCGGTCACCACGGCCTCGGTGGTCGGCAAAAGCGCCTTGGTGACCTTTGGGCGACTCGGGCTCTGGGTTCGGTCGGCCGGCATTGGGACGGTTCGGGTAGGGGTCGTTGAAAGCTTTGATCTTTTGCTGGACACCTGGGTAGTGAGGGTCGTCACCTGAGATGATACATAGCACGAGGGGGAATCGAACGAGACTGTCAGTTGTCAGTTCACAGCCTACGATAGAAGTCACCATCATATCTACTCACGACCATCGTCGAACTTGTGCTTGTCGCCCTTGTGAGCTGTTGGACCCTCGCGCTTGAATTGCGGCGTGGTGTTGAAGGCGCCGGCCGTCGTAGCGAAGGCTCGTCGCGATGGGGAGGAGAGCACAGCTGCCCTGCGGAAAAGCACTTGGTTGGCGATCATTGCGGTGTTTGCGAACGAGTACGATCTGATGTTGGAGAGGTTCGTCGACGTGGAAGGGGTGATGGTGATAAGAGGTGCATTCGTTCGGATCGATGGAGAACCTCTTAGTGGAGGCCCGCAGCCTCAGGGATGCTAGACGTTCGCCTGGGATGGATTGGTAATCACGCTCATATCGCTTCTTGCATGGCGCACAGCAGCTTCACGGACGGGCCATCGCAAGCACTGAACGATCAACTGCCCGAGCTGTCAAAGACTCTCTTGCATGCATGATACATTTGTGGCTTTCGAGCAGGGGCACCGGCTCGGCAGCTCGATGTCGGGATCGAGGCACGGACGCCGTGATGCCCTGCTTTCGCCTATGTCATGACGCGTCCCGATTATGGGCCTAACAGATTGGGGTATCGGGTAAGATGCAAAAGCTAGAACTTTCAAGCGTGACTAATGATGACCGTTAGTCAATTAGTCCGCGAAATTTTCTTGCCGCCGCCTCTGGATCTTCTCAAATTTCGAGCTGCGGGCTCCACCATCCACAGACGCAAAGGCGCAGCTCATCATCTCTCGTTCGCTCGTCCCCACCACCACCAACTTTCATCCACGACTCCATTTCCTGACCCGTGATCCCTGCTTCACATCTGGCGTGAGGTCTCTTCGTTCTCATCACACCACTCTTCATCTCGTCTCTTTCACCTCATCCTCATCCGCAACCATGTCGGCTCCCAACCCCAAGGCCTTCCCTCTGGCTGATGCCACGCTCACCAACCAGATCCTCGATCTGATCCAGCAGGCCTCGCACTACAAGCAGCTCAAGAAGGGTGCCAACGAAGCCACCAAGACGCTCAACCGTGGTATCTGCGAGTTCATCGTCATGGCCGCCGACGTCGAGCCCATCGAGATCGTGCTCCACCTGCCCCTTCTTTGCGAGGACAAGAACGTGCCCTACGTCTTTGTTCCCTCCAAGACCGCTCTTGGCCGCGCCTGCGGTGTCTCGCGCCCTGTAGTTTCCGCCTCGGTCACCACCAACGAGGCTCGTGAGCTGCAGAGCCAGATCCAGACCGTCAAGCTTGCTGTAAGTTCGAGCCCGATGCGCATGCCGTTGCAGTGTTTCATGTCAACTGACGTCGTGCTTGCCCTTGCTCGTCTTTCTCTTCTCATCGCAGATCGAGCGTCTCCTCATCTAGATGCCTCAAAGCCACGGCTCACCGGAGACCGACACGGACGCAATCCTCCTCCGTCTTCTCGTTCCACGTCCCGGCACTGTAACATTAGCATCATCTGGCAACACAGATACAATCTTGCATTCATTTCTTTCTGGTGACGAACATCTCGGTCTTGTGGCAACGGCAACTGTCAGATTGGATACCTTGCAGACACTTGCAGCGAGCGAAGAAGATCTGCGGCCTAGGATCGGTCCGGATAAGTGCGGTTCACCTCATCCGTGGCATGAAGCTGCAGCTGCAACAGCTTCTCGATCAAGGGCTGCGTACCCTGCGTTTCGTCCACCTCCTCTTCGTTGACAGGCACGGCAACGGGAGCGTAGCCAACCAGTCGTCGCAGCTCGCCTACAACCTGGCGCAGGATCTTGCGCCTTTCGCTCGCTTCGTTATCGATCATCGCAGTTCTGTCTGCGTTGATCATCTGTTCCGCCACCGCTACGTCCTGGGCCCGCTGCAGGAAGTCGTTTGGGAAGCATTGCATCATCTTGGCCACTTGAAGGCTGTAGTGCGTGTTGAGGCCCGGTCCCAGATGCAGCTTGTGGTGGAAGACCAGGTCGACGTTCTGACTTTTCTGCACCATGCTGACATTGAGATGCTGACAGACGACCCCCTCTTTCGACTTGAGCCCGTCGACGAGCTCCCCAAAATGCGTCGCAAAGAAAGTGGTGCTGCCTTTGTCGGCGATGAGCTCCTCGATAATGGCGGTGGAGATAGCGCAGCCCTCTTCGGGACTGGTGCCTCGCCCCATCTCGTCCAGAAGTACGAGGGATTTCGGCGTGCCAACGCTGAGGATGAAGGCAGCCGTGCGCATCTCAGCTGCGAATGTCGAAAGATTCTGGGTGGCGTCGTCCTCATGCGTGAGCAAGCTGAGGAGAGCGTCGGGCAACGGCAGAGTGGCGCGAGAGGCAGGAACGAAGCAACCGATTCCAGCCAGAACGGTGATCAAGGCAATCTGACGCAGAAGCGTGCTTTTGCCTGACATGTTTGGCCCAGTGATGAGGCAGACCCGTTCGCCTTGTGCCAAATAGATGTCGTTCGGAACGAAGGCACCCCGTCTGCGGGTGACGACGGTGGAAGGACCGGCATCGAGAACATCGACTCGGTCCAGGATAGGGTGTCGGGCATTGCGAATGTCGAGCCTGTCGCCAAAGACGGGACGGACGTAGTCGTTGGCTCTGGACACGTATGCGAAGCAGATGATCATGTCGAGAAGGGCAAGCGCTTCCGAGACCTGGTGCGATCGAGACCTCAGGTTAGTGCACGTTCTTCAGCAGCCACGGATACGGAACGCCGCCCTAGCTGGGCATACACGGCACTTACACTGTTGAGTGATGCAATACGTCCAGCGATGTCGCTGATGAGCTCGTTGATGATCGTTTCCGACATGGTGAGGACCTCGTTCATCGAGTCGGTCAGCCTGGCGTTGAGCTTTTTCTGCAAAGCCGAGCAGAATCTATGTATGAGCGATTCGGCTCCTTTCAGCGGTGAGCCATTGGTGTCGAACTCACCAGTGACAGTGTCATCATGGTGACTTTCTTGCCGCTCTTTGATTTGGTGATGTTCGTGAAAAAGTCGGGCAGAAGCCGGATCTGGCTGCTTTCGAGATTCGCTTGAAGCTGCAAGAAAACGAGGTGGGAAGACATGAGGCTTATGTGAGCGAGCTGCGCGGCTCCACGAACCATTGCACAGTCACATACCAAGTAGCCGGACGTGATCCTTCGGAGAGTCAAGGACAGCCCGGTTTCGCCTTGCGTGGTGTCCGTATTGGGCGTCAGCGAGTTGGTGCGTCTGTCTGGATCAAGCAAGCTTCGCCGGGCACTTACTCTCTAGCTGCTGTCGATGAGTTTCGATGTCGCTGCCGAGTCGATGTAAGAGCCAACGTCAGCCTGAGCTGGAATTTCGATGATGGATCCTGCAGGAAAGGCTCGATTCTCACCCATAGTTCTCTCGATATGTCTGTCTTGCTACGTCCAGCAGAGGACTTCGTTCAGCCCGCACAGCGTACTGCAAAGAGGAAGGAGCGGCCAACGGCCTTCTGCATGAGTGGCATGCGACATCGATTATCCGACAAACCAATCACGCACCATTCTTGCATTCTGAGCACCGAGACCACCTTTGGCATGGGCAACGTCTTCATCGATGGTAGCCTGGATTGCCCTGTCGATCTCGTCGATATCGGGCGAGTCGAAGAACTGTCCAGGCAGAACGATATGAAGAAAAGACAGCGTGAGCTTCTTGGTCGAAAGCCAGCTGAGTCTATCTGCAATCAACTTACCCTAGAGATCGACTGCAGAAGACCGCTCGATGAGTTGTGAAGGGCAGCTCTCGCTTTTTGATGCGATGCCAGACTGAACCGCAGGCGTCAGAGTTTGAGCTCTGCCGTCGTATCGATGGCCAGTTTGCAAACCTGAGCTTACCTGGGCTGAGCGAGCGCAGCAGAGTTCGCAGATTCAGGATGCTGCTGATCTTTCGTTCTGTCACCTCCCTCGGAGTCTCGCCAGATACTTGTGGACAGGACAGAGTATGGATGAGCTTGTCGAGATCGATACCTCCATCCTTGATGGGTTTGAGACTCTCTCGGATGGCGAAGTAACGCTCCTGGTGCAACAGAAGTCATGCTCGTCTCTGTCAACAAAATGTCTTTGCAGCGGAAATTGATCTGATCGACAACTTACCTCGCTATTGACACACTCAGCCACGGCCTCCTGTCGAACGACAAGAGCATCGGCATCTGATGGTTCCGAATGAAGTAGCGCAGTCGATGTTAAGTGATCAGTCAAGATAAAGCGCAGAAGCTCCAACGACAACGGTGACACAGACCCGTCAAAGGCTGAAGGATGTTGGTCTTCAGCAACCTTTGGCCCATAGGCGTGATGCAATGATTCAGCAATCCTGTGAGATAGAAGGAACAGCAGTCAGAATTCGTTCCCTCGTTGGTGTCGGGAGTTCAGGCACCTACCATAAAGCGAGTCCTTCGACCTAGGATCGATCAAGTTGCGGACCAGCTCGAGGTCATGAGCGGTGTTGCTGTTGATCAGGATCGTGCCTGTAGGATCAGACGCGAGGTCAGCAGATGTAGCGAACAAGAAGGGGCGATCCTCAATGAGCTACGTGCCTTCAGGGACCACGAAACGGATACGCAGCGTCTTTGGAGTGAAGACGCGGTTGAACGACTCTGTGTAGAAGCTGTTGATATACAGCGTTGATCCAACATTAGTGCCTGTCTTCTTCATACGCCTATACGATGAATCTACACTTACTTCAAAAGACCAGCGAGAGCCGACAGAAGGTAGAACTTGTCGGCAACCGCTACCAGAATGGCAGCTCTTGTCGAAGCCTTCGCATGCAAGTCGAGCGAGTACCGGCCAGTTTGCGGACGAGACGAAGCAGGACGCTGCGAATGCTGGCTGGGTGGAGCCTTGTTCGATTCGGAGGCTATTTCTTCGGCTTTGACCTCGTCAGCATCGTCCACGAGCAGCCGGTCCAGATAGCGGGCGCCTACAGACAGTGAGACGAGACAGTACATGAACACAAGGTCTGTGTCAGCATCCAAAACGGACAAAACGGCAATGGTACGACGGAGATCGGACGATGCTCGCTCACCTTCCAAGTAATTCCAGTGCTTTCGAGGATAACCCTGTGCTTCGATGCCGTAGATCTGCTCGAGAGTGCGAACAAGCACGGACTGCCCGCTTTTCTGCAAAGCTTCCGCTGAGCTGTGCTCGTTGGGCCCGCCGTCATCGCCGCGATCCGTCCTGGCCCGCTTGCTTTGACTAGTCACGCCAAACGATCCGTGCTTGTTTCGCGGTGTATTGGAGTCCGGGACCAGCAAGATGCTCGGCGGATACATGGAAATATGGTGGATGGTGCGAACGTAGGTTGGAGTATCTGCCAGCTGTGTTACGACGCAGAGACCTTTTGTAGAGGTTCAGCGCACCAAGATAACGTTGAGGATCAGCATCTCCCTTCGCTGGACGGCAGAACGAGGTAAAGTGCAACGCCAATGTCGACGGTCCGTACTCACCCGTCTCTTTCTCGATGGATGCGATGCCCACTTCGCGTCCGGTACCTCGATTCTCGATCAAGGCGCATACATAGCTGCCAACCAAGCCATCTCCCGTCACAAGCTTGCTTCGATGGTAGGACGAGGCGGTAAACGGCCTGGCTGAACCGTTCTCTTGATAGCTCGCAGAAGGACCCAATGCGGGCACCTTCGTCGGCGAAGGCCACATTTGCTTGGTTGAGTGGCGCTGAAAAGGTTGCGCAGGGAATCGACCGAGTACTGCGACTCCTTGCGAGCTGTCGATGAGCTCCCTCGGCGACGGGCCGTAATTCGCGAGCCAATCGACACACGATTCCTGGCCGTGCTGCCACGATGTGTCGTGGTCATCTTCCTGTGGTGCAAAGATACGCACAAAAGACGGTGCCGGAGAAGGTGATGGTGATGCCCGAGGCGGATCGCCGAACCGCTTCGAAGCATTGGGTCGCAAGCCAGGAATACGGAAGCTCGAGGTCGAGGATGCAACTGAAGCAGCAGAGCCAGGACGATCGTCGACGCTGTGCTCGCCGGGCTGTCTCGGCTTTGGCCACGTCGAGGCACTGTTGAGTGCCATCTTGATGCAGTGCAAAGTCCAGCTTGGTTGTTCGAGGTGCTGAGGGAAGAACAAGGAGCAGCGCGGGCACCAGATTGCTCGGTATATATCTCTTTTGGGATTCGGCTCCATCCGAAGCTGCTCCCACGGTCTGGATCAAGGCTGACATCGTCACTCAAAGTGTTCTTCGGATCAGCCGTCGGATCAGGCGATGGAGAGCTCACACTCGCTCATGTCACAGGCAATGTGATAATGAAAAGAAGAGCGATCACGGGACAGGATGTCAAGGGTATGCATTGTGATCAGGCAAAGATCTTCAGACACGGAAAACAAGAGCGACGCCCTCGTCGCCTGCTCCGACGAGCTTCCAGCCTCTTGCATTGGCTGTGTTGGTGTAGGCGCCAATGCCGCCCGTCTCGGCACCTTGAGTGAAGCCATCGTCCTTGCCGACTGCGAGTGCCAACACACCGTCGGTGAATCCCTGCTGAGTAGCCACACAGCCACCGGTCCTAGCATCCCAGGTCTTGATGGTGTGGTCTGCAGACGATGTCGAGAAGAGGGTTGTGCCGGGATGCAAAGCGATGCCCGTGATAGCGGCGTCATGCACAACTTCGCAGCGCATCTTTGCCAACGAGAGATCCCATACGATCGCCTTGCCTTCTGTCGATGCAGTGATGACATGGCCAGTGCGGTTGCCACCTCCAACGTCGACGAACTGAATTCCCTCGATGGACTCGCCTTCAGCGTGACCTGCCAACGAGGCGACGACCGATGCTGCACCGCCGTTGTCAAGGGCACCGATGTTGATGACACGAACATCACCGGCTGCGCCTCCGATGACGACCACCCTGGCATCGGGTGAGACTGCGAGCTGAGTGAGACCGCCGTCGAGGTGGGTCTGCACCTTGGAGACCACCTCTGCGCTTCGTGGGTCCCACACGATGAGGGTACCATCTTCCGAGCCGGTCACGAGCCTCTTTCCATCAGGTGTGAAGCTTCCGCAGGACACGGCATCGCTGTGACCGGAGAAGACGTTCATCACGTTGCCGCTGGGAAGCTGCCACATCCAGACGGTGGAGTCGGCACCGCCTGCAGCCAGGACGCTGCCCTTGGGATGCCAATCGATCCAAACGACCTCATCAGGACCTTCGAGGTTGGTGAGGAACTCCCATGTCTTGAAGTCGTCGCTCTTCTTGCGCCAAATGCGGACCTTGCCGTCCATACCGCCGGTAGCAGCGACGTCGCCAGCAGCATTGAAGAGGGCTGAGGTAACACTGTCCGTGTGACCACCGAGTCGCACCACTTCGGATCCATCCTGCGTGTTCCAGATCCAGCCACCGTCGTCCTCGCCTCCGCTGAGCGCCAGTGGTGGGTTGGGGAAGGAAGGGTGCAGCGAGATGGAGAAGACAGATTTGCGGTGTGAGTAAAAGGCGGCTATCGAGTTGTCGACAAACTCTTCTTGACCGGGCCCGGGACCCTCTTGGTGGTCTTGGGGGCCAGCGCCTGCATCGTCGTCGCTGTCGTCATCCATGGGAACATCGCCGTCCTGATCATGCTCGGGGACCACCTCTTCGATATCATCGTTGGCGAGGTCGGACCCGTAATCCTCGTTGTGGTCCTCCACGGCCTGCTCGGGCTCTTGATGCGGTTGCGTCGAGCTCATCTTGAAGCGAGTCGGTGTGGCTACAGATGCGATTGCGGCTGTGATGCAAGGATCCCAAGCGAACGGATTGTCGCTCTTATAGGTGAGTGTGCCTCCGGTGTGGTTCAGGCTATGCACTTCGTCAGGTGGAAAGGCGGGCGCAGCATCCCGTTTGACGGCGTTAAGCAACTCCACCATGTCGTTCGTGTTGGCCCAAGATTTTTTTTCTTCTCGACTGCGCAACGAGGTCTCCGTCTTCCGGTGCGCAGCAGAACAATTCCAAGATGTGCGATCAGAAGGACCAACAATGCTTTTTTTTTTCTCTTTCGCCAACTGTGGCTTGATGTGGGCGAGTGGAGGCATGGGCGAAATTCAGACTCAGCTCCTTTTGGCTGTTGGCTCGCTGCCTCCCCTTTTCCAGGATTTTGGCGGTTCCCCCCTTCCCCATTTCGCTGTCCCCTGAATCACTGGCGAGAGAGCAGCCAGAGAGGCAGGCAGGCTATGTGCGCGGCTGACGTTTGCAGCCTGTCTAAACGCGGTTGACCATGAAGATGCGAGATTGTTGGATCGCCTCGCTTGGCCTGGACTCACTCGCCCTTTTGACGCTTGTGCATCCCACAGCAGGACCCTGAATCGCCTGCAAGCGAGCGGCTCCTCTTTCGCTGCTGCTGCATCGTCGATGGTGAACATCATCAGCATTGCGCGAGAGTCCGCGCTGATAACGTTGACGCGCGCGTGTGCGTGCCCGCGCATGTCGTCGAGCCCGGTTGTGATGTGCTCAGTCAACTAACTTACAGGATGAGCTTGCTAGCGTCGAGGCTGGTGCTCAGCAAAGCTTGAATCCAAGTCACACGGCTCGTAGACCGTCTCCACAGCGATGATGATGCGTCTTCGGCTTTTTTCGAGGCGGTGTGTGTGACCCCGGTCGAAAGCGCAACAGCGGACGAGCGGCGTGACTAGGCACGAGTTGATCACCTCTATCTATCTTTGAGCTATCACCATCATCTGCCCGCCCGCCTGCCTCTCCCTCCTCCAAACAATCACATCCATCGTTTCACCGGCCCCACATCTCCTCCACCATTTCGCTTCGTCAGCCGCACTTCAAAGTCTTCTCGACAGCTCCAACCATCCGCCTGCTCTCTCTTGACCTCTGGTGATCACCGGAACCGTCGCCTCCCTCACGTCCGCTCCGACCGCACGGCACCCTGGAACTCAGCCTTGTACGTGCGGCTTCCTAGTCAGACCTCTATCGGCTCGAACCAACACTTTCGTCTTCTTATCGCGACTTCGAGCCTCTTGATCAGCTTCATAGCTATCCTCCACCACGCTCCGATCATCCGCAGCTCACGGGTGCGGCACCACCTTACAGGGGCAGCACCCCTCTTCACCGATCACAGGCACAAACGTGTGCTGAGCTAGCCCGCTCTTCGTCTTGAAAGCTCGAAGCGGAACAACGACTGCGGCTCGACTTCATCTCGAGGCGACCCGAGGCTGCAAAACAAGGCGCTGAACCTAGGCTCAGGGCAGCTCCTCCTCGACTTTCGATCCGACTTCTACCATTGCACTTCGCTACCCATCCCACCGCTATCGATGTCCAAGAGCTCAACAGGTCGAGATGAACGAATCGGCGACTTTGTTATCGAGAATGAGATCGGCAAAGGCTCCTTTGCCGTCGTCCACAAAGGTCATCGCATCCAGCCTCGCGAGCCCGTAGCGATCAAGATCGTGACCCGCAAAAAGCTCACGCCCAAGCTGCTGGACAACCTCGAGGGCGAAATCGCCATTCTCAAAGCCATTCACCACCCCAACATCGTCGAGCTCAAAGAATGCCTCAAGACGGAGAACCAGATCTATCTGGTCATGGCATTCTGCGCATCCGGCGATCTGTCTCAATACATCAAGAAGCGTTTCGACATCTATGAGCGCGCAGGGATGGCGGATCCCGGCTCAGGGGCTCTGACGAGGCATCAGAAGCCCAAGTACCCGCATCCCATCGACGGAGGTCTCAACGAGGTGATCGTCCGCTCCATCCTGACCCAGCTCGCCGCCGCACTCGAGTTCATGCGCGGCCGCGACATTGTTCATCGCGACATCAAACCCCAGAATTTGCTGCTTCAACCTCCGGACGCCGCCTTCCTCGCACTCGGTAATCCTCGCGAGATCCCGCAGATGAAGGTCGCCGATTTCGGCTTCGCGAGGCACTTGAGCGTCAATACGCTAGCCGAGACCCTCTGTGGCTCGCCCCTCTACATGGCTCCAGAGATCCTTCGCTTCGAGAAGTACGACGCAAAGGCAGACCTCTGGTCTGTCGGTGCTGTGCTCTTCGAGATGACGGTGGGCAAACCACCCTTCAAGGCCGCCAACCACGTCGAGCTTCTCAAGCGCATCGAGCGAGGCGAGGACAAGATCAAGTTTCCCGACGAACGCTCCGCAGGCTCTTTGGCCAGAGAAGCTGCACGCCGACAAGAGCTCGGCGAGCCGCCGTTACCACCTCCGCACCCTGTCTCGGAAGACGTCAAAACACTCATCCGTCAGCTGCTTCGGCAGCGCCCGGTCAGTCGCATGAGCTTCGACGACTTCTTCACCAGCCCCGTCATCCGCGACTTCAAAGCCTTCATCCGGCCTCACGCCCAAGCTGAAGCCGTCGAGAAATACGAAGATCTGCAGAAGAGCGAGCGAAGCGTCATCCTTCCCTCGTCAGGCATCAAGGACGCGTCTTTGTCGTCGGTCGAGGCGTCTGCACAACAGACGGGCGCACAAAGCTCAAGCAATGCAGCAGCAGCATCTTCATCATCACCAGGTCGTGATGGGCAGAGCCAGCTATCCTCAGGCAGACAGGAAGCTGGCCCGCGGTCATTTGCAAACGAAAACATCGATCCCAGCAAAGCACCAAGCGACACAAATGCACCAGCAAGGACGATCCCTCGCGCCTTCTCGGCGAAGTACGTTACGGGTCAACCACCGCGACAAGCAGAGACGGAGAAGCGAGCGCCGACTCCTCCCTTGACAAGAGTTCCGAGCTCGCCCGGACTCCCTGAGAAGTCTTTCGCGCAAGGAGTTGCTCCACAGACACCGACCACAGCCAGCAATCTCGCATCGTCCAGAGAGGGCGAAGACAGCTTCCTCGGGCGAGAGTACGTCATGATCGAGAAGCGTAACGTCGAGGTGAATGCGCTGGCCGACGAACTAGCAGCATCCCCCCAGAACAGGCTCTCGTTGGCCTCGCGCCGGTCTTCACGTCTGTCGCGCCTCAGCTCTGGTGCAGTGCCGACCTCGACCGGTGTATCGCCGCCTGCAGCAGCCTCCACAGGCCACAGATCGAAACCAATTCACATCGCTAACGATCCCGCCAAGGCTTCCACGATGACGGGCGCATTCGCTCTCCCGCCTGGCGCAAGACCCTCCTCGTTTCCGCGTCGAGCTAGCCTTTCGTCCTCTGGGTCTCCATCCACGCGACAAAGCGGTCGAGTGATCACAGCCGCAGACGCTGTCGCGAGCACTCAATCCTCGCGCAGAGATGGAACATCCTCTTCCGTACCAGCAGAAGAAGTCAGCATGCTCGGACAGAAGCTCGCGGGCTTCGGTCTATCGGGTGCTGGTGTGGGAGGTCCCTCCAGTGCTCTTGCCAAAGCCATCAGCATGGCATCCCTACGCCTCTTTGGTGTTCCTTCTGGGGTGTCTTTGAGAGACGCTGCAGCGCTTGTGCGGACGCGAGCGCAGAGGCGTGGGGTCCTTCGACCCGCAGACCCCTTGGATGAAGCCGAGATGAGTCTGCTCAGCGCCCTCGAGGACTTGGGTCAGAAGGCTTTTGTCTTGTCCGAGTTTGCCGACTCGAAGCTTGCTCACTTCTTCCCTGACGGCCCGCACCAACTCTCGCAAGACATGGACTCGTCGACAGCAACGACCGGCATCTCGCCGGGCAGAACGAGTGTCCAAGGATCAGCACGCCGCGTCGGATCTATCTCTTCGTCCTCTTCTTCGGCTCTCGACCCGTTGGCTGCAGAGTCTGCATCGGCGGAAGCGCTAATGCTGTACGTCCGCAGCTTGGCATTCTTGCAGCGAGCCATCTCGCTCACCAAGAAGCATGTCGAGTCGCGCTCGCGGCCGGGAGCCCCGGCGGTCACCAGTGCTGAGCTCAACGATGTGGTCCAGTGGCTACGAGCGCGGTTCAACGAGGTGTACGACAAGGCGGACTTTGCGCGTTCGCGATGCAACGAGCTGCCCGAGTCTGCACAGCAGGTGGACAAGCTCATCTTTGACAAGGCGGTCGAGGTGGCCCGAGCAGCTGCGACCGATGAGCTGGAGAACAATCGCGAAGGAACCGGTTGGGATCCATCGCACTGCTTGCTAGCCTACGAGACGGCGAGCTCGATGCTATCGTCGCTGCTAGACCCTGGCGAGGACGCTCTGAGCCTGAGCGAAGGGAGCATCCTGATGATCGACAAGTACGTCAAAAGCATCAACAAGCGTCTTTCGACGCTGCAGGAGCAGTTTGGCGCAGGAGGCGTATCTGGGAGCGCGTTGAGCGGTGGGAGCCCAGCAAGCGTCGATGCTGAGGCTCGACCGGGACTAAGCCGCAACAGGACCGATCCATCGTCGTCGAATGCTCCACCTGCAGCCACGACTGCAACCACGCCATCTCTGTGAAGTGGCGGCGTCGTCGTTGACCAATCACCTTACACATGATCGTTATTTCCTCCTTGCTCTTATTGTCTCACTCCTCGTCGCACCGCACACTTGCAATGGTTTATTCACAGTCACTCCCCGCAGAAGCTCGCTCTTTCCGTGAAGCGCCAGCCGATGGTCTGTGTCGAATGTTGCATGTATTACTGTTGCTCTCCTTGGTAGAGACGGCGCATCTCGGCACCGATCTCGACACGCCGCTTGCCCTCGATGAACTCCATGGCTTCCTTGTAGGTTTGTGGTAACACTTGACGATCCGTCTCGCCCAAGTCGAAGCTGAAGTGGAACTGTTGTGGACATCGAGAGGAGTCGGAATCTTTGTTAGCCCACGCGTCCAAAGATTGGATGAAGCGGAGGAAGAGAGGGGATTACTTACGGTGTTGCTCTTCTTGCGCTCGCCTGTTTCAAGATCGACAACCTCTGCGAGGACGGTGACGCTCGCGATGGTGTGGCCGTGCGGGTGCTCAGCTGGCTCAGAGGTGTATGCGATTTGAGAGGAGAGCTGCAGCATAGCGCCGATAGGTACGGGCGCGTGGAAAGAGAGCGCGTCAAGTGATAGGAACTGGACGTGTCGGTTGACAAGCGAAGCTAAGCACGCGGACATCGTGGAGAGAGAAGTCTTTCTGGTCAGGCACGGAGCGATATTTGGAGACACGACATTCACAGCAACTTACCCGAGGCCATCCATGCAAGCTCGTAAGCGGATCGCATGAGGAAACCACCAAAGATCTTTTGGTGAACGTTGCGTTGCTGTGGGTGCATGTGCATCGTTGTGCTCAAGCTTGTCTTGCGTACGGGCACCAGAGTGGGACCACCGATGTGCTCGGTAGGTTCGGACTTGATAGCAGGTCCATGCAACTCGTCAGTAGCAAACATGCCAGCGTGGAGACCACGAAGGTACTGGCTGTGAAGCAGGAAAGCCTCTTCCTTGCTGGGCGGGACTTTCTGGAGCGAGGAAGCGGCCTCGGTGCGTTTGCGGTTCTTGTGGCTTTCCCCCATGGCAAACAGGGCCTTTTCGGCGTCGGTCTCGAGGATAAGAGGAGCAATACGCTGGCTTTTCAGCGTGTGTGCGTTTCGAGCGGCCATGGTAAATCGGCCAGTGAGGCAGATCTTGTTGGGTTGCATAGGCTCTGTGAGCTGTTCGATGCTGACAAAGACTTCCATACTACTCGAACCGACGTAGATGACATGGCCACTGAGACGGTAGTTGGCATCAGCGGTGAGCGGTGCGAGAAGATCGAGACGGTCGACCGAAGCGGTGACGATGTAGATCGGAGCTGAGCCGCCTTCGCCCGGACGGCCACCGAGAGCATGCTGATACGAGATGCCTCCCGCTAGACTGTCGAGATCTTCGAGCACCTTGCCGAGGCGGATCAAGCCCGAAGTCGCAATGTACCTCTCGAGCAGCTCTGGATCCTCGGTAAAAGGCAGGTAGAGCTCAACGTAGCTGTCTTGCATGCGCTTGGGCTTGAGCATAGCCTTCGGTAGCTCCGATGATGTGGACTCCGTTGTGGGTTCAATATGCTGTTGCGATTGCATCTCCTTCATCCAGCTCCTGCGAGGAGCTAATCGTGTTGGCATGCTGAGTTTGAGCTTCTGCGGATGCGCTCCTCGTACTTCGGCCATAAGCTTGTGGATTTCGCGAACCGCATTGGTCTCTTGAAGCGGAGATGCTTGCTGCGTCAGGGTTCGTTGGAATGGACGGCATACACCGAGACTATGTGCTCGGCTCGTGCTATTACGCAGAGCGATCCGAGCGAACGATGATGAGGAGCTTGATGCCATTTTGCTGGTAGAAGCGCGTTGGTCTGCTGAGAAAGAAGCGTGGGTGAGCGTTGCTCGCACGCTCGTCGGTAACGCGAGCGACCTTATATGCTTGCACGGCTCGTCCGATTCGCAAACTCTCGAGTCAGCGTTTCGTCGGAAGGACCGGGCAAGGACGATGTGGTGTTCAAGGCGTTTGTTCGGATCACCCGAATGACCATCATCGGCTTCAGGGTCTCACCCCAACGACTGGTCACGGACCTCTCCGAGAACGGATCTGGCCGGCCGAAAAAATGGAGCGATGTGAGGTCGCCCGTTTCTGCCGTTTTCGAAAAAAAAAATCGACTTTCACTCGGCGGGGACATGCTCGAGCTCAGTTAAGCGAGCGGGCAGCCGGCCTGCAGGAGAGAAGGCAAGGTCGTGCATCCAAAAATGGGCCGACCTGAGCCTTTTGGCGCGGGGTTGGCCGTGGCTTTTGATATCCAAATCGGTCACCGAGACTTGACTCGAATCTCGGTATTCGCATCCTCGTCGCTTCCGTCTCGTCTCTCACCACCGCCCTTCACCAACTCAGCTTGCTCTTCATACGATCGTCTCTCCGATCGCCTGCTTACTCTTGACGAGCGCTCATCTCATCCGTCGTCCTTGTGGTCCTGAGTCGACAGCTCACATGTACCCGTAAAGCATTCAGCCAGCCTTGGGCCTCTGCCCTCTGATTCGCCCCCGACAACCATCTTGACAACCTAGGACCTCCCGCTTGGACATACGCAGCCATGTCAGCATACACTCATCCGGGAGCGAGAGGGTCATCCTTGACCTCTGCGCGTTTCATCCGTCTGCTCGGCTTGGCGTTATGTTGTCTGGCAGCCGTCCTGGCCGGTCCAACCAACTCGATGCTGGAACCTCGATCACAATCGCCCTTCTCCGCACCAGAAGCATCCTCTGGCCCTTACGATACTCTCGGCGCTCAGCGAGTCAATGTCACTCTGGCAGTCATGTCCAGATGCCCTGACGCGCTAGCATGCGAAGCGGCTTTCGACAAGGTCCTCGACCGTGTCAACGCAAAGACTCGCCTCACCATGACCTACATCGGCACCGTCGACAAGCACTCAAAGCACAACAAGTACGGCGCGGACTGTATGCATGGCGAGCAAGAGTGTGCCGGCAACGTCCAGCAGCTCTGCGTCCAAAGCGCCCTCGATCCTGTTCGCGCCGGCGAGGACTACGACCTCAGCCCAAGCGCAGCTCAAAAGAAGTGGTGGAACTTCCTTCAATGTCAGAACTTCGCAGGCACCTCCAAGATTGGCAACGAGGATCTCGCACAGCGATGCCTGCGTGTTGTGGATGGTCCGTCGTGGGAGAAGGATGGCATTGCAAAGTGCGTTCACGGCAAGCAAGGTCGCCAGCTGCTGCAGCACAGCATCAAGGCATCCAAGGAGGCCAACCTCGGCACATCCTGCACCATCGTCTTCGAAAGCGGCAAGAGATGCACTCGCGATGGTGGCGCATGGAAGAACTGCGATCTCGGACACCAGCCCTCCGACTTTATCGCCGAGATCGAACGTATCTGGTCCGAGAAGAACGATGGCTCTAAGCATACCTCCCTTGCGACTGCGACCAAGACTCTGTCAAGGCCTCCAAGCCGGCTTGTCAAGAGACAAAGCTCCTCCACCAACACCGACTCCGGTTTCAACAACCCATTTGCGGGGTCCAGCACTCCACCAAGCGTTTTCGTAAGTATCGATCGCTCTCGCCTTGGCCCCCGTTTCGGCCACAGACCGCCCCGCAACTTCTGTTTCCGAGCTTGACCAGGGCACCCACCTTTGTGAGATGCTCGGGATTTGTAGCTGGACATCGAGGCTGCATCATCAGTACGAGTCACAAGAGCTCACACAACTCTTTCGCCTTGTACTTCCGTTCCTTCTCGTACGCGGTCGTGATGTCTGCTACTGTCCATTCTCATCCACGCTTCGCCATCTCGTTCCGACCTCATTTCTGCTTTAATCGTCGCAGACACTGATCATCGGTTAGTACCTTCCCTCCTGTCTTCCTCCCTTGCCATGACATCAGCAGGTTGTGCGCCGAAGCCGATTCTCCTACGGCGCCAAGCTTGCGAAAAGGCAGAGCGCAAATCCCTTTCAGTTCTCCGGTCCTAACCTTCCCACTCCTTTCCTCGCTTTTGCTGGCACAGCTATCGCCCTCTTCGTCATTGTCGTCTGCTTTGTACTCCTGAGGATCATCATGCGCAACCGCCGACTACGCCGTCTCGGTTTGCTACCCGATGGACCCTTCGATCGCTTGCTCGGACCAACAAGGGAGATCGAGGATACCCTTGTGCCACCCAAGCTTCTCGAGGCTCGCATCGCGCATGATGCCCGGCCCACCGCCTACGATGCAGAAGTGAAGGCCAAAGGCTGGGACGCGGTCATGCCAATCTCAGCTGCTGTGCCACTCGTGCTCTACTCGGATCTGTTCCCCAAGTCCAGAGGCCAAGACGGTGGCACTTCATCTGGAGCAGGCGACGGCAACGACGCCAATGCAAACGCTCAGACTGACTTTTCGTATCCTCCAACAACCTCGCAGTCCGGCGGCTTGACACGCCGTCTGCATGTGCCTGCCTTCTTACGCCGTCATGGTGACGGCAATTCTCACGCTGACGCTGATGGTACTGGCAATGCTGGATCAGCGACGGACGCTAACGCCCACGGCTTCGATGGAGATGCGAGGAACACCAACCCTGACGCCAGTACACCAGCTTCGGTCAATGTGACTGTGCTCATCGCCATGCCGTCGCAACGCACGATCTTCCCTTCGAATACGGCGCTCAAGTCGCAGCGCTCGCTCAACAAGGACGGGCTCAGCTCGGGCAAGATAGATGAGGTCGAAGAGAACACGGATGGACCGCACAGCAGTCTCAGACGGACGGCCAGTATTAAAAGTTTCCGCACAGCAGCTTCGGTCAAGAGCATCGGTGATGCCCGCAGGGAAGCATTCTTCAACAAGATGGATGAGGACGAAGGGCACGCTGTCGCACACAATGTACCAGCCACCAACATGGACGAAGAAGACGAGGAGGAGCTACCCGAGCTGGTGTTTGGAACCGCAAGCGTTCCTATCTTCACGCGCATCCCGGGCACCGAGGCTGTCGGACGAGAGCCATTTGCTGGCACCACGGAAGCATACCAACCGTTGAGGTCCGAGCTCATTCGACTCGTCACGAGCGCACATCAGGCACGCGAGCGCAAAGCGGCTATGGAAGTAGCAGCCAAGCAGGCCGAGAAGGACGCTGCAAATGCTGACGACGGACAGACGACTCTCGACGAGCGATCTACCAACCAAGGTCAGGCCACCGTCAACACCAGCAACGGAGTCGTACCAGCGACCGACCGTCGAGTCAGCGCCAGCGAGACGATCGATAGCGAGACGGCTGCCATCATTGGCGCGCCAGGCCTTGCCAACGTCCCCACGGCGCATCAGGATGGCCTCGGTGATGTCGTAGGCCGCATGATGGCGACCGATGCTACTCATCACGGTGCTCCTGCGCCCGCCGTTGGCAACCAGCTGGGCGGATCCGTGGAAGAGCCTCGTCCAAGTACAGTCGCCGACTCGGAACTCTCGCGCGCTGACACTGTGACAACGACTCAAGATCCACTTCTGGGAGACAACGCTGCTGCGTACAACAGCAACACGCGCAACAGCGCTGTTCCAGAGAGGGCTCCCTGATCGCTAACTCAGCATGCTCCCATTCCTGATCCGTATTTGCGATGTATTTTCTCAGCCATCATTTTGTATTTTTTATTTCGCTCGAATTTCGTGGTCTGAATCCTGTCCCTTCGACTTGGATGGAGTGTGCACGCACGCCTGGCGACATGATTCGTTGAGCAGCTTGCAACGTCGGTCCGTCCGTTAGCTCCTCGTGTCTGCCTTGAAGATTGTGCAGCCTGACTCGGTCCATCTCTCGATACAGTTGAAAGCTTGTGAATGCCCACGTCCGCCTTCAAGTTGCTTCGGGTGACTGCTGTGACACACAAAGAAGACTGACGGCGTAGTCGAAAAGCTTTGCATGATAAGACTCAGCTTCGAAACTGCAGAGAGCTCAGCTGCGCGTGTGCCTCCTTGAGAACTGAGCACGAACCAGAGACGGCTGTTGAGCGAGGGCATAAAAGGACGAGCTTGTTCCCTTCTTTCGTTCTGCCTTCTTCCTCCCATCCATCTCTCTCCCATCCCTCTTTCTCCCATCCGCTCATATCTCTCAGTCACATACAGTACACCTACACCAAGATGCTCTATGTGCTCGAAGACGGTGCCGTCAAAGACAAAGTGCTTGAAATGCTTCGCGGCAAGGTCGAGGTGAACCTCCCCGCTGCCGCTCGCAAAGAGATGTACCAGGCCAAATTTCTTATGCCTACGTCGAAGATGTCGTCTTTCTTTTGCGCACTTCAGCAGCATCCCGACATCGTTCGTTCGGAGGGCGGGAGCATTTGCCCCTCGATGAAATTCACCCCTGATGGCAAATTAATCTCTGTGCGCCTGATGTTCCACGGCGCGCGACACAGGAAGGACCTCTTCAACGAGCTGTCCAAGTTGACGTTTTTCGTCGACTTCAAGCCCGTTCTTGCTGTTCACGACAGCAAGGCTACCTAGCTTGCGACTTCGCTTCAATCTCCAAAGACGTCGTGTGACGATTCATAGCAACGGCAACGACACTTTTGGTTGCTCTTCAATTCAACAACGACTGGCCGACGACCTTCGAACGTCACATCTCGCAGCCCTCTCTTCTCGAGCATCCTCCTCTGGAGACTTCGACATCTTCTTCAGTGATTCTCCGCGACGCTCATCGTTGCCTCCGTGTCCTTGTAGCAATCTCTGCATTGTGTAACCGTCTCAATCTCATCCTCTTCCTCTCACTCATGCTGGACTGTGCTGGAGAAAGCGGGACTGACATTGAATGCTGAAAACATGAGCAAATGAATAAACGCGAATGGTATCAAAGTGTGAGTCCGAATCGAGTGCAGGATGAAAGTTCGTAAGAGGCGATGTCATTGAAAGTCATCAGAAGCGATGCACGTCTAAATCAGGCATGCCGCGAAGGAACGCCCTCCTACCGACGCCGAGGCTGTCAATGTGAAGGATCGAGTAGCGGTTCTGCTCCGTCTTCCCTGGCATCTCTTCTATCTTTTGCTGCCGTCGGTCTTCATCCACCCCGTTCTTGGTCGCCTTCAGAGCATTGGACGCCGAAGTAGCAGCGGAGATGGCGAAACCATTCGCAGCAGACGGCACGGGTCGTTTGCGACGATATACCGGACGAGGAGTGCTGGCGAGAGAGCTGGGATCGAAATCTGGGATCGCGTACTCCCACTCTTCTGCTTTCGACGGGTCACCGGGCGCTTCCACTTCCGCGCTCTCGGTTCCAGATGGTACGGCCGAAGTAAAGACGCCGAGGCTGAAGAAGTTGCTGAACCAGCCGCTCATCGACGGCAGACCGAATGGTAGGTACGAGGTGTACGCGCTTTGCTCGGGTTTGGCGACGACCGTTTCCGACTGGCCGAAGCTGGACGAGAGACCGAAGAATGACAGCAGATGCTGCGGAAGCACGGGGACGTAGCTCAGGATGTTCGATGCCAGGTCGCCTGTCTTTGTCGAGGCTTCCGCATCTCTCACTCCATCTACACCGCTGTCGGCACCGAGACCAGCACCACGGATAATGCTAGCACCAATCCGACTCGATCCAGCGAGGAACTCGATGAGCACAGTCCCGCCCTGCATCTGCCTCATCCTCTCCGCTCGCTGCTGCTGCTGGCGTTTCGCCTTCTGCGCCTTGCGAGCGGTTTCTTTGGCGGAGAGGAGCTCGATGGCAGACCCATCGGCAATGGATCGGGGGCTTGATAGGATCGATGAGGTGTAGAGATTGGCGTCGCCACGCGCGGCTAAATGCGTGTAGGGCGCGTCGATGGGCAAATGGCCGTTGTCGATGGCGTCGCGCCAGATCTGGTCCTCTACGGCGCGCACTTGGTCGGTACGCATGGCTGCGCGGGGGAGGTGGTTTCGAGACCTTTTGATGGTTGGCGGGGGTACGACATCGTCTTCTGTAGCTGCTGCTGGGGCGGGTGTTTCGCTTTGATGGGCGGCATTATCGTCCGAAAGGACTTCGAGAGCGGTCTCCGCCCTGCTCGTGCGGACCGAAAGCTCGCTAGCCTGCCGAGACTTGGGCAGTGGCCTGGGCGGAGCATCACTCGCAGTTAGCGGATCTACACTGTGACTCGGCTTCTTCTTCTTCTTATTACCCTTGCCGATAGCTTTGCGCCACATTCGAACGGCAGGACCGCCAACAGTACTGCCGCTCGCATCCGAGTCGGCATCCTCGTCCGCCAGTGGATCGCGCAGAAGCTCCGGACGGTGCTTCTCGACGTCATTCGTCACCTTGCCCCTCACCGAGACGACGCTCGGGAGTCTGTCGTGTTTGATGTTGCGAGCATCGATCTCGAGCGCGTCCGAGTCGTAGCTGGACATGGCTTCCGCATCGGACTCTGCGCTGAAGAATGCAGCTGAAGCGGTGCTGGTGCGGCGCGAAAGGGCCGCGTCTGCTGTGAGCCGGTGCTCGAGAGGTTCGCCTCCACGTGCAGCTTGTTTGGGAGGCAACGGCGGTGGGCTGAAGGTGTTGTCTGCGAGGACAGAGGGCGGTCGATCCGAGTTGTCTTGAGCGGGTCCATCTCGATACACCGAGGCAGCGCGGTATACGATGGTGCTTGGACGCGGTGTAGGCAGGTCCTTTTCATCGATGATGCCGTCTGGAAGCGCAGGAGTTTCGGATAGCACTGGAGAATGAACATCGAGGCCGAACGCATGACCATCACCCTTGTGCTGCAGGATGCGCGTGTGCTCGTCGAGCGGTGTCTGTGCTTCTTGTTCCTCATCTACATCGGGGCTGAGTTCATCGTTGCTATCCGTGAGCTCTTCGAAAGGCTCGTCGCTGGCCTCGGGCTGTTCGAGATCGATGTTGGAGGCTAATACGCCCGCAATCTGACCAGTGAGGTTGTCGACTGCGACCAGGCTGTTTCTGTACTCGGAAAGCGCGATTGTGCGGTTTGTGTCTCTTGTGATGACACGAGATGCGGCCGGCGTAGCGGCAGAAGGTGGAGCAGCATCGCGATCGGCGACCTCGGGAGCGACAGGAACGGCCTCGGCTTCTTCATCTTTGTGGGTGCCTTCGCTGTCCGAGGGCTGATTCCCGGGCGCGGAGGGAAGCTGAGGAACCTGTGGCAGTGGTCGTCGAGCGCTTGAACTCGGCCCAGGATCGCGAGGAGGCTCTTGTTCAACCATCGTCGTGTCGCTGTGCTGCGCTTGGTCAGGCACTTGCGCTGGCGTTGCTGCCAGTTTGAGAGCCAAATAGCTATCCTGCCACGGATATCCGTTGCGCTCCTTGAGCCAAGGTGGAAGGGGAGGGACCGGGGCCGGGTAGGCCTGAAGCAAGTTTTGGAGATGTCGCACCACAACAGAAGGGGTGCTAACGAGCCAAGCCGTCCAGATGGCGCGACGACCCACACCATCCCTCTCCCATCGATACCGATCGAAAGCTCCCTCCTCGCCGACATCTTCAAAGAACCAGAAGCTTCCGCCATCGAGACCCTTCAATCCAACGCCGAGACCAGGATAGAGTTTGCGATCGGCTGCATCAAAGCCCGTGATCTGCGATCGCGACAGGAGCTGGCCGGACACCGGGTCGCGCTGCAAGGAGCGAAAGGGGAGGACGAAGCGTCGAGAAGCGCCCTGGAGCTTGGCGGCGTCTGGAAAGCCGACAGACAGGACGAGGGTGGCGATGGAAGGGTCGAATGGATCCGGGACTAGAAGAAGCGAGAGGGGACCGTAGACATCGGTCAGCACCACATCGCTGGGTGACGTTCGACCGACGCCAAGCGTGTCTCTTGGAACATGACCGTTGATGCGTGCAGGAGGTTGGAGCTGCGGAACGGTTTTGATGAGGCGAGCAGCTGGGTGGCTGAAGACGGTGATGGTCGGCAAGGAGTGGGTAAATACACTTGATGGCAAGCCTGACGGCGTAGCGGTCGACATCTTGGTCTGTCAGCAGTGCTGAGATTGTCGGCGGTTGAAGGTGATGATGATGATGATGATGATGAGCGTGACGGTGTCGTGTCAGCTAGATGAGGATCAAGGTTGGTCCATGGCCGTAGGTGGTGTAGCGTGGAAGTAGCGGAAGGTAGCGACTCTCTCAAGATCACCGCCGGATCCCTCTTCCGAGCGGTCAGATCAGTTGGAGTGCATGATAGGGGTGTTCGACAGGGACAGGAGGAGGAGCAGCACCATGAGCGAGCATGACCCCTGAGTGGCTGCAAGAGGATCTGCAGGGTGCATGTGAGTTCTCTTTCGGTCGGACCCTTGAGTTTCAGTGTTGATGTTCGAAAATCCATGCCCTTTGAAAGTAGCGATCTCACAGTCTGAAACCGCGCCAAAATTTCAGTTTGCGAGAAGGTTGTGGAAGATGTCACACGCTGCCACCTGTGCCGGCAATTAACTAAGCTCGTACGTGGAGCTGAGACAAGCTTCTTGTGTCCCTCGGCTGATACCCATCCGCAGAGGACCAAGACCGTAGTGCATGCGAATCAGAATGCGTTGGAGCTTCCATCGCTCCAACCTAGCTCTTCCCGCTACAAAGCTTTGATGACAGCGGAAGGAGAAGCCGCCAACCAAAAAAAGTGGAGCGGATCTGCCGAAAGCCTGCATCGGCTATCAATTTTGGTTTGAGGGTCCGGAAATAAGACACGCTGCGGGTCACTCGCACTGCCTCCTCCTCGTCCTCCCGCACATTCCCCTTTCGCTGAGTAATTTTGAGCAGCTGCTCTTCTCATCGTCGTCCAGTCTCACTACCACCATCTCATATCGTCACATTCTCACGTTCGACTGAGCCATTGCGCAAAATCTCGTTCCATGGCGCCAGCCTTCCGACCACGATGGAGAACGCAGACTCCTCTTCCAATTCGGGTGACCCGCCCCGTTCTGCGGACGAGTCCCGACCGCTAGATCAGCCTCGAGCGACAAGACCGATAGTACCATCTGCAGACGATCATCAGGCTACTCCGCAGTCACCATCAGCCGAGTCGGGATCATCCCAGACTCGCGCACCGCAATCTACTCAGCCTGGCCAGTCACATGCGTCTCCACGCCAAGCCGCTCCTGCTACCACTCTTTGGGAGAACTTCATGGCCAGCTTCCGAACCGTCATTCAAGGCAGCGAAGCAGCATCGACGCAGTCCAGTCAGCATGCACGACAGACCGGCTCGTCCGATGCTGCTTTGACGCCAGAAGTAAACGCTCAACAGCGCGCCACACCTGGCCAAGCTGCGGCCCAGTCAGGCGCTCCCTCATCAGCGTCAACCGCCGCAGCTGAGCCAAGCACCTCTAACCCGCAGACGACAAGCTCGCAACGCCCAACCGTCTTCTTTCGACTTCCCTTCGCTGGACCTGACGGCAATCCTGCGCTGCTCGCTTTCCATCCACAGCCGTTGCCTCCTCGAGATGGTGCCCCGCCCGCAGCGCAGCAGCCAACGTCGCCAGCTCAAAATGCATCGCAACCTTCCGCATCGTCCACATCGCCTAACAGAAGTGCCAACTCAGCCAATGCAGAACCCAACGCAGCTGGCACGGCCGGGCATGGACCCCACTCGCATCCTCATCCAGATGGACATGTTCCCATCGCCCCTCTCTTTGTGCCGTTTGGCGCTTCACCCATGCCCTTCAGCTTCATCTACGACGCCAACACTCAGACAGCATGGCCGATCGCCCAAGTGACGCCTGGAAGTCCTCCTGGTGGTCCCTCACCGGACGCTCCCGAGTCGCAGCAACCACGCCTCGTCGCCGGTCCACCTTTCCGCATCATTTTCGACATCCATTTCACCGCCCCACCAGAGCCCGAGCGACCGGACCCGCGTAAAGCAGCGGAGTACGTCAAGCAGCTCGAGCGAGCCGATGCCGAGCTCCGAGCCCGCATGGCCCGCCTAGGCATGGGCAGCATCGGCGGCTTCGGCTCCGGCGACGACGACCAAGACGCACTACTCGGCTGCGGTGTCTGTCTCGACAACTACGGCTCGGAAGATCGGCCCGAATGGATCGACGGTCCTAAGAGCCAAGATGAAGCCGTTGTCGCTGTACCCTGTCCTGGTCATCACACGCTCCACGCCGGATGTTTGAGGGATTGGCTCGAGAAGCTACCTCCTTCGCAGTGGACTTGTCCGTTCTGCCGGGCAAATCTCAACTCCGGTTCGTCGACGTCGGCTAAGTCGATTGCGAGTGCGCAGTCGCAATCGAGCCTGCGGGATGAGGTGAGAGCACGCGAGAGACAGCGTGGGTGGCGGTGCGATGCTCCCGCTTGCCTCCCCCGCTACCCCACCTCCAACGACACCGGCGCAGGAGGACACCTGGAGCTGCCCGAAACGAGCGACGACATGACGACAGATCTAGTGAAGCTCACACCGTGCCATCACGAGGTGCACCTCGATTGCCTCTGCACGAGCATGCGCGTCGAGAATGATCTCGTCGGAACATGCGAGCTGGACGACGTCGGTGCGCAGCCGGAAGAGGACGAGGAGGAGCGTGATACGGTAGGCAAGTGGGTCACCTGTCCGTCGTGTAGGAAGGAGTGTTGGGCGCAGTTGCCGTTGCGAAGGAGGCCGCATCGAGCGGCTGCTAATGCTGCGCCTCTGGAGGAGTCCGTGGTTGAGGGCAAGGTAGCGAGCGCGCCTGAAGAGGCAAAGCAGGCTGAGACCACTTCCCAGTCAGACGAGGAGGCTGTGGTAGATGCCATGCTCGTCCCGACTTGATCAGCCCTTTACCATCGATCGTCAAGCAAGCTTCAATCCAATCTCCCCATTTCACTTTATTCCGCTTTGTCAGGATCCGTCTCAAATGTACTTCTAGCATTCACAGCATCCGCATTCGCATGCAATTCAGTCGCTTTCAAATCGCAGCTATTAATCACAGTCGAGGAAGGTGTGAAGAAGTGAGGGTGTGTTGAGTTTGAGATGAGGTGCTGGGGAGGGTACAAAGGGGACGACGAAGGATGACTTGAGTTCCGTCTACTGGATGAGAAGGTGCAAGAAAGAGCGAGGGCAGCAAGACGAGAAAGCGAGACGAGCAGTGAGCTCGCAGCGAGAAGGTGGAAGTGCGTCGGAAGACGAGACAAGAACAAGTCGGTACAGCCGGATGCGACTAAGCACTGGCCTCTCTCAGGCACCGTTTGCCCTCCTCTTCGTTCAAAACGACATACATCGTGCTGTCCGTGTTCCATCTCAATTCCGGACCAAGATGCTGGACGTCAAAGCAGGCGAAGGTAACTCCGACTTGCAAGAGATCAGCATGGGCGATCACGCGATAATACGGGAGCCAAAAGCTCCTTGAGTGTCCGCCGTGGTCCTTGAGTTCGAACGACCAACCCTTGCCGAAAGCCTTGCTCGAGGTAATCTCACCGATGACGTTACATCCGACCCGGCTGAACTTGGAGAACGAGCGGGTCGAGGAGAAGCACGCGCTCTCTGGCATGGGTGCGAGGCCCTGAGAACGAAAGTACATGATCTGTCTCCAGCAAGTGGGGTCGAAATGGACCTGCTTGGCAGGGGTGTAGACCAACGGGTTGCAATCGCGCGGGTGAGAAGATGTCCGAGGAGCTCTGTTGACGGCAGGGTCCTCGGAGCTGTTTGTAGGCCTCTCCGATGAGGCCTCGACTTGAGGAGCTGTGTCGACGGCATGGTCTCCAGCCTCGTCAGAAGGCCTCTCCGAGGAGGTCTCAGCTTGAGGAGCTTCATCGACCACATTCTCCCTGGCCTCATCCGTAGTCCTCTTTGTCGAGCCCTCAGGCTCAGCAGCCACTCTGGGCGGGCCAGTCACGCGCACATAGCCGGCAAAGCCTACGATAGAGATCAGGCGTTCAAGCACCTTTATCTCGGTGCCTACCTTGCATTGGAACGTACTGCTGAAAACGATGGGCTCGTCCTCCTTGCATTCAAAGATGGCAGTACCTAGCTTGTAGTTGTCTTTGCTGTCGATACGGACGAACTCATGGCTGGCCTTGAGTTGACGAAGCGTGGTGGAGAGATGGTGAAGGGGTACCGTGAAGGTGGCGCGCACGGTGAAATCGGTGGACTGCGCGGTCGTTTCGTTGACGTTCTTGAGGATGAGGGTCATGATCAGCTCTTGAAGAGTGTGTGTAATAGTGAGAGATGACAGCGTAGAGTGTGTGTAGCCGTAGTGGATGGCGGATGCACTGGATGAATGGGAAGGAGGCATAGAGGTCGTTACCGGGCCAGTTTATATGTACGCACGTCTCGCTAAATGCCTTCCCTTCAAAGCTTTGTCGCCCTTCAACTCAGACCGTGTCTGCGCTGCGCTTGCGAGAAGATGCGCAGACGACGAGAGAAATGCACTCACGAGCCATCAGGTGCACGCTCAGTCGTGCAAAGCTTTGAGCGAGCGGAGCGCTGCGCAAGCGGCACGCTTGACGACAGAATTCAAGATCTCAGCGCAGTTTCAGCTCATGCAGCGTCTCGTGTGATCTGTCAGAAAACCTCATCTCGGAAAGTTCGGTGCTTCTTGGGCTGCGTCGAAAATGGGCACATGTCCAGCCCACCTCAGTTCAGCGGATATGAGGTGCCTCGCTTCGGCGCACGTTGTGACTTCAGAGAGAAGACTAGTCCAGGATGAGGATAAAGGGACGGCGTGCAATTTGCGCAGTCCTTTTCGCTCACACGCGAAGAACCAAGCCGTGTGCGCACGCAAGCGAAGTGGTTAGCCCAAGGGCAGCGCACTGAACGAACAAAAAGCTCAGACTTCATTTCCCAGACCCTTGTCACACCACACCGCTCACAGGTCACTGACAAGCTGATAAGTTAATGGAGTGGCGATGTCTGTGTGCATTGAGATATGATACGGTATGTGCAACAACAAGAAAGACCAAGAAAATGGAAACATGCAAATGGAGAAACGGGAAAGGCTAGTGTACAAGGAACGAATGCGCGAAAGGACCGACAGTGACGAGAAACAAGTGGGAAAACAGCTCAGAAGTCCTCCTCGAGCGAGAAGGTGTGTGTGTTCTTCTGGGTGCCGTCGCCGCCCTCCTCGTTCTCCCTGCGTGCAACACCGGTCTTTGCGTACTCGGCAACCTTCTTTTCGAAGAAGTTGGTCTTGCCCTGAAGCGAGATGTTCTCCATAAAGTCGAAGGGGTTGGTGGCGGCATAGTGAACGGGGTTTCCGAGCGAAACGAGAAGGCGGTCGGCGACGTACTCGATGTATTGACGCATCAAAGCAGCGTTCATGCCGATCAGCGACACTGGGAGCGCATCGGTGAGGAAAGCCTTCTCGATCTCGACGGCCTCGGTGATGATCTTGAGCACGGTGTCGGGATGCGCGCGCTTCTTGAGGTGGCTGAAGAGGAGGCAGGCAAAGTCGGTGTGCAGACCCTCGTCACGCGAGATGAGCTCGTTGGAGAAGGTGAGACCGGGCATGAGACCACGCTTCTTGAGCCAGAAGATCGAAGCGAACGAACCAGAGAAGAAGATACCCTCGACGGCGGCGAAAGCAACGAGACGCTCGGCAAAGGTGGCGCGACGGTCGCTGATCCATCGAAGAGCCCAGTCGGCCTTCTGCTTGACGACGGGGATGGTCTCGACGGCGTCAAAGAGGAACTCGCGCTGCTCCGGCTCACGAATGTAGGTGTCGATGAGGAGCGAGTAGGTCTCGGAGTGGATGTTCTCCATCATGATCTGGAAACCGTAGAAGCAACGAGCCTCGGCAGCCTGAACTTCAGAGCTGAAACGCTCGACGAGGTTCTCGTTGACGATACCATCGGAAGCGGCGAAGAAGGCGAGGACGTGCGAGATGAAGTGACGCTCGTTGTCGTTGAGCTTGTTGTCCCAGTCGTGGAGGTCCTTGGAGAGATCGATCTCCTCGGCGGTCCAGAAGGAGGCCTCGGCCTTCTTGTACATTTGCCAGATCTGTGTGGGAACGACGAAGGGGAATGGAGTCAGTATGCAAAGCTAGGTGTCTGTGTATGCGTCGAACGACGAAAGAGACTCACCTCGTGGAAGCGGATGGGGAAGAGGACGAAACGACGGCTGGTCTCGACGAGAAGAGGCTCCTCCTCCTCGGGCAGGTCAACGTCGCCGACGAACTTGCCGTGAACGTCATCAGAGTCAGCAGAGGCATCATCGGTGGTCTTGGCGGCGTCGACGATCTTGCCCTTGGTGAGGAAACCGGGGTCGGAGAAGTCATCGTCGTTCTGAGCGATAATCTTGGCGGCGGCCTTCTTGGAAGGGGTGGCGTTGACGTCGATGCCAGCGAGGCCAGCTGCGACCTTCTTGGAAGGGGTCTCGAGGTTGTGCTGAGTGACGGCGGACATGGTTGTGATGTTTCGCGCGAGGTGGGGGGAAGATGGATGGTGGTGATGAGGAACGGCTGCAACGATGACGGCGCCGAGGGGATGCAAGTGGTAGTGAGGAAGCGAGGAGACTGGATGCTGTCGCAGTGGTGGAGATGGGGTAGGGAAGAAGTGGTGGTGATGCTGTTGATGGAAGGAAGGAATGATCGATGGTCGAAGAAGGAGCAACTTATGTAGCTTCTGCTAGCCCTTTGCTTGAGACGCGCTGTCGAGCACAGGAAGCCAAGGGGAAGAAGAGTGGAGCGACGTGCCGTGGTGAGGGTAGGACGGCAAAAAGCGTGTGGTGTTGTCGGTGACTGAAATGATCAACGCGTTTTCTTGTGCGCGACTGAAAAGCATCACAGCAGAGCGAGTCGACTTTTTGCTTCTTTTGACTCGGCGCAGAGCCAAGGCTGACATCAGACGAGCCCTTTTCTTTTTCTGCCGTTCTGCAACCGAAGAAATTCTTCGCGCTCCCCCTCTCTACACGACCGACACGCGCCAAAAATGAGAAAAGTATTTTCTACGCTGCTCAGCGCGGTCTGTCGAAAATGGCGGACGCGTGCATTTTACGCCATTGCAGAGCCAGTCAAATTTCGAGACAGACGTGTCTGTGATTGATGGTGATCAACGCGCTTGACGTGTCTGATGCGTGCCTCCCTTTTGATCATGCAGCAAACCTCCAAGCGCATCTGCACCGAGCTGAGCTGGCCCAGAACTCCGCCGATGTCACCAACTCCGAGTCGTGAACTTTGCTTTCGTGGTCAGTCTAGCAGTCTTCGCGCTGGTCTCTTCTCGAGTCGCGTGAGCGTGCGCGCAAAGAGCTCGTTGACTCTTGCCAAGACAGCAATCAAGGATGATGTTCTTCTGCTCGGCTCGAGCGGCTAGCATGCCTTTCTTCTGCAGCTGCACTCCGAGTGGGTCATCGTTCGATTGCCGCACAAAAGCCGCTCCGAACGCGCTCTATAGCCTCGGTCGAATAGCGTCCCATCGACTCTACACAACGGGGGCCAACTGCGAACGCGCACGTCTCTGAAGCTTCGGACAAGGACGCGCGACTCTGCCTGAGCCCAGTGACGACGAGAAACGCGCAGTCAGCCGTGTCTTGGCTGCAGCTGGAGATCAAACTGTCCTCGGCACGCGTTCAAGACGGGGGACGCGAACTTAATCTGATAAGATCAATCGCGTGCTCAGCCTGGCCCCAAGCGGTCCGGTCTCGTCCGTCGCTTGCTCGCGACACTCGAGAGCGTTCCTGTACCGGCCGCATCCGTCATTCGATCCGTGAGGACAAGAGCTAGCTGCGGACCACGTAGCGCCGGGCTACGGATGTCGAGGTAGGCAGCGCGACAAGAGCAGCCTTGTCCTTCGCGATGGATTTGCGATCTCGATTGCGTGATCTCGAGCGAAATGGTTTCTATGGAGTCCTTCAAGTACCACTCACGCGGAATCGCTCAGTCCGGTGCAACTGATCTCAGAGAAGGGCCCCACCGGCTTCGGATCGCGATACAGACGTTGCTGAAATGTTTGCCGGAAACAGAATCTCAAAAGCCCACTCTTTATAGCAGCTTAACAGTCCCACCTTCTTGACTCTAGGTGAGTCTCGGAGTCCGGTTTCGACTATTCGCAAGATTCTTTCAACGAGGTAGCCGCCGCGGAGAGGAGGACAAGACGTGGCTTCAAAGTAACATGGGATCAGAGAGCTGAACATCTTGATCGCGGAAATACCGCGCTGGCGCGCAGAGCGACCAACTTATTTGCGAGGCTCCGCGGAAAAGCCGAGCGACATCCTCAGTTTGGAGCAGCGCTGTGTTGATGCTTTGATCGTCTTTCCATGGAGATGGTAGCCCATCTGCTCCGGGCTGCTCACGTGCATCTCGTATGCAGTCACACACTCTCGTTGACTGGCGATGCTGGTCCGGCACTCGACTGTCGAGCTCATTGTCTGATCAGCCACAGTCTGACTCCTTGGAGACTGCCCTCGGGCGAGCGACACGGAAGCCGGGACCTGGGGATGCTTATACATAATCGCGAAAGCACGGGAGAGGATGAAAACATAGAAGCGAGGAGCTGGAAGAGCAGATCTCTCTGAATTTCATTCACCGATCCTGCGGTAGGACGATCGGCTTTTAGCCTTTTAGCCCGTTGGCATTTGGATTTGTTAATACCGGCCTTGTGCGAATGTTGTCATGCAAGCTGGCTTTTCCGCGCATCCGCCGCCGTTTAGGAAATTTGACGTAGGTAGGATTTTGATGATGGATGCCCGTTGTCGACCTGCCAAGCTCCATTGTAGGTTGAGCCAAGCAAAGGCACACTCACCTACAGTATCTCGGCTCTCCACGGACAAGCCAAATTCGATGTGGCAGGCAGTCTTAGCCCTTCGCCGTTGCACGACAAGCAAGCAGTTCGCCATCCTCGGGCACAACACGCTTCACACCTTTTCTTCGTTACAGCGTGCCTGCACGTTCTGACCGGAACCCCACTCTCCCGTCGTCCATATAAGCCACTTCATCCTTTACGGCCTCGCTCGTCCATCTCCCCCATAGACATCGACCAAGGACCCAAGGACGACGAGCAGGAACACTCTCCCTCCCTTGATCCTCGAGCCTTAGCCTTCTCCATCACACGCTGCTCTGTGGACCCGCTTCATAGTCTCTCCCACTCTCCCATGTCGGCAGTCCAACGCTCTGCATCTCACAGCTCGGCAGAAGCCCATTCCTCCACGGCTCACACTCCAGCACACACCATGAACGGCAAAGAGACCGCTTCGGACGAATCGTCCAACGCGCCGACACCGGCGCGACAACCGCCGCAACTAGGCCAAGAGACCTTCTGGTCCCCACGCCTTCGAGCGCAGCGCGGCGAATATCTCAAAGCGGTGGTCGGTGCGACCGTGATGGTCATGATTGCCATCTGGGCGGTGGTTTCGATCTACTGGGGATCCGTCTGGAAGGAAATCGACCTCTCGCCGAATCTCAACGGCTGGATCGTCAACCGCGATTCAGGTATTGTCGGTTCCACAGTGCAACAGGCTCTGCTAGCGGCCAACACCGGCGCCAAGCCGCACAGCACCTGGACGGTCATCGATCCCGCTCGTTTCCCCACTCAGGATCAGATCGACTACGAGGTGACCAACACTCTTTCCGTCTGGCTCGTCGTCACTGTAGCCGAAGATGCCACCGCTAAGCTTGAACAGGCTCGTGCCAACGGCGATGCTTCGTACGACCCAAGTTCGCTCGTCGCGCTCACATACGCAACGTCTCGCAACTTCCAGGTGGTGCCCTCGATGGTGCTCTCTCCGGCTATGAAGACGCTCCAGCAGGCCATGACACAGCTTGGCTCTCAATTGGCAGCGCAGTACCTCTCGAGCGTCGCGGGCAATGAGACTGCCATCAACAACCTTGCTAGAGCACCGCAGACTCTTGTCTCGCCCGTCATTCTTGCCCAACGCGATCTACGTCCTTACGACGTGCCAGTCGCCATTGCCGTGCTCGTCGTCGGTCTCATCTACCTCTGCATTCTCGCCTTCATCAACACCATGGCCGGCTTCGGCGCAAGACAACCTCTGCAACCTTTCCTCCGATTCCGCTCGTTAGTCGCCATGCGCCTTACGGTACCGCTCATTGCCTATCTTTTCATTTCGCTCATGATCTCGCTCCTCAACATCGCGTTTGAAGTGCCTTACGGAAGGACGTTCAGCTACGGCGCAGGATTCATGACGTGGTGGGCCACGACGTTTGTCGGCATGTGCGTGTTGGGCTTCGTCACCGAATGCGCCATTTCGATCATCGGTCCCAAGTTTATCGGTTTCGCGCTCGTCTTCTGGATCATCATCAACGTCTCGGTCGCCAATCTGCCCATCGAGCTGTCTCCATCGTTTTACAAGTATGGATACGCCATGCCGTTCTACAACATCCGTCAGATCTACGTCAAGATCATCTTTGACGTCGGTCAACGCGTCGAGATCCTGAAGTACTTTGGCATTCTTTGGGCCTGGCTCGCAGTCATCTTCCTCACGCTGCCCATTTGGATGCACTTCGAACGCAAGCCGGTGCTCAAGGCACGTCTGGCGCAGCAGCAGCAGCAAGACGGCAAGCCAGCGGCTTCGTCGTAGCACTCTTCCCATGATACCCCAGAAGGAATGCTTGTGTAAGCATCGATGCATCCGCTCTGAGCCTCTTTGCTATAGAACTGTATGAATAATCACGACTCTCGTAATCACATCTGCTTCTGTCGTGCAACGAACACAAGTGTGTGACCGGTGTGCTCGTGTCGCTTTCAGTGAAGCTGTCACATCAGCTTCAGCATCACGCTCTCGGAACCTTGCGAGTCCCCTGAAGCAAGCTTGTCTTCGGTCTCTTCCGGCCTGTGACTCTCCAGTGAAAGCGGCGGACCAGCCGAAGCTTTGTGAGCTCGTTCGGGTCGCTTCCGATTTGACTGCTGCTGCTCCCCTAGCTTGTACACTGTGGATCGGGACCGCTTCCGAAGCGTCTCGTGACAACGCACCGAGACGACTGAGCCCGTCTTTTGGCAGGGACTGCGCCTCAGAGCTGTGCTTCGAAAGTCGGATGCGGGCAAGTCGAGCAAGGTATAAGTACAGCATCTTCACCACGGAGGGATCGCCTACGCCACCTCTCTTGCTTCTTAAACAAGCTGTCCGTCCAACATCCAAAGACCGTCCTCGCTTCCGATCTCGTCGGTCTGCTCAAGATGTGGTGCTCTGCCATTGGCTCGTCTTTCGTGCTTCTTGCAGCAGCCGTCACTCTGGTCACGTCCCAGGCGTAAGTCGTAGCATCAACACACGCTACAAAGAAGAGTTCGGCGTACTGACGCTGACGCTCTGCCTGATTGACATCGATGCAGTCTGCCAAAGCTCACTCCGCGTCAGCTGGCCGTCAACCAGCTCGTCAACGCCTCTCGCATCCTTGCCAACCAGGGCATCGCCGACGATTCTCCCGGTCACATCTCGATTCGCGACCCTCTGTCGCCCACCACCGCCTTCCTCATCACCGCAGGCAGCCGCACTCCCGCCCAGGTCACGCCCGCTGACATCGCTGTAGCTCGCATCAACGACTCCGTCGTCACCTCGGCTGCACTCAGCGACTTTCCTACGCCCGTTCGTCCCGCCGAGACCTTCATCCATTCGTCGATCTACCAGCGCTTCCCCAACACCACCGTCAGCAGCATCGCCTACTACCGCACCGAGCAGCTGCTGGCGTGGACGCTGTTTCCGGACCGATCGTCGAACGGCTCTACCGCCGACGCCACCGTTTCGGACATGACCAGTCTCTATGCCGCCACTTCCGGTGCAGCCTTCCTCGGTGGATTCCCCGCACCTGTGTTCGACGCATTCGACGCCCAGCCCGGCACGACCTCTGCAGCCGTCGACAACGTCATCAAGGGTTTTGCCCTGGCTCAGAAGTTTGGGCCTAGTAGTGCGGGCGAGCGAACCGTCAACCTGACCGACGGCTTTCGACCGCTCGTGCTCATGCGTAACGACGGCGTCACCATGGTAGGCACCAGCGTTCCAGAGACGGTGTTCCGCTTCGTGCAAGCGGCCAAGAGTGCGAGGGTTCAGTATCACGCCAGCTCGATGGCGTTCGGTAATGGATCGGCTCCGCTGCTTTTGCCTAATGCAGCGACGCAGACGAAGGACGACTATTTGCGCAGCTGGTTGCTGTGGATGGCGCAGATCGAGCCGAGCGTGATTGCCGACGAGGCTCGCAGTCCGGAGCTGTGGAAGAGCGACGATGATAGCTCGGGTGCGAACACAGATCCTGACTCGTCCAGCAAGAACCGTGCTACGAGACAGCGAGACTGGAACGTGGTCGGTATCATGTCGGTTGCCGTTGCGACTGCGTTCTTCGTTACGCTCCTTTGAAATGTTAAACCCGGTCAGGCTCAGTGGGCACGTCAGTCGTCCAGCCACGTATAGCGTAACGTCTTTTGCATTCATCTTTCACATCTTGGCCTTTCTCGACGGCACCAACCCCAACAGCACATCCTCCTCCCTCGGGCTTCTCGCCCTCGACTCCTCATCCTCCTGCTTCTCCCTCACGATGTCCCTCTCGTCTTGCGGCGTCCACACCTTGTACTCCGCATCCGACTTGTCCACCTCCTGACCCGTAATGAAGTCGAGAAAGAGCTTCCAGATCGTCTCTTCTTTCGTCAGCGTGTCGCGTGGCGGCTTCGGGTGTTTCGAGATGGCGTCTTCAAAGTCGGTCTGCGAGGTGTAGGCTTCACCGTGTTCGACGGGGACCAGCTTGGGTTGCTTGGTCTTGGTGAAGGCGTTGACGTGACCGCAGGGTGGCCACCTTTTCTTGGCAGGGTCGATCCAGAGGCTCTGCTTGAGTCGGTCGGAGTGGTCGAACATGCCGAGGTATTTGTACATCATTTTTCTGTGGGTGGCGGCGGGGAAGGGTGAGGAGGGGGTCAGCGGCTGCTCCTTGAGATGAAGAGAGGACAGAGGGAGGCTACTTACTTGGTGATCTTCTCGTCGTCCTCAAAGCCGACATAGAGTAGCGGGATGCTCTTGAGCCCACGTGCCAGCTTCATGTTCTCGGGTCGATTGAAGGCGAAGTGGGTATGAAAGTACCACTGCACCCATTCCACTCCGGGTCCGTACGGCAGATCGTAACCCAACCCCAAGTTGGCCGCTCTGAAGATCTTCTCCTCGGCGAGCGGCTTGACGACGATCTCCATGAAGCCGAACCTGGCTGCATCTGGTTCGTTCTGGTTCTCCACGAAAGCATTTCCTCCGCACACGTTGAGGAGGCGCTTGACTTTTGCTTTGGGTCCATACACGTGGTCCGACGGCAACACCGCCATCAGATGTCCACCAAGGCTGTGCCCGATCACGGTCACATCTGCTTGTGGATTCGACTCGTACGCCAACCGGACCATGGATGCAAGGTCCACTTTGCACCACGTCGTTGTGAGATCCACGTGCTCAGGACACTGCCGCAACGCCTCTTCGAAGTAGTCCTCGTCCTCGGCGAGCTTGACCGGGTCGCATTCGAGCGGGAATGAAGCGCCTGAGAAACGATAGTCGAAGGTGTAGGCGGCGACGCCGTTGGTTGCGAGCCATTCGGCGACGTTGTGGTAGAAACGACCTTGGACGCCGGTTGCGTTGGCAAAGACAACGCTGGCTTTGACGTCGGATTGTGATTTGGGCCGGAAGATTGTGGTTGCGAGTGGGAAGTCGTCCGAGGCGCGGTGCCTGGTGGTGATCTTCTCTATTGACACCGGCATTGCGGTCTCGAGGTGAGTTGCGGTGCGGAGGCAGGACCGGAAATCACAGCAGACGAGGGCTTTGGAAGCTCGGTGCAGGATGTTGACTGGAAGACTGTAAGGCGTTCGATGCTTGTGGAAGAGTCGATAAATGAAGCACTAAAGGCCGAGGATTGCACGCAAATGGCGGAAGGTGTGATGTCTCTGATGTTGACAAAGGAGAATACGAGCTGGAGCAAGGATTGCTGATGTCGATCATTGGCGTCACACTCTCCACAGTCACACCAAGAAGCGAGCGAGCATCATCCCGAAAAAGCAGACCCTGTACCGGCTAACGGCTTTCAAACATGCCGTTCGCCCTCTGCTCTCTCAGATCGCCGGATCCTCCGAATAGCACACATCGACTCTAGCGAGCCACGCACGCACATGTGCTTTCACCAGGCAGCAGCGCCCTTAGACACCGGTCTCATTGACAGGTGAGCAGTTCATTGAGGTGGGTTGATTGTTTGCGGGGTATGCATGAGTTTGAGCGTGATTGACAGATGCGAAAAAGCGAGCTTCACCCTCCGAAGATTCCCCAAACACGCCGCGCTGAAGCTGCGCTCAACCAAAGCTCAAGATCTGGCTCCGGCTAAACGCTTCGTGCATCTCTTCCTTCGTACTGTCATGGTACGAAGCGGTCCACAGAAGCTGCTGGCCTCCTTGGTCGCGGTGGTGGCAGGGCAACTCTCGACATGAAACGGCTTCTTTTCTTTGATTTGTGTTGTGTCAACCTTCATGTATGCAATAGCTGTTCGGCGTACAACATCGCAGGGCCAATCGTATAGTGGCTTATTATGCTGTCTTAGGGCTTTCCCTTCTTTCGAGGAGCTGCACTAAGTTGACAGAGGTCCCCGGTTCGATTCCGGGTTGGCCCCCGCTCTTTTTGCTGTTTCTATACGTCAAGCTTGCCGAGTCCCGTGTCTCGCGATTTTTGGAACCCGCGTGTCAGTGTTGGCGCTTAGCGTGGTTCGCTCCACATGCATCGCATGACTGAGGTGAACGCCAGCGCTTGCTCCCATCACTGCGACGATCATCTTGCGTAGCTCAACACTCCTCGTAACTATCCGTGGTCGCTGGCATCGACAAGAGGAGTTAGACATCATCTCAGTCGGCAAGCAGGTCTCGCCGTGCATAAAACTACAGGAAGTCGCCCAAGATGTCGACCTCTTCCGCTCCCAAGCTGCAAGGAAAATCCAAGCGGCCCAGCATCTCGACGCAGCTTTCTGAAGGATCGCTTCGTCATGGCCAGCAGAGCGATGATGATCAGGTCATTATCATACCGCCCTCCCCAAGCACTCACCCTGACGTCTTTCAGGGCGAGCAACCTGCAGAAAGCTCTCGATCTCCATCGCTCCGGCCGCCCTCGAGACACGTCGATTCGGAAGACCTCGAAGATGCCGACAGCGACGCAGCTTCCGATTTCAACACATTCTTGCGCAAGGGTCGCATCGATGTAGGACAGACCTGGGACGACAGCAGCGACGAAGATGACCACCAGCAAACCCTTCATCGAGATCGAACGCTACCTCTCTCGGCCACAGGCAGCAGCGCACCTAGAGACGCGAGGAGAAGACCAAGAAGGGGTCGATCAGGATCGATTCTTCACTCCTTCCGCCCAACTCGCGAGCACAGACGCGCGTGGTGGAAGTTCCTCACCAACCCTGGTGCGCCAGCCAGTCTCTCGGCAACGCACGTCTCCGCCAATCTTTTCTCGGCCAGCTTGCATCCCGCGGTTCTGCTATCGATGCCCCACTTCTTTGCTCGCACCGGTGTCTCGATCGGTACCGTCGCGCTGGTGGGTGTTGCGATCCTCGGCGGCGTCGGTGGAGGCTTGTGGGTCGTGCTCAGCAGATACGTCAACGGCAGCTCCATCGAGGCCATCGTCGGCGCGAGCTTTGGCAGATACACTCCCTGGAAAGGGGGCCTCGGCAGGGTCGTCGCAGGATTGTTGCTCGCAGCCTATGCGACCGGGAGCGCGATCATCGGCTACTTTGCGCTGGCGAATCTGCTGTTGCAAGTGTTCTTCAACTACGCACCTCGCGGCATTCCACTCCATGATCGAGGGTTCATCACTTTGGTGGTCGGAGGCATCATCTCGTCGCCGCTCGTCATCTTTCCGCTCGCCAAGCGCAACCTCATCCGCCTCAATACCTTCTTCTCGCTTTTGTTCTACCCGATCGTTGTGACGATCATTCTGGTCGAGATCTACACACGCTCCCCCGCCTCCCCGTCCAGCGCGAACGACCTGCCACGAGAGCTCGGCAAGGCGCAAGCATACTTCGTCAAGACGTTGGGCACGGAAGGCACCAGCCGATGGCCCAACATCAACCCTCTCGACCCGCCGTCCATCTGGGCGCCCATCTCACTCCTACCCCTCTTAACCCTCAGCGCCTGCCCCCCACAGATCCTCGCCCACCAACGTAGCCTGCGCCGCATCGGCACCTCGCGCTCCAACGTCAAAGCCTTCCTCGCCGCCCAAGCCGGTCAAGTCACCTTCATCGTCGTCATGGGCATCCTCTTTGGCGTCGTAGCCGGAGTCAACGGCGTCCAGGGCAGACTCCACCAAGACGTACATCCGAACTTGTTCGCTTCGCTTCCAACCGATGACCACTGGATCAATGTCGCCCGTGTCCTGTTTATCGCGATCCTGGTGACGCACATGGCGATCTGCTTGACGACCGCACGCTCCTCCTGGGGTCGCCTACTGCGGTTGATGAACATCAACCCGTTCCGCCGACGACGAGCGCCGATTCGACTCGCCACGAACGCAGACAGCACTGCTGAAGTAGCGCCGTCTGCAGGGGATCACGCGCAGGATGGGCGGTTTGCAAAGCTCAAGCGCACCTGGGGTAAACCGGCGCGCAACGCGCTAGCAGGGGTGATACTGTGGAGCATCACCGCGTCCAGCGCCTACCTTTCCGGTGTGGGTGGCTTCCGTCGACGCGAACGCGAGGGCGAGGAGGCGAGGTTCACCCGGGCATCGGAAGTGCTCGGTCTCATGGGTGCTGCAGTCGGGTTTGTGATGCCAGGGCTAGTGTGGTTGATCGCATTCCACATCCGACGACCACGAGCTATCCTCCCGCCCTTTGCCAGTGGGATCAGCAAGGCAGCATCGGCGTACTTTTCAGGCCCATTATCGATGCTCGCTCGCAATCGTCTATTCGGCTCCCGAGCCGCCACCGCGTCTGAGGCGGAACAGCCGCTACTTGCCGACCAGAGCACCGACAGTATCGCGCCAAACGCAGCTTCATCCCACTCGGTCCACTCTAGTCGACACAGCCAATCCGCCTCGCTCGACCAGGGAGTGTCGATTCCAAGCCACCTCACCGAGCAGAGCAGCGCAGATAGGGACGAGGCAACGACGATTTTGCTCGCGCGCAAGGAGAGGCAGTTGCAGAGAAAGACAAGAGGCAGGAGGATCTGGCAGGACGTGGTGGTGTTTGCAGGGGTATTGCCGTTCGGATTTGCGCTGCTGGTGTTGGGCGCGATCGAGCTGAGGCGTGGCGGGTATTGATGGAGAGTTGAGCCGGGGCAATGCGTTGAAAGTGTCAAGGCTGTTTGAATGCATGATACGGATGGCGCAGTGTGTCGACAATGAAGTATGTTGAGTCGAGAACGGTGGGATTTGGCAGGTCGAGACTCGGCTCTTGCCGGGGCTCCTCACAGTGAGGCGGCTCAAAGCACCGCACCGGCGCTGACACCAGCCCTCAGCAAAAGGGTTTGCGATGGTCCCGTGAAGTTTCATCTTACAGGTGGCTGAACAGGCGATCGGAAGTTGAGGTTTGCCAAACCTGGATTCTCAGCGGCTTGCTCACTGCAGGTCAGTGTACAGCTAGCTCGACTGGACGCGCCCTTTGGTGGACGTAATGCCTTCGCCATGTCAAGGTCAATCTCCCACGCACACAACAGCCGGCCTTATCTAGCACATCTATGGACAATGGGATTGATTGCAACGATTCTGATCGAGATGAGGTTCGAGGCAATCTACTTCTTGGTGCGCGAGAGAATGTCGTCACTAGGCACGCCCTTCCAGCCGCGCTTCTCGTAATCGGCCAAACTAGCCACCATATCCTGCACGACGTCCTTGAGCTGCACGTACTTGAGCCCGAGCACACGCGTGGCCTTGGACCCGTCGAGCTCGTTCTGCTTCACCTCCTTACCGGCGCCCTGTTTACCCACGGGTACCTGTTTCTTCCACTCCTGCGGCACGTCGTTGTCGTTGTGAATAACGTCGACGACGTCCTGGTACACAAACGGTCCGAGCGAAGCTGCGAACCTGTTGCCCCCCGCATCGGGGCGAACAAGCGCTTCGGTGTGGGCATAGGCGACATCGCGCACGTCGACGAGGTTGCCTGCGGGTGCCAACAGATCCTCCTCCTTCTTCGATCCGTGGAGCAAGCCCCAAACGAATCCGACGGAGGTGTTGAGCTTCTCCGCGCTGTTCACCTGGTGGATGATCGGACCGAATACGAGGGGTGGGTTGACGGTGACGAGGTCCCAACTGGGGTTGTGTGTCTCGACAAACTCCCAAGCGGCTCGCTCGGCCATGGTCTTGGACGCTCGGTATGCATCGGGGCCTTCTTGGTCTTTGCCCTTCTTTTCGACGTTTTCGACGGAGGAGATGTTCCAGTCCTTCTCGGTGTACACGATGTGGCCCTGACGAGTCGAGTCGAGAATAGCCGCGAACGACGAAGTGATGACGACGCGCTTGACGTCCTTTCCATGCTTGTGGATCGAAGACAGCACGTTTCGCGTACCGTTAACCGCAGGGTTAATGAGGGTACGCTTGGGATCACCCTCAATGTTGAAGTGGAAAGGCGACGCGGTGTGCAGTACAGCATCAACGCCCTGAACGGCTTCGTCGAAAGCGCCTTCCTTCTCGAGGTCTTCAGCGATGACGTAGCTGAGCTTATCGCGGTACTTCTTGAAGACATCCTGGAGGTACTGGCCTTTGTCGTCGGAGCGGACGGTGGCACGGACCTTGTGACCGCGCTCGAGGAGCTGGTAGACAGTCCAGATGGCGATAAAGCCCGAGCCGCCGGTGACGAGGACGTGCGAGTTGGGTTGGATGGCTGGCATGTTGATAACGGGTGGGAGATGGTGGTGTGCGAGGGAATGACGGTAACAATCGAGCAACCGCGAGTACTTGTACTCGAGCCAGCACTTGCCGGCGGACCATCTGCGTGCGCACAGGCGCCACTTCACCGTTGCAAGACGTGCTTACTCTGTTTGTAGCAGCTCGAGATGTGTGCATTGCCGAGAGAGAGAGGTTGGGCGGTGACAGCTTGACCGGCAAACCTCCACAAACGTCACGGCCAGCGGATCTAGTCGCCGAATTTGCGCCAGACACGCAGTCGGCCGACTACAGCGTTGGAAGATCTGATTTTCACGATTCGATGGGCCTGCGCTTGGGTCTTTCATGCTGCCATTAGCTGAAAGTGATGCTGCGGTTGCTATCACCACTCGTCGTTCCAGCCGCGCACGTCAGGACCTGGAGCGCTCACCTCGCAGCCAGCACAAGTCTATCTATCCATCGCTTCTGTACGTCAACGATGGCGGAGTCAAGTACAGGCTCCAAGGCGCGAATCGTGGTGGTTGGTGTTGGCGGCGCAACTTGCTCCGGCAAGACGACGTTGGCCAAGCACCTGCTGCAGATCCTGAATCCATCGCCGAAGGGTGATAGCAGCAGCAAAGGTGGAATCACAGATGCCTTCATCTTGCATCAAGACGACTTTGCACCGCCGGAAGCCACCTTGCCGGTCAACGAGGAGTTTGGCGTTACTGACTGGGATCACCCGCCGACGGCAGTAAGTAGACCCTTGCACGACGATAACACAGTCTATCAACGTCGCTGCTTGCTGACCTCTTTCGCCCTGTACGACCTGCAGATCGACTACAAAAGAATGCACCGCACCATCGAACACATCAAGTCCACCGGCTCGTTTCCACCCGAACATTCATCGCACGACCATCTCAACTCGCAACCCGACTGTCCTATCTCCGACACGGTCTTCAAGACATGGAGAGACAGATTCGCATCGATAGCATCCTCGAGCTCGTTCCCCGCGGCGGGCGTACATCTGATGTTGGCGGACGGCTTCTTGCTCTACTACGACCCAGAGGTGCGCTCGACGATGGAGGTCAAGGTGTTCCTGCGCACACCGCGAGCAGTCCTCAAGCAGAGACGAGAAGAACGATTCGGATACGCCACGGCAGAGGGTACCGTGTGGAAAGATCCAGAGGGATACTTTGATAACATTGTCTGGCCGGCATACGAGCTGGCACACAAAGGTGTCTTTATCAATCAGGACGTGGAGAAAGGTGAGCCGGTTCGACCGGGTCCTGGCGAGGGAGCAACGGCTGGCGGTCCCGTGGAAGGACTGACGGTGCTGGATGCGGATCCGACCCACCTCGGCGTGGAGCCAAAGCAGGAGTCGAAGGACGCATCGGCATTCTCGAGAGAGATGACCCAGTTGGTGGACCAGACATGCGCTGCAATATGGACCTACCTCACCACAAAGCTCTGATCTTGTCACCTGCATCGCATATACCAATCATCTTGTTCCACGAACTCATCAGGGTCAAGTCCTGATTCGGTGTCTTGTTCGGGTGGCAGTGTGAGTGAGTGTTCGAGAAGATTGCAGATCGGGCCCGATCTCCCCCAACGCACGCGCCTTTTCTCTGAGCTCGCCAAACGCTACGCCACGTCGAAGCAATTTCACTCTCGACTTCGTGAAACCGTGAAATTGCGTCGGGCGGTCTGACAAGGCGCTTAGCCAGCCTGCTTAGCTGCGATGTGTGTCTCATTCGATGATATTCGTGAAGAAATCAATTTTATAATCTCAGCACTGTTCACCTTTGTCGTCATCATCATTGATATCACCATCATCTCGCCACCTCCTGGCAAGCATCATCCCTTCGATACCGTGCAAAGGTCGCTTATCCCGAAGGACTGAAGACAGCTCGCCACATCACATCCGATCGACACTCCGCACACATAACGAGCCATCATGTTCATCATCAACTGGTTCTGGGTAGGTATCGTCGACTTGCAGGCTGGTCCACGTCGATCAAGGCGTTCCATGAGGGACGATCTTTCGGGACCAATCTCAGCATAGCATTGGTTCGATCGCTGGTCAGCCTCCGGCACGATCTGCAGCACGACCTTCGACTGACAACCACGACACCTTGGTGCCTTCTTCTCTACCTTTGCTGCCATGCGCATCCTCTTTCACGACCCGCAGGATATCCTTGCCCAGCTCGGTATGTATCAGAGCATCAACGCCTCGCATCCCGCGCCAGTCATCAGCTGCGAGCGGTGATTGTGGAGGATCAACCACACACTTTGCATCTACGAACCGTCGGCTGACTCTTGCGCTACCTTTACCCGTCTTCTCAAACAGGTCTGGCACACAAGAACGCCAAGATTCTCTTCCTCGGTCTCGACAACGCCGGTAAGACCGTACGTATCAATCATGCCCATCTTTGAATCCTGCTTCAAGGCCGCTGACGGACTCCTTCTTCTCCTCTGATTCGACGGACTCGCCCTATCGCTCTCGCGGCACCCTCGCCTCAATTCGCCTCGCCGCAACAGACGCTTCTTCACATGCTCAAGAATGACCGTCTGGCCACATTGCAGCCCACTCTTCACCCAAGTACGTTTCTGAAAGATAGCCACAAGTGCTTTTTCTATGAAAACAGCTTCTGACCAATTCCGTCCTTGTCCCTTGATCATCCTTCCACATACCTCACATCGATCGACGCGCTGCCTTTTATCTGCAATGACCCACTCCCTCACTATGGCACATTCTTTGACGTACCAACGCAACACAGCCTCGGAAGAGCTCGCCATCGGCCAAGTCAAATTCACCACCTATGACCTGGGCGGACACCAGCAGGCCCGACGTCTTTGGAAGGACTACTTCCCCGAAGTCGACGGCATCGTCTTCCTCGTCGACACGCAGGACCACGAGCGCTTTGCCGAAGCCCGCGCCGAGCTCGACGCGCTGTTGTCCATCGAGGAGCTCTCCAAGGTGCCCTTCCTCATCCTCGGTAACAAGATCGATGCTCCGGGCGCCGTGAGCGAGGAGGAACTGCGTCAGGCGGTTGGGCTCTACCAGACTACGGGTAAGGGCAAGGTGCCGCTCAAGGACATTCGTCCCATCGAGATTTTCATGTGTTCGGTGGTTATGAGGCAGGGTTATGGTGAGGGGTTCAGGTGGATCTCCCAGTACATCTAAGTGCGCGGTTGGTGGGATCGACCAGAACCCAGCATACCTCTGCAGTCACTTCAACCCGTCTTTCACTTCTTCAATCTCTCTCCGACAAGGGCTGCTCCACCAGCTTTTGCCTTTGTTCCGTCGTCGCTTTTCAGAAATGCCCAAAAAGTAGCTTCCTCGTCCCTCTGTCAGTTCCGTGCCCTTTATGCGCTCGTGAAGCTGCCCAGCAGGTGGTTTCTGGCTCTTGTTTCTGAACGAAAGCGCTTCACTGAAGTCTCACTGTTGAACGAACGCACTTCGCTGTTCTCTCGCTGCAGACCGGTCTGGCGTTCCAGAACCGTCTTGTACGGGTTGCTCGCTCGCCCAGACAGCTCTCGTTGGCCTCCGCAGCAGGTGGTACTTTGCTCCTTTCTGAAAGGAAGCGGCTCACTGTCCGCCTCGCTGCAGACCGATCGGACCATGTATAACCGCATCGCACTAATCGCACACAGAGGAGAAATGATGGCACACCAAAACCCGGCTCTCTGAACCCATCATGGTTTGAAAAGTACACCGGAGAGGTTATGTACATCATCGAGTGCATTTGCACCTGGTGTTGGTGCCTAGACAATCGTCTTCTTGCCCTTCTTCTTCTCGCTCTCCTTATGACTCTGGAACTCGACGTCGCTCGTGAGACCCGCACCGATCTTGGCATCAATGTCGTACCCCAGCACGTTGACCTTGAACTGCTTTCCGATATCCAGCAACTTGGCGGCCAACTCCTCTGTGTCCTCCGCCTTTCTCGTCCAGATGGCGATGCGGTAGAAGTTGGCGCGGGCGGACATGATGACGCCTGTCACCAGCTCGTCCTGTGGGCTGCTTGAGGGCGGGGGGATGCCGTCCGGGAACGGCGCTTCAAGCGTCTCACCAATGGCTGCTAGCATCGTGTATAGCCAGAGGCGGTCGATCTGCGCACGCGTCTTGTCACGCGGCAGCTGGATGCTCCACTTGCCACCGTTCGTGTTGGCTGGATCCTCCCACGCAGGCTTAATCCCCTGCTTGAACAGATAGTAGTTGGCCTTCTGCGGCAACTCCGATGGGGGCACAACGTTGTTGTACAACCCCCAAAACTCTTCAACGCTGTCGAAATCGACGACCTTGTTCATGTCGTCTCCCCACGAGTCCTTCGTCCCGCGTGCGGAAGCCATGCCCTTCTGAGACGGGTTATCGAACCACAGCGTCCACGAGTTGTAGAGCGGGTGCTTGACGTTGAAGTTGGTGGCGTCCGAGAAGACGGTGCGGTACTCGGCGGTGTTGGTCGACTCGCTAGTGGCGTCGTCAGCGGTGGTGGTAGCGTCGCCGTTGGCAGTCTGGTTGACGGCAGAGTCGAGAGCTGCCTTGGAGGCGTCCGCGGGCGGCTTCGGGAGGTCGGTGGTTGCCGACATTTTGGAAGCGTTCGTAGGAGAGATGCAGTGGGGGAGAGATAGATCGCCGCGCTGACCTGTTATGCGAGTCGAGTTCGCTGCCGAGAGTGATTGCTTGCGCTCGAATCAGCGGTCGACTGTCTTTGCGATGGACGAGCAAAGAAGACAGCAAAAGTGGAGCCCTGACCTCAACCCGATTTGAGCGCTGGAATATTGAAGAGCGCTGGATCGTCCTTGCCGTGAGTGTCGTGACGAATGCTGATACTAGCAGATCTCTTCAACTGTCTGCTACGGATGCACGGCGCGAAGGATGGCGAGATGGTGTTGCAAAAGGTCCCTTCGCAAAGGTCGAGAAGAATTTGAGCTGCAATCCGCATACGCGCACGCCGCTCGAAAAAGACTGGAATTTTGGCATCGCTCGAGAAATTTGGCGCTCTCACCCTAACCTCACGCTCAGCCTCATTTCAAAGGCCCCTTCCACTCGAATACAAAATCCGGCCCTCAGCTGAATTCAAAACCTCACCTTCAATTCAAACAGGTCTGCTGCGATCGGCCCGATCCAACACACACATTTTCTCTCCCTCTCTTCTTCCTTCAACGGATGATGGTACTGCAATTGCGCAAACGACGCCGACGACGACGGCTACACCTTCCACTTGCGCATCCTCTTGACCGATCTGGGATGGTTGCTCCCTGCCTTGGTCGAGGTACCCGCCAACCCGCCGCTGGCGATGGTGCTGCCGGGCGCGTACCAGACGTTCTTGTAGTTGACTGGACCGGGTACGCGGACGCCCAGCTGATCTGACGCTGTCGCCCCGTCTGCACCTCCATACGGATCGATGGCTCCTGCGACGACGGACTGAGACCTGGACCGACCCCCACCCGCACCTCCCCCGCTGCTGGTGTTAGGGTTGGACCCAAAGTAGTGGCCGTACACACCACCCGGCGTAGGCGGGTACGGCGTGACCGCTCCCCCCGCTGTAGCAGATACGGGCGTGAGCGGCGACATGAGAGGCTCGCCCCTCCAGCCAAACGACATCCCGAGCGGTGTCCCCGGAGTGGCAGCTGCGCTGGCAGTTGCATTGTTAAAGGTGACGATCGAAGGCCGTCGGCTGCCCAACGGCGTCGAGGGCTGGGAGGGCGAGTTGAGCGACGAAGCGGGGAGACTAATCTTGCGGTTGAGTCGCAGCGTGAGTCCGCTGCCGCCGCCGACGCTGGCTGGAGTTTTGGGGACTGCAAAGCCTCCGCTGGTGGGAGATGCTGCGGCTGAGGCGGGTGCGGTCGTTGCCGGCACAGTGGGTTTCGCAGTCTCCTTCGCCGCCGTGGCTGATGAACCGCCATGGACCGTGCGCGTCGTCGAGGCACTGTACGCCACCGCAGCAGCGCCATCGGTGTTCTGGATCAACCTCCTCAGCGAGGCCTCCACCAGCCTCGCGTTGGCCAGCTTCCGGTTGACCAGCAGCAGCGGATCCTTCCTCCCTTTGCTCGTCTCCTCTTCCTCGTCTCCGATGCCGCCCAACGAAGACCCGTATGCATTCGTCGGGAAAGCGGGCGTCTGCATCCAAGCGTGCCTCGGTGGCATCCCTGGCAAGTGTCGCGGGACGATATGATCTGCCACTCGACGCCATGCTTGCTCGCCCGACGTGAGAGCACGCAGGTCTCTTGCTGAAGCTGACGACGACGATGAAGGATCGACCTCGCCGGTGGTGGAGGGACGCAGCTTGTCCTGTCGGCGTTGTTTCTTGGCGCGTGTTCTGGAGATGTCGTGTTTGCGCTTCATGACGCGAGCATGCACCGCTGCGCGACGATTGCCATGCTCGTCATCCGAGTCGCTGCTGATGGACCAAGTGTCGAGCTCGGAGCCGTCGTCCGAGTCAGAGGGCAGGAAGGCTTTGCTGCCCTGCGTCCAGTCATCGTCCTCGCCTTGCTCTGCATCTGCACCAAGCCTGGACTTGGCGCCCCTGGATCGGGTCGTCTTGTAGATCTTTGGCGCCTTGGCAGACTCCTTTGCTTTCCTCCTCGCCTGAGCACCCGCTTGCTTCCTCTCTTGCTCCTCGTTCGCATCCTGCAACTGCTGACGATGAAAGTCACGCATCTCCCTAATCGGCTGTCCATGCGTCTCGAGTGCATACACCAGATCTCTTGCTGAAGGCTGTCCTCGACCCGACAGCTCCGCCGCATGCGTAGCAGCCGAAAACACCGAGGTGAGAAACTTCTTCGTAAGTTGACTGACCTCGTGCAGCGCCGAAGCGGTGGTCGCAACGTAGCCTGCACCTGTTGCCTGCACCGCGATGAGCCGATATAGCGCCTCATTGGCACTGGATTCGTCGACGTAGGGTATCGAGTAAGGGATGCGCGGGGACGAAGCGAAGGTGGTGAGAGGCGGGCAGTGGGTGATGGATCGCTGCTTGCGCTTGGGGACGTAGGGCTTTTCGTTCTCGCCTGTTGTCGATGCGGAAGTATCTTGATTCACGGATCGCAGCGGGGTGTCGGCTTCGGATTTGGACGGTGGTTGTTGCGATGCTGGTGTGGATGCGGAAGTGGAAGAGGCGAGGTTGACATCAGCGGCTGCGCGATCGTTAGACTTGGATCCGCTGCCACCGCCGAATATGGCTGACGAGGACGAGGTCACGGCCCAGCTGGGCACGCTTCCCGCCGGCATAGTCGTGGCAGAGGCGTGATCTGTCCAAACGCCGGTCCCAAGAGTCAGGCAATTGCGGCAGAAGGAGGGATGATGTGGTTGATGCAGGAAGGGAGGACCTTTGACGCGATGAGACGAATGCATCTCGCAAGGCTCGGGCGGACCTTAAGTCTAACAACGATAGAATTTTCAGCGATGTTAGGTCGATCCTTACGACCTCCACCTGACGGCCAAGAAAGTGAGCGTCACCTCATGGCTGCCGTGCATGGCGCCAACTGATCCTGCAAGCACCACTTCTTCTGAACACCGGTTCGCAACCTCCTCAATCCCTATCATACAGCCTTGCGGGACGCTTGATGCTCCATCGACAGACGTCTGGACGCCTGTCGAACCCTACACTACCACTTCTCCGCCTGCCCTCAACGCCTCGGCCCCCTCGCCCTCCAGCGTACACCACCACCGCAACCCTTCACAACTCGCAACAGGATCGAGCCCAACGCCTCCTGGAGCTACGTCGCAAGTTCTCAGTCCCACCAGACCAGCCTGGCAAGATGTCCTTCCAACCGCTCTACAAGTACATCGACCGGGACAGCCTCGCTGAGCAAGTCCGCAAGCACTCCGCCAATCCAGACCAGCGCGAGGTCGCCGTGGTTGATGTTCGAGGTGCGTCTCCCCCTTCCCCCTCCCCCCATCATCCCTTTTCACCCTCACTAACACTTCTCTCTCTCACTTCACCGACGGTGTGTGGATAGATGACGACTTTGAAGGAGGCAACATCGTCAACGCTCGCAACGCCCCCTCGTCGACGTTCCAAGATGAAGTGCAGGACCTGGTATACGGCCCGCTGAAGGACTACAAGCAGGTGATCTTCCACTGCCACCTCTCGCAGCAGCGTGGGCCTAAGGCAGCGGGGCAGTATGCGCAGGCTAGACAGGCGGCGTTGGAGGAGGGAAAGTTGAAAGAGGAGGAGGCAAAGCAGGAGGTGCTTGTTTTGAGGGGCGGGTTTAGCGAGTTTCAGGACAAGTACAAGGTGAGTCGCCCGACCAGGAGCGGAGGAGTGCAAAGGAAGAGATTACTGACATTTGCGATTTCTTTTCGATCCGGCTACGCTTGTAGAAAGACCCAGCGGTGGTGGAGAAGTACGATGCATCGGCGTGGGAGTTCAGGAACTAGATTGTCGATCGCACAAACACAAAGCTACATCATCAAATTCTGTTCGCCCGCGTGCTGCAGTGGATCACCTGCGCATTGAACCGCTCTGGATTGAAGAGATAGGGCGTCTGAACACGAGCTTCTGACAACGACACCGCCTTCACAAGTTGCTCGCCCTCGCCTTCACCCTATCCGCCTCCCTCCGCTCCTTTGACCGGTTGACAAACGCCGCCACCGCGCCCTCCTCGAACAGCTTCTCCAAGCTCATCAACCCCAACTCGAACTCTCTCTGCATCGCTCTCCTCAACCCGCCTTTCAACCTGAGATCCACTTTCCCCTCCTCCCCCTCCTCCCCTGTCCTCTCTGTCGTCGTTTCGGGGTACATAGCACCTAGCATGCTCTCCCGATCGTTCAACATGCACGTCTGCGGATTCGCCGCTAACCCCGCTGCCAATCTCAATGACTTTTCCACCACCGCTGACCACTCTTCTCCCGCCTCGGTTTTGGGGACGACGTAGTTGACAAGCCCCATCGACTGGGCCTCCTTCGCCCCCACGAGTCTGCCGGTGAGACTCAAATCCGCGGCCCTGGATCCACCGATCAACGCGGGCAGCCTCACACTCCCCCCATCGATCAGCGGTACCCCTCTCAGCCGGCACAATATGCCAAACTGCGCCCCCTCACACGCAACCCTCAGATCGGCCCACAGCGCCAACTCCATCCCACCCGCCACCGCAAACCCCTCCACCGCCGCAATCACCGGCTTGTTCATCACCAGCCGCGTAACACCCATAGGCGCCACCGCGTCCATGTTCGGGTCCAACAGATTCCCAGTCCCCTCACCAGAGGAGGAGAGGAGGATAGATTTGAGATCAGCCCCGGCACAAAATGTGCCACCTGCGCCGGTGAGGATCGCAACGCGCAAGAGGGGGTTGTGGGCGAAAGAGGTAAAGGCGGTGTGGAGGGCAGTGGCGGTGGAGCGGTCGACGGCGTTTTTGACGGTGGGGCGGTCGATGACGCAGACCATCGCACTGGCTGATGTGTTGAGAGGGAGCCGTGGAGAGAGAGCGTCGTCGTAGGGAGCGAGGGGGACGTGGTAGATCTTCACCTGGCCATCGGCGAGGACCTGCGTTGGTTGAGGCGTCATTCTTCGAGCTGCAGTGGTAGATTCGAGGTTGATGGTGAACGAGACGAGGAGGTGGCGAGAGGCAACGGTGGAGATGGATCTGAGAAACCGATATGGTGGTAGAAGGTGCGGGGTGGTCCGGTAATTCGGCTCTCTTTTCAAAGCGAGCTCACTTTCACAGACCAACACCAGAGACCCTGAACACACCTCCATCGCACGTCCACTTGTGCTCACACTCACACACTCTCGAAGAGGGGAACAATGACACACAGCGATCCATTCTCATCATCACCTAGAATACATTTCACTTGACAGCTTTTTCACTTGGCAGCATCAAAGAACGCCACCCTCTCCTGCAACGTCGCCCTATGACCCACCGGTTTGCCCGCCCTCCCACCAAACGCCGCCGACGCGGGCCCGCTCACCATCGCACCATCCTCAAACGTGTAGCTCGGCGTCCTACTAATCCTGCCCCCCTGTCTCGCTGTAACCGTCGTCACCATTCCCACCGGAGCGGGCAAGGTGAACCTCTTCTTCTCGACCAGCCCTAGCTTGGCGCTCGTGCTCGCGGGGCTGTTGTTCCCGCTCATCCCTCCCGCTGTAGTGTAGGTGGAGGTGGTGGAGGTCGAGGAAGCGCCAAACTTGTGCGCGAACAGCTTATTCGGCGAGATCCGTCCCGCAGCGGGGGTTGGGGACGCGGTGAGGTTTGCGGAGAAGTGAGTTTTGACCGGGCTCGTGGTGGCCGAAGAGTCACCCGCCCGCATGTAGGGCAGGATGGAGCCGCGGAGGCTGTCCTCCGAAGCATCCACCTTGTGTGTGGTCGTCTCGCTGGGCGCAGAGGCGTGCGAAGGGCGCGCTTCGACCGTGGGTGTGAGCGGCTCTTCGACCGGATCGGACGCCGAGCCCGAGTTGGAGCTCGAGTGGGAGTACGACTTGCTCATCGCCACCTCGTCGCGTTCGGAGGGCGCATCCGTCTGTTGCTGCGTCTGCTCTGTGTAGGCGGCGTCGATAGCGGCGAGGGCGGCGGCAATGTCGCTGCTCCCGCTCGTGTCGGCTGTTTCCTGTTTGTCCATACTCGACGCGTGCACAGCGACGTCTTCGGCAGAGGCAGCGGTGAAGGTGTAGCTGTTGCTCCTCGACGCGCCCTCAGTCTTGCCCTCCATGAGCGCCTTCAAGCGGTCTTCTACCGACAGCTCCTTTTTCAACCCTCCAGAAAGCTCTTCGGGCTCAGTCGCTGAGACCGGCGACAGGTGACCCTGCTGAGTCTGACCGAGCGGCTGGCCGAGCACCGACGTATACCTCGGTCGACCGTTGGGACTCACCGACCTGTCCCTCGCATGCGTCGTCTGCTTGTGCTCCTTGCTGCTCTCGCTGGCGAATCCGAAGATCGCCTTTGTCGGCGAACTGCTGCTCGGCTCCTTGCTTGACGAGCCCTGCGAGCTGGCGGGAAGGTGCGTGTTGCGCGGGATTGCGCTGTCGAATGTCGAACTCGACACGTTCGTCTCCTTCGCCTTCTCCTCCACCAACGGCTTCTGCAGCATGTGCCCCGACGCGGACGCCGTCACCGCCGCCAGACTCCCGAAACTCGAAACCGAGTTCGACAACCCCACACCGGCCCCAGACGCACTCACGTGCCTCGCCACCGTCGCCACTAGCTCCCGAGACTCCTTCAGCTCGCGCGTCGCGCACTTGAGCTGCCCCACCTCGTGCTTCATCAGGCTCGTCATCTGGCTTACCCAATGGTCCATCTCGGCGCTGTGGTTGGAGGCCACCGATGCACGTGCTCCGGAGCGCGATTGCGGGTTGTTAGCGAGCATAGCGTCACGTTCGATGTCGAGCAGGCGGGTTTCGAGCGAGCGGATAAGCGGGACGGAGTAGCGCTCGAAGCGGTAGAAGCGCGCCATCATTTCTTGGAGCGCGTCGCGGAGGGGGAGGTCGGAGGGCATGGGACCGGTGCCTGGGGAGAGGATGGAGCTGCGCTGACCGGAAGAGCCGTTCGGGTTGGTGGTCTGGAGTGGGGCTACACCGCGAGCTGGCTCACGGGTGATCTGATGCGGACCACTGGGGAACCGCTGCTGCTGAGGCGAGCGGTCGTTCGGTATCCCCTTGGGCGGCGTTGGCGGACCATTGAACAGCGCATGAGCAGCTACCATCTGTCGAGGCTGTCCCGTCAATCGCTGCTGTTGCTCAACAGCTTCCCTACGCTGCGCCTCGATCTGCCCCCGCGCCACCTCCCTCGAACGAGTCTCTTCGATGATCCGCTGGGCAGGTGTCAACGGCTCATCCCGCGACATTTGCCGATCCTTGGTCGGCGTCGTAGCAGGCAGGTAGGCAGGCACCGGCTTTCTTCCAGGCGGACTCTTCTTGCGGCCCTGCTCGAACTGCATCGCCGCGTCCACATCCGCGTCGGTATCGCTGTCGACCACCTGCCTGGGTCGGAACTCGCGGTCGTTCCGCGGGTCAAATCGCTGCGCACCGGGCGTGCTGGGACCCATCATGTGTCGTTGACGTTCCTCGTCGACAATGTGACGTGCCTGGCGCATGGACGCGAGCTTCTGGGCGTACGCCTGCTCGTCATCGGCGCCTCTCGAACCGTCGCCGATGAGAGGGAAGGGCGTGTAGTCGGCTGCGTTGTTGGGATCCTTCTCATCAGCTCTGGGGGAGCGGCCAAAGACGCCCTTGAACCACTTTCCAGCCAAATTCGAACCGCCGTTGGGCGAAGCATCGCGAGGCACGCCATCGTGCTGCGGTCGCTGCTGCTGCCTCGCCTCGCGCTCCTCTGCAGCTTGCTTGCCCATCAGCGTCGACAAGAAGCCAGAGCCGTTCGGGCTTGCAGGTGCACGAGCAGGCGAGACAGACCCGAAAGGCGAATTGACGCGCGAGTAATCGTTTTCGGCACCATTGTCGTAGCGCAGAGGAGAGTTCGAAGATCGGCCAAAGGGAATGTCGACGGGCGAGGGGAGGCCGTCGAGGGGAGCAGCGGGACGCGGGAGGCTTTGTTCGCTGTTCTTGCGCGATCGGTTGCCAAAGCCAAAGGAGAAGCGACTGGGGCGGCTGGGAGATTCATCCCTGCTGGTTTCGTGACCGGGGACGTGGTGCGAGGGAGGCATGGGGAAGCCCATATCACCGCGCTGTTCGGCGGGGTGAGGACCCGCGCTGTGATCGCGAGGAACGTGGGGATGCTGAAGCGGCTGGATTCGGTAGGACTGGTCCTGAGGAGGCTGAGAAGGATGGTAGCCGGGACCAGAGGGAGAAGGCGGGCCGCCAGGGTAAGAACGAGGTCCGGACATGCCTGCATTACGACCCGCTGCAGCAGGACTGGATCCGTAGGAAGTCGCGTGCTGTTGCTGATGCTGCTGCTGATGCTGGAAGTGAGCCTGTTGACCCATGTGCTGTTGCTGTGCGAGACTCTGCGGTCCTGCAGTAATTCGAGCCACCGGCTTCCTGCCTGGAGAAGAAGCTGCGGACGAGCCAGAACGATGCTGTTCCGCTTCATCGGTAGTCCCCTCAGGAGCTGAGATGGACTTGCGAGGAGACCTTCCACGCTCCTTTGTGCCTCGGTTAAAGTCGCCAGCGGTGATACTGCCGGATGGACTTGCGGGCCTGTAGAACGGGGATTGCTGAAGAGCAGCAGCCGACTCGGGTCTACCATCGTTGGAAGAACGGGCAGTTCCGTATCCGACTCCGCCTCCTGGTCCACCGGGAGGCACTCCCAGACTGGCGACAGCACCCAGTGGCTTGCTCTTGGAACGTCTGTACTGGAGCTGCTGGCCCGACTCATCATCCGAGTCCTCGAGCGTCATCCTCTTGACAGCAGGAGACGACGACTGCTGACGAGATCTGCTCGAGTTGAATCGCTGCGACTGGTCGTGAGCGGGCGAGGTGGGGAGGGAGACACCCCCGGACGCGCGGATGACGCTCTTGACGACAAAGCTGGAAGCAGAGCCGGATGGGCTGATGGCATTGTTGCTCGAGTTGGCGGACAACTTGCGTGAGCGGGATGTGTCGAAGCTGGTATCCAGGCTGAGACCGGTGTGCGCCTGCGTGTTGGGGCTGGAGGAACGAGAGCGATTGAAAGGCCACAGCTTGCGTGCGGGTGAGGAGGCACGATCGTCGTAGCGGTTGTTCATGGCGAGGTATTCGGAGGTGCGTGCATCGGGCACAAAGCTGTCATGATGTGGGCTGGCGTTGGCCATGATGAGGAGGGGCGACGGTGTGCAGGCACTGTTGATGATCAGGACAAAGACGTGGCGATGTCAGGGATGGCTCGCAACAAGTGTGTATACGCCGAGGGTGCTACTCACCGCCAGATGCTGAGGATGGATTCAGGGGTTGAGATGATGGAGTAGAAGGAAAGTCCAAAAGAGGCAGGCGGGAAGGGCGGAGAAGGTGCAGCGCAGGAAAAGGGAGAGGGTGGAAGTTGAATGGGAACTGAGCGCTTAATATGCACCTTGGCGTGCTGTGCGTAGCAGACTGCATAGACTCTCTCTTTCACGGCCACTGCGCAATGGACCGCCTCCTCACCAAGCTCAGGCCCCTGATCTTCCCACGCTCTCGCCAGCTGGCCTCGCTGCCATCACACACCTCTCTTCGGATCGCTTCCGACTCGTGACATTGATGAGAAAGGGGGGGGGCGAACTTGACTGCTCTGCAAGGTGATGTGCGGAGTTCAACACCGAATCTCGAAAAAGGGGCTCCTTAGGGGTTCATCCTATGCAAAACTCCACACACACACACGCTCTCCTCCACCTATAAATTCTCGCGCCGCTCCAAAAATCACGTGCGGCAACTCCTTTGGTGTCGGTCTAACATCTTTGTGATTTCCGTGCCCATTCTTCCAAAGTCACCGTGCATTTCGCCGACGTCAGCCTGTCACCCTGCGCATATTCACGGACCACTCTGCAGCGATGAAGGTTCAGTCGTCACTACGTCCATCTACGGCAATCGACAAGCCAACGTCAAGATGGCATCGTCGAGCGAGATAGCGTCGACGCTGACGATCAAGAATGTTCGCCTGCCTCCAGAGGCATATGCATCGCTCGACCACATTCCCCTCCCAAAAGACAAGCAGGACAAGCTACCGCTGGTCGACCTCGATTACGTCCATTTCGAGCCCGACTCCTCCTCCCCGCAGAGCAATGTCGTCGAGGTACATCTGCGAGCGTCGTCCTCCCCTTCCTCAGCCGAGGCGACGTTTGACCGATTCCATCCGTTCGCTTCGACCTCGCGAGAGATTGCACCTCGACCATCCGGCGACAGTTCTGACGCCGCAGAGGCCGAATCCGCACCGAAACGGCTCGTCGGCCGATTCACTGTCCCCACGCTCACCTACACCCAGCCGCACACCCACGCATGCTTCGACGCCCGAGGCAGCCTCGCCATCCCCGGCGGCCTCTGCCACCCACACATTCACCTCGACAAAGCCTACCTTTTGGATCGGTGTACGCTCGCCAACGGGTCGTTTGAAGAGGCTCTCACTTCTACCGCCGAGGCCAAAGCCAAGTTCACCAGAGAAGACCTGCAGCAGAGGATGCGCAGGCTAGTGTCGAGCTCCGTCTCACACGGCGTCACCAGTATGCGTGCTTTCGTTGAGGTAGATCCGACGGTGGGGTTGATGTGTCTGGAGGGAGCGATCGAGGTCAAGCGCGAATCGGCGACTAGCTGCGAGATTCAGATTGTGGCGTTTGCCCAGGACCCGGTGTTCTATCCGGACGAAGAGGGGAAGGAGGGGCAGATGCAGAGGTTGATGAGGGAGGCGGCGTCGAGCGAGGCGGTGGACGTCATCGGTTCAGCACCCTATGTGGAAGCGCTCAGCAAGGCGGATCAGGAGCAGCTCAGCGATCGAGACCGGAAGGTGAGACAGAAGGAGCAGCAGAAGCGCAATATTGACTTTGTCTTTAACCTCGCCGAGCAGCATGGCAAGCACGTCGATTTCCACCTCGACTACGATCTCGACCCGCCTGGCCTAGAGCAGGATGGCGAACAGTCCATGATCCCTTACGTCGTCACCCTGTCTCAAAAACGTCTTTGGTCCCACACCACCGGTAGCCAACGACACGTCACCCTAGGTCACTGCACCAAGCTCTCCAGCTTTACCCCCTCCGACCTGGACCACCTTTCCTCGTGCTTCACTTCGTCCACCCACACCGAAATTCCGCCGGTATCCTTCGTCTCCCTCCCCCCCTCCGACCTCTACATGCAGGGTCGCTCGCAATCCTACTCTTCCCGCCCGCGCGCCACCATCCCCCTCCTCACCCTCCGCACCCACCCCGTCCTCCACCCACACACCAATTGGGCGATGGGCGTCAACAACGTCGCCAACCTCTTCACGCCCCAAGGCGACGCCGATCCGCTGGCGATGTTGCCGATGATGGTGGGGGTATGGCAGAGTGCAAAGCCGGACGATTGCGAGGTGCTTGTGGGGGCGGTAGGGAGGTGTGCGAGGGTGGCGGCGGGTTTAGAGCAAGGGATTTGGGGCGATTTGACGCTGGTAGACGGGTGTACGTCGGTGCAGGAGCTGGTGTGTGCGCCGGGGTATGGGAGGATCACGGTCAAGGGCGGAAGGTTGGTGGCGCGGAGGAGGGTGCAGTCGGAGGTGTTCCCGTTGATCGTGGAGTCCAAGGTGAATGCGTGAGGCACGCCGAAGCCTCGTTAATGTGTCGGTTTTGACCGCTGTGCCCGCAAGACCCTCTCGACCAGCTCAAAGGGCACATGTGTCGTTAGCGCGGAACACTTCGCAACCAGCTCAGAGCGACACGTCTATCATCCACACAGTACACTCTCCAGCAACTAGAGCAACACAATGTAGCATTACCGTCCCGAGAGCAAGTACGACCTACTGCAGCTCGGCAACACTGCTCCCGCCATCCGTCGTAATCACCTGCGCAGTCATATTCCTATCCTTCAACAAATAAACATACGCGTTCGCAACATCTTCCGGCTGTCCAACCTTTCCTGTCATCAACTTGCTCCCATGTGCCTTTAGGAACTCTTTCCTCTGCTCCTCTGGGATGCCGTTCCACAACTCTGTCTCGACGGGTCCTAGGCTAATCGCGTTAACTCTAATCCCCTTTGAGGCCAGATCGAAGGCTAGGCCGCGGGTGAGGCCGTAGAGGCCCGAAGCGAAGCCTCCAACGACGCTCCAGTTGGGCATTGGTTTTTCCGCCACTACACCGGTGGTTAGTACGATAGATCCTCCATTCCTACGCAACAGTTGAGGGTCTGAGGTAACGATCTTGACCGCGAGAATGGCAGATGTGAATCGCACCGATCCTGCCGCAATAATGTCGTCATACGACCACTCCTCCAGCGGCTTGACAGCCAGCGAGTCGCCGGCGGAGTAGATCAAGTGGTCAAAGCTTCCCACTTTGCCGAAAAACTCCCGCAGATTCGCCTCGGCTTGCGCACCCTTCAGGTTGACGGCGTGACCAGAAACACGCGAGGCGTCGGCATTGTACTGCAGCTTAGCATCGGAGAGTCGGGCGACGGCGGCAGAGACACGGTCAGGGGAGGAAGATCCAATGACGACGTGAGCACCCTCTTCGATGAGTGCCGACGCAGCGGCGAAACCGAGGCCGGAGGTTCCACCGATGATGACGACTTTTTGACCTTTGAGGACGGCTACTGTTTTGCTGGTGGCCATGGTGAAGCTTTGCGAGGTAAAGGGTTGATAGATGGTGCTTGTGCGCCTTGAGATGGCTGCTTGATGGGGATTTGGATGGAAGACTTTACTTACTGAATAAGAGAGAGGGCGAGCCAAGGGTGGTTATATACCCTTCCCCCGTCCCCCCCTCCTAGCACTCCTGCTTGCTTCGATGCGACGCTGGAGCACCCGCAAAGCACGAGTCTCACCTCTCCCTTAACCCCGGGTCCACCTAGACATAACGTGGTTCACGTACCTTTCGGATTCACGTACCTTTCGGATTTGATCGACGTTTCGCCATCTGTTACTAGAAAATTCCTCTGCAACACTGAGCATCATGATCACTTCAAACGCCTGTTACAGCTCATCATGCTGATCAATGGTGGTCCAAACTTGCTGAATATGCTGTCAAGAGGCTTCTTAGCATGTATATCCACTCATGAAGGTGCTGAGCTGCCGTTTTGCTCCATGAGATGACAGTCAGGAGGTCCTTGAATTCGCATCAAAATGCGGGCACTTCAGCAGTGTATTGTTTTTGAAATCTTCCTGAAATCTTCCTTGCCATTCTTGATGATAATAACACCATAACCAGCAATCGGATACCCTAACTGTTTGGTATGTACGGATAGCTACGAGTCTCAAGATTGCAATGGTGGTGTTGTGACAGCATCATCGTCTGCCAAAGTTTTGAGCTACAAGCAGGAAAAGTGTGCCTGTTGCAGAATAGATTTTCAGTAGCAGATGGCGAAACATCGATCAAATCCGAAAGGTACGTGAACCACGTTACCTTCTCCTCCTTTCCTCGGGGAACCCAATTTCAGCTCCGCCTCCCTGTGGCCTTATTGCATAGCCGAATTTTTCCCCGGCTCTTCGCACGGTCATCCCCCCAATTTCTCTCGCCTTATGACACCATTTCTCGCTTACCCGTCGGCACAGGTGGAGACCCCCCTTTGCTCTCACGCTCTCCTCTTTGTCTCCGTGGACATGCACAAGCCTCAAAGTTCTCTCTACACACCCATCTCTGTTCATCTGGAAGAAACAAAAAATTGCATTTCGTCTAAAGTAAGGTCACTACAGATCAAGATCGTCATCCGGATCCTCGTCGTCCTCATCATCGTCGTCCTCGGGCTCGAAAAAGATGGTGCTGTTGCCCGTATTTCCCCTCATCGTCTCCGGGTTTTGATGGTAGGCGTAGGGTAGGGGCACGGTTTCGCGTCTCGAACGCTGGTCGGTGGTCTCGGCGAGGTTGAAGGGGAGTGTGGAGATCATCGAGCTGTGTGCATCGCCACCTTCAGCAGCTGTGTCCGAAGCGACAGCGGTAGACGAGGAGGAGCGGTCGCACATGTCCAACGGCACCAGCTGCGACGACCCGGTCATGGCGAGGAGCTCTTCGTGCTTCTTCCCGTTTCTCGCGTAGTGCAGCTCCAACACCGCGTAACCCGTGCGGGTGGGGTTGAGCAGGTCGGACAGGCTGATGACTGCGCTGCCACTGCTATCCCCGTTCTTCTCCTGGGCGACGACACTGAGCGATTCGAAGGGGCAGCTCTCGCCACTCCACCAGCCCTGCGTCCCACCACCCGCCTCGTACGCCGCTACACCCATCGGTCCCCGGCAGGCTACATTCTTGAGAACGTCCCAAAACCGCGCGTCTACCTCCTCGTCATCATCACCGCCGGTGCCGAAGCCTAGCGAACGTCGTACACTAGGGTGGGAGGACGGCGGCCTGAGGCCGTACTGCTTGAAGATGTGACGCAGCAGCGCGGGGGCGTGGATCGTTGCCGAGAGCACCGTCCCAACCGTCGACGAGGAGGTCGCAGAGGCAGAACCCCAGATCAACGCAGAATGCAGACTCGACAGCAAAGCTGCATGGGTAGATGTCTCGACACCGCCCATCTGCAATCCGACGATCACGCGGGACGATGCACCAACAAGGCTCAGCGTCTCGCGCACCAGCCGACTGACCATCGCTACGCCGCTGTCGTCGGCCACGGAATGTGCAATGGCGTTGAGCGAGTCGATGATCACCGTCGTCTTGGTGACGTTGGCGTTGAGTGACGAAAGCTGCGAGCGAACGTGGTCGATCAGCTGGTGGACCGTCTTGATCGCGTCTGCATCGTCGGTGAAGACGTCGCCCAGTGTGGTTGCGTCGATGACGGTGGCCCCAGTACCATCGAAGTAGGTCTGAGGCGGACGCAGTGCTGACACGAGCAACACCGTCTGGTTGCGCTGTATCGCTAGAGCGATCAGGTCGCGCATGAGACTGGTCGAAGACTGAACGGCGCAATCCTGAAGCACGACGAGCTGCTTGCCGTGGCGTTGCGAACTGACGCTCTTGAGACCGCTCGACGATCCGTCGGCCGGTGCAAACACGATATCATCCAACAAACTCTGGCCGAGGGAAGGCGTGCTTGCCGCACCACCTCCTCGCATGCCTGAAGATGAAGTGGTGCCGCCTGTGTTAGCTGCTCTAGACCCCGTCGCTGATGTAGCCGAATTCGACACCGAAGAAGCCTTGATCGTACCGCCTCTCGACAGCTGCCCACCTACTTCACCCGACACACCCCTCGCAATCTCGTCACTCGACCCACTAGAGGGAGGAAGGAGAGCCGACTCACGCATGGCATTCGCTGCTGTAGCCTGGTACTCAACCAGCCCACGTGCCACGGTGAGGACTCGGTGGGGCATGAAGACGTCATCCAGCACCTCGCTAGACGAGCGTCCTTCCGCTTCATGCCCTAGCCGAAAAAACGAAGGCGGCTTCCTCAGCGCCTTGCCCTCCTCGAGATGCTCGGCGCGGCTCTTGAGCGCGGTCGACATGGCGCAGGTTTCGTACATGCGCGGCGAGGCGGGTTCGGCCTCGTCGGCGCTGGCGCCCGAGATGGACGAAGGCGTGTGGACCGAGGAGCTGGAAGAGGCCGTGTCGGCGGGGAGGTGGTCGGATTGGGAGGAGGCATTGCAGGAGAGGGCGTCGGCATCGGCAGAGTCCGAGTCGGCCTCCTCGTCGCCCGAGGCGTGGTAGTAGGGTGGGAAATCAGAGTGCGGGGCATCGGCATCGACAGCCCGGCGCTCGGATGGCGCTCGAGGCTCGGCTACTTCATCTGCCCCCTGGACGTTTCCCGAATCGTGTTGCTGGGACGCCTCGTCGGTCTGGACCTGCTGGTGTTCGGTTTCGCCGTTCGCTTCACCATTAGCCTGGTCGGCCTGGCCGTTGCGACCGTTGACTGGCTTGACAACAGGCTCGGTGTCCTGATGAGCTTCGTGGTGCTCGCCGTTGGTGTTGCCGTTGCCGTTAGTAGCAGGCACGTGTTCACCGTTCGACTTGGCGTCGCCGAGGTGCTCCAGCTCTTCGCGTTCGAGCTCTTCGAGCTCCATGCGCATCTCGTCGGCCTCGCGCTGCAGGCTGCCCTTGAATTGACGAAGCGAGTGAATGAACTCGACCTCGGCAAACTTGTCGAAAGGCTGGGGTGGTTGCCAGCGCGCATTGGATTCGTGGTACGCCTTGAGCCAGGGGTGGCGCAGCGCTTCTTCAGCGGTGAGTCGCTGGTCGGGATCCCAGGTGAGCAGCTTGGCGACCAAGTCGAGCGCCTCGGCGTTGGCGTTGGGGTACAGCTTCTCGAGCGGCACGGCGGGCATCTGAGGGAGCGACTTGATGTAGGTCTTGGCACGCTCGGAACCGATCTTGTCCAGGACAGCCTCGGAGGGCGAGCCGAGGACATTGTTGATGCGTGCGATCTGGTCGACGTAGTCCTTGCCACCAAAGATGGGCGCGCCGGCGATGAGCTCGGCGAGGATGCAGCCGACGGACCACATGTCCATCTCGGGACCGTATCCCTCACGGAAGCAGAGCATGACCTCGGGAGCGCGGTACCATCGGGTGGCAACGTAGCCGGTGAGCGGGCCGCCGGGATAGTTGAGACGCTTCTGCTTGCCTTTGGAATCGGTCTTGTAGAGCTGGACGTGGAGGTCCGAGGCAGGGGAAGGGGAGCGTGCCGAGCCGGATCGCGGCTGCTGCTGCTGCTGCTGCTGTTGCGAAGATGCTGCGTCGGTGTCGGGACTGGATTGACGCGCGTCGAGACGATCTTCATCAACGCTGCTGCTGCCGATGCTGGATCTGGGCTTGGACTCGGCGTCGTCGTTGTTGGAAGCGGGTGGCGCGAGGAACTCGTCCGAGTCGGCGTAGGCACGGGCGAGACCGAGATCACAGATGCGGAGAGCGCAGTCGCCATTGACGAGCAAGTTGCTAGGCTTGAGATCGCGGTGGATGACTTTGGCGGAATGCATGTAACGGACACCCCTCAAGATCTGAGCCATAAAGTACTGGTGGTGGGCATCCGAGAGCGCCTGACCGGAACGGATGATCTGGGAGAGATCGGCTTCGCTGGCGGAGAGGACGAGGTAGATCTCGGAAAAGTCGATAAAGGCGGTTTCAAAGTCGAGCAAGGCGGTGACGTTGTCGCACATGCCGATATGACGGAGGAGAGCGACCTCGCGAAGGGCTCTACGAGCGAGGACATCCTTCTCAAAGATGCGCGTCACCTTTTTGATGGCGACATTGCACTCGAGAACCTCGTCTCGACAGAGAGCCACGCAGCCGTAAGCGCCGATGCCGAGCTCGCGGACGAAAGTGTAGCGCTGCTTGACATGGAAGGGAACGCCGAGGCAGCGGAACGAGTGGTAGCCGCGAGCAGCGAGGTTGTGAGGCGCAAGAGGGTGGTCCTCGTTGGTGTAGCGCGGTGTACGGTGGGAGCCTGATGCCGAGGAAGAGACATTGCGACGTGTACGAGTACGAGTGCGCGTGCCCTGCCTGGATCCAACTTGGTGAAGCGAGGCAGAAGAGGAGGGGGAGTGTGGTGGCGGTGGTGTGGGTTTGCTGGGGCCAGCCATGGCTGCGGATGAAGAGGAGGCGCTTGGCTGAGGCGAGCCGGGAGTGATGTGTTGTGCTGGCATTGTGATTGAAGAGATCGCGCTGAAGACGATGTCCAGATATATAGACTGAGCAACAAAGACGACGTCGAGTGTCGAAAAATGCGATGTTCAAGAAGCGAGCGAGCGTTGCGAGGAGATGACGTTCGATGAGTAGGTCGAGTTGGCGTCACCCGATCACTTGGCGTAGTGGCGTTGGAGCAACGCAGTCGGCTGAATGTGAAAGCTGCGAGATTGTTGCGATGATACGAAAGACGCTAATACAAGTGGGTTGATCAGATGGGCACCATTCGACTGCCAAAAGAGCGACGGTACAGCTACGGAGACGCGGCGGATATGCGAGCGAGCGAGTGCGCAGCAGCAGCTTCTTAGCGTGGATCGTGCGGGCACGGATCGCTTGGACGCGGCTGCGTTCAACGCACAGTAGCTGCAGGGTCTCCTGGGAGCTGCTGGAGCGTGAAAGTCGGAAGCGGCCGAAGTGTGCTGGTCACTGGATGTCGGAAAGGCCGATGTGATCGAAGCAGAGGTTGGTGGTGAGGAAGGAGGCAGTCCTAGTCAAAAGTGCGTTGTTAAGGGCTGAGCGTGTGTGTGTCGAGGCACTGATGAACCTGAGCACAAAGGCGGGTGTCGGCTCGAAATCGGATGAAAGTGATGTGGCGATGCGATAGGAGGTTGTGCAGGCGAATCAGCAACGATGAAGAACCGAGGAGAGAGAAGATGATGATGATGATGATGGAGAAGGTGGGAAAGCGAATCCTTTACTGGCAAGAGGGGGATATGACGAGGAGCAGCTGTAGTCGCCCAGAGTGAGTGCAGCGAGCGCACACGGGAGAGCGAGTCTGAGTGTGAGAGAGTGTGAGAGCGAGGTGGACCGACGCAACACGAAACACACGCACACACACACACAAACGGCAGCGCAGCGCAGTGCGGCCAGATCTGAAAGAAAAAAAAAGAGGGCAGCAGCAGAGCGTGTGCACTTTGGGGCGAGAGAGCGTGAATGGCCCCCCCCTCACCAGTCGATTCTCGAGCTAATCGGAGCAGAGCCATTTTGCACAGATCGAAGCCTGAATTGAATTTTTATTTTAGAATTAAAAAAAAAACTCTCCGGGCATTGGAGTGTCGGTCTGTCTTGTCTTTCCAGAGTGACGATGCTGCAGTCGATTCAGGGTGTCGTCCGTCATAGCCCACCATCGATGGACCAAAAATCAGGCAAAACACGCAGAGTGACTGCACCTTCAAAACGCGTCTCAGATCTACCTTTTCTTTCAATTTTTTCTTTCCAATTTTGCCGGAATATTTTTGCCAGATTTTCTAGAAAGCGCTTTCACCGTTGAGAAAGAGAGCCTTGGTCTGGCTGCATCCTCCCTCCCCGCCCCTCAGCTTGACCGGTGTCATTGCGAGCTAAAGCATGAAACAAAACAAAAAAAAATAGGCTTGCGGCTCTCGGTCCACGCCACGCCATCTTGAACTGAACAATAGGGTCCACCAACGATGGACAGCCCAAGATCGTAGAGCGATGCTCGCTTGGATGAAATTGACCGTCGACACAAAAACCCAGCTGACCATGGAGCATAACAATAGCCATGTCACTCGAAATGTCATAATCAGGGATCTGCCAGTGGCATGGCGGTGTCATGTGCTGCTCGGTGAGATCTCGGGAAGCTTGGATCCAAAAAAAGAGAGAAAAAAAGCTGGCTTTGATCTGTTGGGTGGTGAGCGGGAAATGGTGAGCGAATTAGAGAGAGAGAGAGAAAAGAAGGCCGATTACGGAAGGTGCGCCGCGGCCCAAGATCGGCGGCATCCTCTCTCTCTCTCTCTCTCTCTCTCTCTCCCTCTCTTTCTCTCTCTCTCTCTCTCTCTCTCTCTCTCTGTGTTCTGCAAATGGCGCGGTCCGCAAAGCCGTTCGTCATGCTCTCCATTGTTCGGTCTTGTACCGCTCCCATCGCTCATCCCAGAGTTCATCCGACAGGTTCCTTTGTTCCTCTGCATGAATGAGGAAGAGCTTTTCATTCCGGTGGGTAAACCGAGACATATTCGGGATGAGCCAAGATGTGCGAGTCACAGGATCACGTACTCAAAGCGGGACTGTCGCAGTGGATTGCGACGATCGATCAAAGATGCCGCTTTTTCTCCACCCGCGTCAAGACAGAAACGGGATCCAGGCCGGGACTGAGAGGGAGTCAATGGACGAGCAAGCGGAAAATGGCAAGGAAATATCCGCTCCCCATCCCCTTCTCTCGACTCGATCTTGTTTCTGGCTGTGCAAGCAATAGGCTCAACATTGCATCTAGAGTGTCGGTCAAGTTCGGCTCCTGGCCGTGCCATTTGAGATGAACGAGTGACATGCACAGCACTCTGCATCCAGCTGCTGTGCTGCACACTCGTCTGAGCACCCACCGGTCCGAGCACCTCCGCTTCCTACGACCAAGTTGATGTGTTCCTGATGCAGTGACAGTGCAGTTCGGCTCAGAGCTATCCGAACCTGTTCCAGCGGTCTACTGGCTGAGTCTCAAACCGTTTGTGCGACTCACGGCTCCAGCTCAAAAGAGAAACCGGCATGAAAAGTCACCGACCAAAAGGAAAACAGACACACTCCTTTCTTTTCGACATCTGAGACACCAGCCGCAGCTCTGAGTCTCAACTTTGCTGTTTTGCTTTCGGCAATCTCTCTGCCCTTCCTCCTCCTCGTAGACTGGGCGAGTTGGCCATTCGAGCTAATGATTCCCTCGTGGAAATTGAGCTGTATGAACCTGAGAGCCATGCCGCGGCACATAACGCTCGCATGGATGATTTTTGGCCCTTATTGTCCTCCCCCATTCATGCTTCTGATGCATGCTGTCGGTACCACCATACAAAGGTTCGGCACGCCGTTTCGGCTGAACTGTACACAATGCAGGGTCGATTCGTTTTGGTCTCTTTCTGGCAAGGACATGCTATGCATGCCTGACACCGAGCCCAACTCTTGGGACCAGATTTGGGGGGCCCAGGCCTTGCCACTGCCACGCCTCCTTTTCAGGCTTTCATGCCGACCCAACGCAACGTTGCTAGCGGTTTGCTTCGTGCTAGCTTGGCATCTCATTGACACATCGCTGTCTGTGGTCGCCACCTTTGGCTGTGAACATCGCCAGAGATGGTGCGCAGTCTCCAGACGCATCGTTGAGAGTCGAGCGACGGGAGACGACCGCGCACCAGCGCCGAGTCGCGATCGTCAATTCAAAGAAAAAAAATTCCCCTGGTAATCCAATTTTGTATTCAAATCGCACGCACAACTTCATAAGAGGCTTGCAGATAAACGCCACGGCTCTAGGCACACGCTCCATACGCCGTTGTTGCCGAGCATTTTTCACCTGTCACGGCTGGATGTATGCTTCCACTCGACTCGCGATCGTGCGGTCCATCGGCGCAATCTGCTCATGAAGAACGACGTGTGGGGATGAGGCGAGGGTGGCGAACAAAAGCCTTGTTGGGTCAACTAGAGGAAAAAGAGGGGGAAAAACCGACGTCTCGCCGAACAGCCTCCGCTCCACCCTCTGCCAGCGTGGAAAGGCTAGACCGTTGTTTCGAGGTGGCAGTACCGCGCGCGGTGGCACAATCACGCCTTGGATTATGCCGGTCAAAAGTGCCACTCGCTTGGTGACACATCGGTGTTATGCTTGACCGACAGACGAGCCCAAGGCGAGGTGGTAGCGAGCTCGAGTTGACCGGATGCACGCATTAGTGGCTTCTCTTAATGCAGGCTAGAGAGGTTCGAGAATGCTTAACCCTTTCGATTGAAGCCTTGGCAAAGTGTTCAATGCTAGACTGCGCTGCTATGTTTAGGCAAAGGACAAGGGGCAACAGTGAAGACCCCATGTCATCCCAAGACCATGCATGAATGGAAGCCCCGCACTCGCTCTCCAGGCTGCATTCAGACGCCGTTGCTCCTTCCACTCCTTTTCGGCATGGCGCAGGACGGGCCAATGACTTGCGGGTCAACAACATCGCCCCCAGAGCGACTGTTTTACGACGAGTTTTCCGAGCGGGCACGTCACAGCCCTGATGCACCATCCTGAACCTGGTTGCACGAGCCCCAGCCACGCCTCGTGCAATGGAGACAAAGAGGCGTCCTCGTCACCGGTCCACCCGAAAACCACACCGGTGAGGCTCACCTGGCGGAGTTGCAATCCCTCGTCACACCGTTCATGCACCCCCAACCTTGCCCGGTGATCCTCTTCGGTCTGGACACGAGGCGTGCGGGGAATGGCTGGGTGAGTCCGGGGCATCGTTGTCGGTTTTTCCTCGATTCAGACAACGAGGAGAGAGAGAGAGAGTGAGAGAGAGAGATGGAGATTGAGAAGGGCTCGTCGAGTCTGGTCGTCGGAGGAGCAGCGTGGTTTTCCGCGTGCGGCAAGATCCGCTCGTTTTGGTTCTGTCACGGCGTTGAAAGGACGGTGGGGATGGTTCCACCCTTGCCGCGGCTTCAGTCTTGACTCGTCGATGCAATACCTCGCGACAGTTTGACCCGTCGAACCGCGGGATCAGCATGAGCAAAGGGGCATCTCACAACAGTGTTTCGTCTTGGGCTGAACCGGGACACACTTGCCGCTTCTGACTGCCACTTCCCACCGCGCTCCTTCAACCCGAATGCATCCGATCCTAACCCCTCATTCGCATCCAGCGAACAATGTGGGAACCGCGGCAACCTCTTCACCCATGTTGCTTTGTTTGGCGAGACATCTCTACGTCGTATCGTGGAGCGACCGATCATAAAGGAGCGAGGAGTTGTCGATCGGTCCTTCCACCTCGGCTAGAATCTCCCCCACACTTTCAAAATTGTGGGGGAAAAGCGCAGGGAAAAAAAATCAAAACATCCCTCGATCCCCACGTCATTCAGAGTTTAGATGTGTTCCTCTCGAAGGTCGTCTGATGATCGTCAACATGTGCTGCAAGTCGAGAGTGTGAAACAGAGGCGCCGCTCGGTTTTAGGAGATATAACGAAACGGTGGTGCTATCGAGATACCGCTTTGGAAGGTCGACCTTCTGATCGGGCACCATCCGTCCCTCGTTCCTAGGAGCAGCGCTGACCACTCGAGGTTGGATGCATCGCCGACTTTGCGACCCACGGCCACTTTTGAACAACCTCGAGGACTGCCAATCTGCGCCTCGATCTGCGACAAAGACGAAAGATCGTAGAGCCAATCGTGTCTGCTTGCGTGTCAAAGTGTCCTCCGACAAACACCGTCTGCTGTCGCTTGGCCTGGAGAACAGATCCAAATGTAGTATCCGTCAGTCGACGGTTGAGGACGACGTTAGATGTCAGACAGCCAGCCTTCAACATCCCTTCTCTTTTTAGGGCGACTTTTTGTGTGCACATTTTTGACTCTCATTTTTCACATTACGCCAATTTTTCCTTTTCCCCTCAAAATCCATGTCCATGCAATCCTTCGACGAGGGCACCGAGAACCCATCTGCCTCTCGACGACAAACTGCACAGCATAGACCTCACCATCGATGTGTTGATTCCTGCACGTCGTCCCGTATCTGATCAGCGTACCTGAGACGCAGCGTCGTCTGTTCCCGTGAGTGTGGCTGCTTGGCAGAGCATAGCGATAAACAGCTTTCAGAACTTCTTCTGCCGCCTTCCCATCACCTCAAACCGCCCCTTTCGCCCTGCTAACAGACTACCTGTTCATGCAAACCACGACAGCTCGGTCCGGCCTCGGTCTTCCCTCAGCTCATGCGTCTTCGGTAGAACGACTCGAAACCAACGGTAGAACCATATTCGAAACCAACAATTCTTTACCACATGGTGTCTTTTGAAAAATTCGCCGAAGCAGCTACACCCTAAAAAAATTCTCCGATGCATTCACTCATCTGCTCCACCAAGACGAACTGAGTTCGACCGACGTTTCCCGAATGCGTTGAATGTAGCATGACGACTATGGCAGATCAGGCTGAACCCAAGCACCGCCGCTGCTCAAGGCTAAAACCTTTGCCACGATTTCCACTTTCGACAGCCAGACCCGGACGAAAGCGTCGACATCCACCTCGCATCTAAATACTGACCTTACTCGATGCGGGCTCAGGTAGACTCGCACGAAGCCGCTGGTTGAACAAACGAGAGATGACATTTATATGCATGCAAATAGAGACAACTGGTGACGACGAAATCCCCGACTAGCACACGGGCATGAAGCTGCTACCCGCACCCACGGCGCCACCGACGCCTCCCCAGAAACTGCTCGAAGGAGCCACGTCCTTCTTGGTATTGGCTCGCAGCAACGAAGGTCGAGGGCTCTGCGATCGAGGCGAGCCCGGCATGGCCAACGTCGGAGTGCTGGGCCTCGACGACGACGAAGCGTCGCCGCCAAAGTTGAGGTAGGCGCCGGGAGTGAGCGGCATCTCCTGTGTCGGGCTAGCACGTCCTGATGTGAGACCGCCGCTCAGCGTCGAAGCGGCAAAGGTGTTGTTGGTGCCGGTGGTTGAGGTCATGGTCTGGAGAGCTTCGAGGATCTTGCCCACGTCCTGGCTCGAGATGGTGCGAGCTTTGATCGTCTTGACTTCGTCCTTGAGTGCCTTGTTCTCGACCGAAAGCTGCGAGATCTGCTGGCGAAGGCCTTCGATCAGCGTATCCCGGTCGGCGATCTGGTCCTCGAGCTGACCGATGTACTCCTTTCTGCGCGTCCTGAAGTTGCGAGCCGAGATTTTGTTGCGCAGCTGGCGCTTCTCTTTGCTGCTGAGCTTCTTGTACTCTTCCGGGTCTGGCTTGAGGTAGTTGATGTCTCCTACAGCCATAGGGATGCTGCTGAGCGTTTTACTGTTACCGCGAGAGTGGTCGTTGTCGTGCTCGTCGTCGTCGTCCGACATGCCGTCTTCAGACATGGGAGCCACCGAGTCGTCCCGCTTGAGAGACAGTTGCGAAGCCGAGACGGTCAAGGGCTGGCTCTGAGCTGCTGGGTTGGCGCTCGACAGTTGCGCGGGGCTGATCGAGTCGAGAGGCATCACCAAGGGCGCAACATCACTGTGGCCCTTCTCGACGACGTGAGGGTCGATGGTGGAAGTCGACTCAAAGTCAGTGGTGCGGAAAGGCGAGTTGCGGAAAAAGCCGAGCATCTGGTCCGAGTCGTCTTGCTCAAACTTGATGGGTTGCGCTCCGAGAGCATGGGATGGCGCCTCGAGAAGCGACGAGCTGGGCTCGCCAAAGACGGTGGAAAAGTCGACCAACGCGTCGTCCTCGTTGATGCTGTTGAGCACGGGAGGAGTGGCGACGGGCGAGTAGCTGCGACCCGAGAGGGCAGGCGACTCGGCAGAGTCGAGCTCGGGTGGGCTCGCCATGTCCTTGAGGGAAGCAGGTGGCTCGACGGAAGCTACGACGGGAGCAGCAGTGCTAGCAGCTACCTTGGGCTGCGGGACCGAGGGTCGGGCAACGGCGGCCACGGTGACCTGCGAGGTGGAAGCATGAGGCTGTTGCTGCTGCGGGGCAGGAGTGGTGGCTGCCTGAGCCTGAGGTTGAGGGCGGCTCGAAGAGGCCGAAGCGGCAGGGGCGGCGTTCTTGTTCTTGAAGAGGCTGTCAAAGTGATTGCGGACGTACCTGTCGAGGAGCGCCTCGCTGGGCTGAGTGCCAGCTTTGCGGAGCTCGACGGCGAGGTAGTATCGGAAGAACGTCTCGGGGGAGGATCCCTGAGGGGGAGGAGGTTGGTTCTCGTCGAGACCGACCTTGCGCATGTTGAATGAAGCAGGAGCAGTAGAGGTGGAAGCGCCAGCAGCAGCGTTGGAGATGGTGCGGGCGCGAGGCTGCAAGGTGGGAGAAGAGGGCATCTTGACGGGATCATCAAAGCCGGCGAAGCTCGAGTTACGAGCGACCTGAGTAGCTGCCATGGTAGCAACGATGGAACCCTCAAGCTGGCGAGGCCGTCTTCGAGCGCGAGTATTGAGGTTGAAGAGGAGGAAAGGCGATCAGCGATGCAGATATGCAAGCTGAAGGGGGTGTGGAGATATGGTCGATTGTTGTAGTGTGAGAGTACGCCGCGTGAGGTTGACGGGCGTCGTTTGAATGTGTAGACGTGGGCTGCTGCTGGTGTGAGCGATGGTGTTGTTGACGGTAGTGATGGCAGTGGAGGTAGAGGAGAAAGGCGGTGTTGGTCGAGCGTGAGAGATACACGTTCAGAGCCACTCAGCGAACCGTGCCTATCGTGAAATGCTGAGCTGAGTGTGCGATTTGTCCATCGAAAGCGGGACTCAGCGGCACCTTTTCAGTGAGACAAAAGCATTGTGATTCCGGAGCTAAGCAAGTCCAACTCAACTCAAACGCGTGATTTCCACTTCTCACAGCTTCAATTCTCGATTTTGACTGAGCTGTGCGCGCTGTTCAATTTGCTAAAGTCTGTCACTCCTACGCCACTCAGCTGCAGTCTGAGTCGGGCTACGGAAAGGCTTTTGCTTCGAGACCCTTCGACATGGCCAAGGCTATGCAATCCCTCTTTGATTTCAGTCCGAGTCGGCTTGTTGCTTACCGCAGAGTCGCAGCTGCTGGCGGCTTAGCTTTGGAGTATCATGTCTCACGAGCACAGGACCCTCCTTTCAGCATCAGCTTATCTTTGCTCTGCACGCTTTGCGCCCTCACGCAGGCAAGGTACTCCTGAGGCGGCTGCCGCTGCGTCATCCGCGGACCTGTGCTCAAAAGGAAAACGGTGGAAGCTGTCAGATTGGTGGTGACCTGCAACTGCCCTTTCTGACGCTCGCTATCATGTCCTTTCCACGTCGACGGCTCACACGCGACTGTCTCTGCGGAGCCAAGTCAGCATCTGGTCTTCAGAGGATGAGCCAAACAGACACCAGAAGCCGCTGTTCTGTCCGGCAATTATGATGTCTTGCTGGTTATGACCGAGAAGGTCGACGCAGGCTTACGCGTTCAGGGTCCAAAGTGCATAAGCTGCATTCGGGACGATCACCGTGCGATTTTCCTCGAGATGTTAGACCCCTGGTCAATCAGGATCTCATCTTCCAAGGCGGCCGATCTGGAACGCTGTGCCGATCTCAGGGTTTGCTTAAAGGGAATTTCTTCGCTTTGAGCTTTCTCATCGGCCCCGCAGTTTTGGCGTCGTGGAATGGTCGTCACAGATGAATTGTTTGTCGTGCCTTCCTTTCTTTTAACCCAACCTGTACCATACCTCCTACATTCGTTCACGCTCCTTCCAGATTACCGGCGGTCGAGGAACCATAACAACAACCGTCTGCTAGAATTCCGGCGCGTTTGGAACGACCGAGCTATTCGCCGCTGCCCGAATCCCAAACAGACTGGACTTCATCAACGGCATTTACCACGTACCAACATCCTGCAAACAAACATCGAAGCGCACACAGACATGTCGTGGAGGAGCAACGCACAGAGAACGGGCATGAATGCTCAGCCCCTGCAGGGTGCAAGGCGCTGGGGAGGAGGAGGCGGCGGTGGTGGCGGTAACGACGGACCATCTGGCTCCGGCTCACCGCCCTCTCACTACCAACCGCCTCAGCAGTACCAGTCTTCGTATCAGCAGCCATCTCACTCCTACCACGCCGCATCGCCATCCACCTCATCTGATCCCCGACAGGCAGCCCTAGCAGCCGCAGCCGCCGTCGCCGCCAGCATCGGTATCAAGCGCGATCGTGATGCCGGTGGTCCCCCATCTTCCAACTCGTATGCGCCTCCTTCATCATCCTCCGCCTCTGCAGCAGACGGCGCAGATGGAGGTCCACGCAAGCGCAAATCTCGCTGGGGCGATGCCAACGACAAGGTCACCGTGCCCACTGCCATCGGCGCCAACGTCTCCGCAGAAGAGCTCGACAAGTACGCCATCCAAGTGCGTCTCGACGAGATCGCGCGCAAACTGCGCTCTGGCGACTTCATCCCACCCGACCGCGAGCGCTCACCATCCCCGCCCCCCACCTACGACAATCAAGGTCGCCGTACCAACACGCGCGAAGTCCGCTACCGCAAGAAGCTCGAAGATGAACGCGTTGCCCTCGTCGACCGCCAGCTCAAACTCGATCCCAACTTCCGCCCTCCCTCCGACTACCTCGCCATCAAGCGCAACCAGCGTCCCACCGAGAAAGTCTACCTGCCCATCAAAGAGTTCCCCGAGATCAACTTCTTCGGCCTGCTCGTCGGTCCTCGCGGAAACACGCTCAAAACCATGGAGCGACAGAGTGGAGCCAAAATCTCCATCCGCGGCAAAGGCTCCGTCAAGGACGGCAAAGGCAAAGGCGGGGATGAGGATGAAGAAGAGATGCACTGTGTCGTCGCCGCCGATGACGAGGCTGCCGTTAAGAAGTGCATCCGCCTCATCAACCAGGTCATCGAAACGGCCGCCTCGACGCCCGAGGGCGAAAACGATCATAAGAGGAACCAGCTTCGCGAGCTCGCGGCGCTCAACGGTACACTGCGTGACGACGAGAATCAGCTCTGCAAGAACTGCGGCAACAAGGGCCACCGTGCGTTTGAGTGTCCCGAACAACGCAATTGGACCGCGCACATTATCTGCCATCGTTGTGGAGGGCAGGGACATCTCGCGCGTGACTGCACACAGGGGAGAGCAGGAGGCTTCGGTCCAGCACCAGGTGGACCCGGTGGAGCGGTAGGAGCCCCAGCCGGTGGTACAGGCAACCGACAGTTCGACTCGGACTACGCCAACCTCATGGCGGAGCTCGGCGAGCCTGCTGCCGCTGCCGGCGCTGCTGCCCCTGGACCCAACGGAATGAGCGCCGGCCCAGCGATGGGTCCTGACGGGAAAAAGATCCCACCCTGGCGCAACCCCGATGTGTGGACGCAACCCGGCTTCGGCGCTCCTCGCGGGGATGGCGGTCCCGGTCGCGGAGGCTGGGGCCAGGGCCAGCGAGGAGGCTACAACAACCGAGGCGATCGTGGCGGCTACCACAACATCTCCCACCAACCCTACCCGTATCAGCAGCAACAGTATCAGGGCTACGATTCGACGCCGGCAGCGGGGGCGGGAGGCGAGGACGGACAAAAGGACTACTCGGCGGAGTGGGCGGCGTACTATGCGGCTCAGGCGGCGGCAGGGGCGCAGGGTGGGGACGGCGCCGCAGCAGCAGCGGCGGGTGCAGAGGGCGGAGTGGATTACACGAAGGAATGGGAGGAATACTACAGAATGCAGGCGGCGGCGGCGGCTCAGGACGGGACTGCGTATGGCGGTGGTCAGGCTTGAAAGTGGGATTCTTACTCGGTGCTGCTCTGTCTGTTGTGTCGTCATGGATTGGCCGACTGGGCTGGAATGCGACACTGTCAATCTCGTCCTTCACTACACCATGAGCAAGGCCAGAGTCGAGATCTGTGAAAATGTGAATGTCGTGATACGATACCATTACAAAAGAGTGAAAGGAGAGGAGGACTAGTCGTACTCCTCGTCCTCGTCGAGACTCCTCTTTGTCCCCCTAGCGGCGTCCTCATCCTGTCCCTTCTGTGACTTTGCCCCCTCCTGCGTACCCGTCTGTCCGCCTTGCGACTGACTCGGATGAACCGTCGTCATGCTCACATCTCCATCATCGCCGTCCTCCGCTTCGTCATAATCGTAATCCTCATCCGCCGTCGTTGTCCTGCCAGTATTCGTATCGAACAGCGTCGAGCCCTGAGTGTTGGATGGAGCAGTGGACTGCGACTGCCCTGTCTTCGCGTTTGTCTCTCGTACCTCTTCAAAGTCGTCGAAATCCTCCGGCGGTGGGTTGGGCACCAACGCCCAATTCACGCCTGTCAAACAATGTTCCTGCGCCGGCAACCTTACACCATGCCTATCACTGATCGGTGGCAGCGGTAGGCTGTTCACCGTGCTTGCGAGTGCCAGCAGCATGTCTTTCTCGGGTGGTTTGGTGAAGCTGTAGTTCACCCGGCTTTGGATGGCGAGATTGACATCTTCAAGGGACAAGTTCGAACCGGCTTGACGAGCGTTGGCGTGATCAGAGTAGACAAGCGCGTCAGAGAGGACATCGTAGGTGTAGCGATGGGCGAACTCGAGGAGCTGGAGGAGGACAGAGGGCTCGACGTCGGAAAGGCCCATGGAGGAGAGGATGAGGGCGATCAGGCGCGCATCGCGCGGAATGGGGCCGTGAAGGCCGGTTTCGGTGTAGGAGGAGGTGGAGGACGACGGACCGTCTTGATAGATGGCCATCGTGGCGAGCTCGAGGTGAGAGTGCTACCGGCAACGCTCGTGTGTGCGTTTGGCAGCGTAATGCAGATGGAAAGGATTCTTTGAGGTGACAGGAGGTGGAAGATCAAGACGAGGAGCATCGCGTGTGGAATGCGATTCTGCTTCTCAGGTGGGGCAGCTCACGGCGCCCGAGTTCCATTTTTCTTGAAATTGTTAGAGCGGTACGCCTGGTTGTCAGCACTTCAATCGTCAGTCGTCTTGGTTGTGTAGTTGGACTCGAGATGCAGTTCTGAGGCGCTCGGTGCTCGAACACCACGGTCTCAGCGAGGGCGAGGCCCACGAGAGGTAGCATCATCATGATAGCGAAGAGTGCGACCTTGGGGGTCCAAATCAAGTCGCGAGCGGTTCAACCTAAGTGACAGCTCCTTGCATATAAGGGCTTTGCTGTTTCCGTCACTCGACAGACCAGACATGGCAGCATGATCATCACGCCATTCTCACAGTCTCGTACAGAAGTCCAGTGGAAGCGCCTAGGTTGATGCAATGCTAGTGTACAGTGTGTCGATCAAATCTCGACTCGGAATGCAGGTTCTTAACTTGGTATCGAGCGTCTACCACGACGCCTTCTTGACGCCGGGCAGCTCGTTCGCCAGCGCCTTCATCCTGAACTGATACTGCAACCACCAGAACAAACACGATCAAACGTCGTCAGCAACCAACCCTCTCTTGCGTTCTCTGCTTCTCTGTCGAGGATGGAAACTTACCCTACACAACCCGAACTCGGAGATGATACCCCTTCCACGGCCCGTCTCGGTACATCGGTTGGAGACGCTGACGGGTCTTGTCTTGTTTGGGAACTGATTGAGCTGCAGTTGCGCTTGATGACGGACACGTTGTGGTAGGGTGGTGTTGCGGGCGATGTATTTGAAGGCGCGTCGGACGAGCTCGTTGGATTGGACGGCTTGGCGTGTGGCCATGTCGCGAAGGACACGTGCGTTGGGTCTGACAGGCATGTTGGATGGACCGCTCCTTTGTTGTGTGATGCGATCAGACTGAAGGAGTAAGGTGTAGGGTGATGAGGATGAGACGGATCGAATGTCGAAACCCTGAGAGCGCTTTCTTCTCGAAAAAGAATGCGGGTCTCGGAGCCGTCATGATGTGACAAAAATGCGAGGTTGTTACGCCGGCTGTTCAAGAGGCTCGAAAAATTGCTCGACTGTCCTCCACCAAGCTCAAAAAAGTCTGTGACCGTTGGACCCTGAGAAGAAGACGCTTTCACCTTCTCGCCCGCACCTCCTACGACCTATCTTGCTGCAGTCTCACCACTCAGAGAGGAGCTTCCCCTTCACCATTCAATCCTGGGTCGGGCATTTACGAAGCCAGCATGACGGAAGCGATGGCCTCTGAGCCACCACCCTACAAGAGACGGCGATATTCAGACCAGGCCTCTGAATCGGCCTCGACCTACGACGAAGCTTTCGGGATCCAGTCGTTGCCCGTAGCAATCCTTCCGGACGACTTCTCAGGCGACCCTCTCGATGGCGAGCAGTACCTCGCCGTAGTCCGACGTGAAGCAGCCTCTGGTCCGAGTGTGTTTTTTGCCACTCACAATCCGTATGCTGTGTCCTCACCAGAAGCATCAACTTCAGCGATACCCATCGACACACCTGACCCGGCACAACTGATACCGACCCGAAATCAGATCAGCGACGACCTGCTCATGCCATCTAGCGAATGGAGGGCCGCCTTCGAACAGCAATTCAAAAACGCGCGCGAGGCCCTCAGCAACCCACCCACCGAGCCGGTCAAGCTCACCAAGGACGACCTGCCCAAGATCACCAACACCTCTGCATGGTACGCATGGATCCACGGTCGACCACCTCCCCCCACCTCCCCAGAGGAGATCGAGAAGCAGTCCAGCAAAAGATACGAATGGCGTATCCGCGAGCCCTCCGCTACGCTCCTATTGCGTCTCGATACCGAACAGATTTTGGGGTTGCTCGAGGCGTTTCCGTACTGGCTCGCGCACCGCGTGTCGATACCGGACAGCCAGACAAAGGCAGGGGAGAGAAGCGGGGGCGAGGTGCTGCAGCCTCTGCATGCGAGGTGGCTGTTCGCGCTGCTGCTGAGGTTGGACGGGAGGTTGGTGAGTGAGGAGATCAGTACGCTGAGGACGTTGGCGAGGGCGTGTGTGGCTGCGATCACGTTGGGGAGGATACGGAGGAAGGCGGTCTCGTCAAGAGTCAGCAAAGTGGATCCAGTCGAGGTTGAATCGGCGGAAACAGGTACACAGGCAAGGGAAGAAGCGGCGATGCGAAAGGACGAAGCAGGCGCATGGATGGTGGTGGCCATCGTCGCCGGGGTTTGGGGTCAATCGGATCTGTGGGAGGATGCGGTGGTCGATATGAAGCGCGTCACTTGATACCCATGCTCACATCATCTCACTGCAAGCCCCAGCCATCACAGCATGACCATTCGCAACGTCTGACGTACCACGAGTGCCCGATTGCAACATCCGATCCTATCGCGATTCCAAAAGTCATGCCGAGCAGGTGGGCTTGATCGCGTGGGAGTGACAGCAGAGACCGGCGCCAAGACCAGGCGGAGTTGAACTTCTTGCCGGTGAAGCTCAATTGAAATTGATGCCATTCCACGATTTTCAAAGCTGTGCCGAAGAAATTCAATCGAGCCTCTTTCGGCAGAGCTATTTTCAAGCGGGGGTCAAGCAGGTTAGTCGTTGGCCCCTTTTTGCTCGTAAGCGTGGGTTGCTGGAAAGGATGCTAGTGCTTCCGTTTGATTGAGTGACGACTTGGCCAGCTGATATATGATAGTCAGGATCGATGGTGTCGTTGAAGGTCTTTGAGGCAAGAGGCATCGAGTAAGGATCGCAATGGGGCGGGGGAAAGGGAGCATCTTTTTTTTTGGTTAATTGAATAAGATTTCGAACCGTCGGCACGTCGAATCAAGAGTCCGGTGCCCGGAAGGCGATGCGGTCATGGCTGGCTCTCCGCTTCTCCCTGTCGCTGCTGGGCAAGGCATCCATGCTTTGACCCGCCGATGCCTGATTGCGGTATCATCCAGAGCATTGGTTTCGTCGATAGGAGGTGTGAGAAAGTCAATCGGAGAGACCGACGTGCGACTGTGACAAGGTGAAAAGGTGACATCGGAAGGTCGCCGTTGAAAACCGCGTGGGGAAGAGCGAGAGAGCGAGCGAGCGAGCAAAAGGAGCCGATGGAATTTGTTTCGGCAATGGAAATGCTCTGCAGCACGCACCCTCGTCGGCATCCCCATTGTGACTGGTGTGACTTTAGACTCACCTCGGCTGCCGACGGCTGACACGATGCCATCACACAGTCACCTGCTGAACCCTGCTCGTGCGGTTGACAAGATGCAACCAACAGCACACTCTGGCTCAGTCTAGCTTGCTGGCTGGCTTAGGCTCACCAACTCGCTACCACGACACGGCAACTACTCTTTCTAAGCAGCATCTCTCTTTCTCTGTCCGTCCTACCTCTTCAATGCATGGCCTGTCTCCTGGCTAGAGCAAGCTTGCCACCTTCTTTGTGCTTGCCGACACACTGGATCGACCAGTGACGCACCATCACCAGGCTCGCCGTGCCGTACAGCTCGTCGACCAACGCATCGCCGAGTGCTTCTTTACGCTCACGCCCCCTTCCAACTGCCGGTCAGTGCACATCGCCATCACCTCTTTCGGCAGCCTAACTTTTCCCGTCGCTACCCTGCATCTTGGACGGCAAAACCTGCAGCACTTCTTCGCCCCACTGCCGCCTCTGCCGCCTCCGTTACGGCATGTCATGATCGCTTGACCATCGACAACCTTGCTCGTTCCACTGTAGCTCGCCAAAACTACTGCTCCCTCTCCTCGTCTCAACGACCCTGCATCACAATCACAGCTGCAATTTGTGACGTCTAGCCCTCATAGCATCGCCAATCGGCATCTAGACTCGACCTCCACGGCACTTGATCCACATCCTCGGCGCACCAACAACCAGCGACCGCGTGGTCTACCCGCCGCTACTGCCGCTTGCTTCCGAACCAGCATCTTTGCATAGAACCGCCCATCCCGCCGGCTTTCCTCGTCCACCAGTTCAACACACTAGATTCAGCACTCTCGACGCAGCATCTCTCATCTCTTCTTTGACACTGCACTTCATATACACGACACCAAACTCATCACCAACAACCGCTCCGGATCACCATGTCTTTGTAACGTCCACCATTGCTCCTCATCTAGTCATCTTGCGCTTCGGGCCGCTTCGTCCTTCTTCAGCTGTTCGACGTTCCAGCATTGCAATACGACAATGTCGTCACCACCAATACCGTCGATACAGCCTCCAGCGCCCACTCTATCGCGAGGCCATCTCAGCTCCCACTCGCGCCTCGCCCAAGATGCTGTGCTCGAATCATCACCTCTCCCGCCCCCTCCCAGCTTCCCATTACGTCCCTTGACACCCGACGAAATCGACGCCGTCAAACTCATCGGCCCCGAAGACTCCCGTCACTGGTCGCATACCAAAAAATGGGGTACCACCGTCATCATCTCCCTGATGGGCTTCATCTCCCCCCTCGGCTCGTCCATCCTGGTCCCCGGCAATGGCTTTGTCGACTCGGACTTCACCCTCGGCTCACGAACCCTATCGCTGTTGCCCGTGTCGTTGTTCGTCATGGGTCTCGGCATCGGCCCGTTCATCCTGGCCCCGTGTTCGGAGACGGTCGGTCGCCAACCGGTGTACGTCATCACGAGTTTCCTGTTTATCGTCTTCAACCTGGCTTCGGCGTTCAGTCCTAACTTTGTCGCGCTCAACATCCTGCGTATCTTTGCCGGTGCAGCGGGCAGTACGGGGCCCAGTTTGGGCGCGGGTAGCATCGGCGATATGTTTGCGCCTAAGGAGAGGGGGAGGGCGCAGTCGTTGTACGGTCTAGGACCGCTTATGGGCCCCGTGCTGGGTTCGCTGCTCGGCTGCTTCATCGCCGCCGCAACCAAGGACTGGCGATGGCTGCTGCACACGTTGACGATTATGTCTGCAGTGGTGTTTGCCATCATCGTTCTGTTCCTCGACGAAACCTACGCACCCGTGCTGCTTCGAAAGAAACGCGAGCGCGAGATCGAACAGCGCCTCCAGGAGATCCGCGATCAGGACCCCGTCACCGCCCACCTCGTCTCGGCCACCAAGCCGACTCTCTCCCAAAAAGCGCTCACGTGGGCCAAGAAGCTGCTGCCCAGCAACGAGATCCTGCACAAGCTCAAAATCGCCCAATCCCGACCCTTCCGTCTGCTCTTCACCAATCCTATCTGCGCCATCTTCTCGTACTACCTCGGCTTCTGCTACGGTATCATCTACCTCTTCCTCACTCAGCATCCGTTGCTGTTTCAGACGCGAGAGGACGAGCCGAGCGCACCGCCCGAAGACGTTCTGCCCACGTACGGGTGGAGTTTGGGCATCTCGGGTTTGTCGTACCTCGGGTTGGGGTTGGGCTTTCTGGTGGCGGCGTTTACGAATGCGTTTTTGCAGGACGAGATCTATGCGCGACTGGTGGCCGCGGATGGCAAGGTGGGGTGGTGGTTGTTGAAGGATCAGGATGAGATACGGCGGGTGATGGCGGAGAGGGAGTTTGATCGGATAGCGCGCGAGGAGGGGAGGGATGCGGAGAAGGAAGGGGCTAACTCGGTGGAGTCGAGGAGGGGGAGTGATGGGGTCAATTCGCATTTTGGCAACGTGACGCCGGCGAACAACCCGGATGCTATCCAGAAGGGCAGTCCGCCACTCGACAAACCCTCCCCTCCCAAGCCTGCGGAAACGAAGAAGGGTCGACCGGAGTACCGACTGCCGCTGTGCTTCGTGGGGATGCTCATCCTGCCCGTAGGCATGCTGCTTTTCGGCTGGTCCGCAGCAAACCAGACCCACTGGATCGTACCGTTGATTGGGTCGTTCATCGTCGGATGCGCAACCATCCTCTGCTTCCAGACCATCCTCGTTTACCTCGTTGATGCGTTTGTACCCTACTCGGCCAGTGCGACCGCTTGCGCGGTGCTGGTGAGGAGTATCCTCGCTGCGGCGTTCCCGCTCTGCGCAGAGTACATGTTCGAAGCGCTTGGGTACGGATGGAGTTGCACGCTGTTGGCCGGGATTGGGCTGTTGGGATTGCCAGTGCCGCTGGTGCTATTCAGGTATGGGGAGGGGTTGAGGCTAAGGTACAAGTTCAAGGGGTGAGAGGAGGGTGATCCGTGAAGACTTCGTTTTGTATTTGTATCTCATTCAGCATCAGATTAATTTTTACACACACACACGACTTGGAGGAGAGATGAGTTCGTGGGAGTCCTTCGTGTGAGTTGAATAGGTTCGAGCAACAGCGACTCAGACTCAGAGCAGAGCTGGTGTTGGCAACACGGCACGATGGCTGCCAGGGGCAGAGCTCATAAGGACGATTCTTCAAAAGGCCCATGACGAGCGATGGAGAGGTGTATGAGCATTAACTTCTTCCTCATCGTTGTGCGGTACAAAAAGTAACACTGTGACTGCGTCTACACGGCGACACGACCCGCCGGCACCTTCCCCTGCCCCTTCACCACCCGTCCAAGAACATCACTCCTTCCCAACCCCTTTGTCAGCACACTCCTCGGAATTGGCCTCAACGCCGAAACCAACGCCACCAACACCGACAACAACGCCAATGAACCCGCCTGGTGCGCTGACGCCAGTGGGATCGGCACCATATAGATCAGCGTCGTGATCCCCAGCGTCACCTGTGCCGTCACCACTGCCACGCTTGCCGTGCCCAGCTGCGTTACTCTCGGTGGCAACGTTGGCAGCAGGGCCTTGTCCTTGCTCGATGCAACGGCGGCGCGGTAGAGGTGGGACAGGCGATGTGTCCTCCATGCCAGCGCTAGGACGGTGCATGCGGTGGTGATGGCTAGGGTACGGTGGATGAGCTGCACGGTGACGGGGTTCTGCGTGAGGTTTCGCCAGATCTTATCGCTCCCGTCGTGTTTCTGCGCGAATCGGTCGTCCATAAGCTCGTCCATAGGTGGGGTGAGACGCCCCTCGCCCATGGTCGGAAACTCGTTATACACCAGCCCTGCGTCCAACCCGGCAACCAAAGCGCCCGACATGGCGGTGGTGAATACGAGACCAGCAACGAGCTTCGTCAGCCGCGAATGACGGCGCAAGAGCGGGTGGTTGAGAGTGTTTGCCAACTGGGTGAGTGCTGCAGCGGTGCGAGGTTTGGTGCCGGAAACAGAGCCGGAGAGGGTGGCAGCTTTGTAATCGCGTTGCACGGCAAGACCGGTGTGAAGCATGGCGAGGTATACGAGGAAGGCAGTGCCCATGTGCAGGGCGAGTCGGAAGTGCGACACTCTTGGCGTCCACTCTGCCGTCGCCACCAGCGTCTGCGCCGAGCTCGTCGGAACACTCGTCGTACCCTCCTTCCAGGTCGAGCCCTCAACGGGCACCTCAACCATCTTCGCCCTCCCTTCGCTCCCCTTGGGCACACTCAGTCCACTCTTCACCATAAACCACCCCAAAAACCCCTGAAACCCAATTCCCACCGCAATAGCACCCAACTTCCACCTCGTCCCCTTCCCCACCCAACCTTTGCCCAAAAACCACACCGCAGGCAGCACAAACGCTACCCCAATGACCCTGCCCAGCACCCTATGCCCCCACTCCCACATGTAGATGCTCTTAAAGTCGTCCAAACTCATCTTGCTGTTGAGCAGAACGAATTCGGGGGTTTGTTTGTACTTGTCCCACTCGGCCTCCCATTCGGAAAGCGTGGTGGGGAGTCGCATACCCTTGAAGCCGGGATTCCACTCGGTGATGGAGAGTCCGGATTCGGTGAGCCGCGTGAGACCGCCGACGACGACAATGGCGTAGACGAGGAAGGCGAGGGCGTAGAGGTGGAGTGCTACGATTGGACGAGAGATGAGCGGGGGAGAGGTCGTCTTCGGCGCAGTGCTGGTAGATTCGAACGAGGCGGGGATGGACGATGGCGAGACGGCAGCGGTAGATTGGAGTCGTTGCTGTTGGAATCGAAGTGCGGACATCTTTCGGATAGCGTCGAGGTGCGAAGAGGGAGCTGTCGACGGTCGCAGCGTTGCGAACGACCGCATCAACCCAAGCGTCTCCCTCGACCCCACTCCTGCCTTTGTCGCCGACCGAGCCACATTGGCAGCCACAGCTCTCGACAACAACGGCATCAGCACTGGAGCTGCTGGTGTCACCAGCCGCGCTCCGAGAAGCCGTGGCATCATCTGTGTGGCCAACACCATGGTGTACTCGTTGTTAATAGACGAAGAGATGATGGTTATGTAGATAGGCGCCGTGTGACACAAGCGAAAGTGTTGGATTAAGTGAGCTCTATTTGTGGAAAAGCATGAAAATTGAGTCTGCGGCTAAGAAGACCTGGAGCGGAACGGAAAAGTCGGCGCGTTGAGAAGGATTTGATAATCAGACGAGGGTCGTTGGCGAGTTGCTCGTGGCAGAGCAAGAAGAGGTTGCCGATGCCTCTAGCGTCCCGAGGGGGTTGACGGTGAAGCTGCGGATGAGCTTGCTGACTCGGAATGGTGGTCTCGGTGTACATTTGTTAGGTCAGTGGATGACCGGGTCGGATGTGGTCGGAAGTGAAGCCCTTCCGAAACAACCCTTTCACCCTTTATTGATAGAATGGCATAACTTCGGCCAAAGAACATACAGCGGCCCGTCTAACTCGCGATCTGCTCTCAAGGCCACCTTCATGTGATTAGTGTTATGACCGCGATGCACCTCGCTTGAGCCGTGTCAACGGAGCACATCACGTTGTTCTCGAACGCAGGTTCATTGCAGCGTTACAGCCAATCCATCGGCTCGCACTTGGCTCACCTACGACTGCCTCTCCTCTTGGCCATCTCCTGCGCCTTCTTCTCCTCCTGCAGCCTCTGCTGCTTGATCACATTCCCGATACCCGCCAGCCTCCTGTCGTCCTTCCTCAAATAGTACAACTTGGCCCTCCTCGTCCTCCTCAACTTGCCACTCTTATCATTCTTACCCGCCTCTGCCTTCTGAATCACCCGCACATCCTTCAACAACGGCGAGTACAGATTAAACCTCATCTCCACCCCCAACTTCTGCACCAGGTTCCTGAGCACGAACGATGTCGACACGCCCCTGCGTCGGATGGCGATGAGAACGCCGGAAAAGGAGGAAAAGTTGGTCTTGAGCGGAGAGGTCCAGGATTCGACGATGAGGACCGAGCCAGGAGGAATGCGCGAGGGCGACTTGCGGTCGAAGAGCTGCGTGAGACGGTTGCCCGGGTCGTAGCGGGCTCGAAGGTCGGTGTGGACGCGAGGCATGACGGCGTCAAAGATGGTTTTGGGAGAGGGGGGTGGGGTGATGTTTTTCTTGGTCGAGACGAAGGCGGGGACGTCCGGTACGAGCGCAGCTGAGGAGAAGGGGTATACTGCGGCTGCGGGTGACAAGAAGGGGACGATAATGTCAGTAAGGAGCCCTGCATCTCTGCGATGCATCTAGAGGGCGATCTCGCAAGCTGCTTTTGCTTGCAGGCTTGAGGAGATACAAGGTGCTTTTGCTCGCGAACTTGTCTCGTTGGAGGCTACTTACATCTCTGTGACTTCTGTGGAGCTGCTTGTGCCGACTTGGACGAAGACGCTGCGGGTTGAGCGTTGCCTTGCGATGTCGAGAGGCATCGACGAACGTATCGTTGCGAGCTGGGAGCAGTCGAGCTGCTGGATCCGACGCGGAGCGACTGGAACAGCGTCGTGAGCTGCCCGGACGATCTTGATGCCGACATCGTGACCCTGTGCCCTGGAGTGTGCGGTGGTGATGGTAGGCTAAGAAAAAGCAGACGATCACGAGAGGACGAGCAGCAAGAGGTGATTTGGTGTTGGACAGGGATGGGACTTTTTCTTGCAATTCTTCTTGACAGCTTCATTCGTGCGAGTGTGACTTCCATTTTTTTCTGCCCCGGATCCGTGTTTGATTTTTGCTAGAATAGGCGAATCGGGCGCATTTTGACTGATCCTGCACCAGCCAATTGGGCTCACTCTTCCAATCCGCTAAAGAGCGCGTTCCCCTGCCTTTCTCTCTCTTGCTCTTCTGCGCTTCTTGACTCGCTCGACCCTGACTGCGCATTTGCCAGCTTGGAATGCACGCTTCTACCATCACCACCTTCCGATCGCATCATTCACCATCCTCACCATTCGACATTTCTTCCGTCACTGGCCTGCATCAATCCCACATCGCGCTCGCTGCTGCTGCTTCCCCGCGTCAGTGGCACTCGGCAGTTGTTACGTTCTGCTTTCGCAACCTCCTCGATTGACATCGCAGCGCAAACACTCAACCTGGATCGATCATCAGCAACTTCGCCACGCATAGCGGCGACTTGACTCATTTACAATGGCGGCGAGAAAGCTGCAAACAGAGATCGACAAGACCTTGAAAAAGGTCGCAGAAGGCGTCGAGATCTTTGAAGACATGTACGAACTCTTGCAAAGGTCTACGAATCCGACACAGAAGGAGAAGATGGAGTCGGATCTCAAGACCCAGATCAAGAAGCTGCAACGTCTACGGGATCAGATCAAGACATGGGTGCAGAGCAACGACATCAAGGACAAGAAGCCGCTGCTCGACAACCGCAAACTGATCGAGACACAGATGGAGAAATTCAAGGCGATCGAGAAGGAGATGAAGACCAAAGCGTTCTCGAAGGAAGGTCTCATAGCAGCCGCAAAGATGAACCCCAAGGATCGCGAAAAGGCAGAAGTCGCCGAGTGGCTGTCTACACAAGTCGACGAGCTCTCACGACAAGTGGAGTCTGCCGAGGCAGAGATCGAGACCATCTCGGGGTCAGGGAAGAAGAAGAAGGGATCCGCCAAGGACGAGCGTGCATCCGAGCTGGAGAACGCCAACGATCGCAGGAACTGGCACATTTCGCGACTCGAGATCCTCTTGCGCATGCTCGAAAACGGCAATCTCGACACCGAGCGCGTCACGGACATTAAGGAGGACATCTCTTACTTTGTCGAGTCCAACATGGAGGAGGACTTTGAGGAGGACGAGGGCATCTACGACGATCTCAATCTCGACGACGGCGAGGAAGCGTTTGGTCTCAGGGAGAACGACGACGTTCAGAGCAACGTCGACTCTACGGCGAACATGGACGACATCAGCTTCAGCGATGTCAAAGACACGCCCTCCAAAGCGCGACGGGAGAGCATGGCCGAGGTCAACACCGCGAACGTCCTTCCAAGCATCACGACCAGCACCACGACCAGCAGCAGCAACAACAACAACAACAACAACAGCAACAACAAGAAGGAGGCGACTTCATCTTCACCAGTTTCTGCAGCCGCTGAACCACCGGCTGCGTCATCCGCTGCACCTTCGGCAGCCGCAAAGAAGACGACCAAGAAAGCATCCCAAGAGCCCGTGGCAGTGCCAAAGGAGAAGGCGGTGCCAACCGCCAACTTTGCGCAGGCCAAAGCACCGCCCGCATCGCAAGCTGCCGTTCTGTCTCCTCCCAAAGCACCCAGCGCGGCACCACTTCCGCCTATCCGATACGCTGCGGCTGCGGCGGCAGCAGTGGCAGCAAGCGCGGCTGCGGATGCTACGGCCGTATCGCCGTCGACGACCACAGCATCGATCGCCAACGAATCGACGACGGACAGCAACATGGGTGTACCATCGGCAGCAGCTGCGGTACCCGGTTCGCAAGCACCGCCCGCATCACCAGTACCTCAGCCAGTGGGCGCACCAGCGACGCCGGTCAAGTCGGGCGTGGATGCGCTAAAGAACGAGGCGGCAGACAAAGCACGATCCGCATCGCCAGCACCACCAGGACTCGTCAAGCCGGACTCGACAAACACCAACAACAACGCGACACCACCCCAAGACGCTACGAGCACTTCGGGATTCCAGCCTGCTCAACTTGCGGCATCATCGGCAGCAGCAAGTGTGGTGCAGCCTGCAGGTGGCGGAGCCGGCACGGCAGCACAGCAAGCAGCGGCGCAAAAGGAAGCCGGCACCGAAGCACGATTGCCCACTTCGCTCACGGATCTGGTCTCGTCGTTCGAGTCGGCCAAGCAAAAATCGCTCCGTCGGGATGCCAACTTGGGGCTGGTGCACAAGTCGCTCGAGTCGTCGTTCATGAACGTGCCCGAGCCCCTGGACTCGGACAAGCCTCGCTACTACGTGCCCAAGAACCCATTCCCCACCCCGAGCTACTACCCGCAGTCGCCAGCAAGCGTGTTCGACAACCCAGCGCTCTACTCGAAGTTTGACGTGGACACGCTATTCTACATCTTCTACTACCAGCAGGGCACGTACCACCAGTACCTAGCGGCCAAAGAGCTGAAGAAGCAAAGCTGGCGATTCCATAAGCAGTACCTCACATGGTTCCAGAGGCACTCGGAACCGCAAGCGATCACGGACGAGTACGAGCAGGGCGTGTACGTCTACTTTGACTGGGAGGGCAGCTGGTGTCAGCGCAAGAAGTCGGATTTCAGGTTCGAGTACCGCTGGTTGGAGGATAACTAGGTGGCCCGCCGAGTGATCGCGAATGTAGTGGCAATGGCTGTTGTCGTTGAAGAATCAAAAGAATGAAACAAACGCGAACTGGGTCGAATGGGTCTCTTGAGTTGGTGTCGAAGAGGCGAACGAGAGGGGACGTGTCAACCGGCGACATTTGGTGCTTCTGCAGCGTGATGTGGGAGGCCGGATCGACGACAACGCTATCGAAGCGGCTGCATCTCGCGAATGCACGGCGTCGAGGGCGTAGATTTTCCATAGGTTGCAGACAGAGGTGGGCAACGGCGATCATTTGAAAGACCCACCTCGTGATCCTTTTGCTGTGCTCGTCTCTGTGCTGTGATGATGCCTTTTCGAGCGATGCTCATCGGCAAGAACGAACACAACGCATTCGCTCAACTGTCCTTCGGCTGGTCCGCCGAAGCCATGGAAGAGAGGGTGATAGCAAGAACACCAGTCGGAAGGCTTCCGAGGAGCTTTCGAAATTTTAATCTCGCATTTCATCATGAGAAGGCGCAGAGAACAATGGTGAGACAGGACGGCGAATGGATTCCCACGCACAATAGTCTCTCTCGCTCGGCTGCTCGCCAGTGTAAGACACCTTCTATCGGCCTCAAGCGAAGCGGTCACAGCTATCTCGTGACTGCCTTTCGGATGAGGCGACCGTGACTATATCAAGGCATCATGAGGCTTGGCCAGACTGGAATGGCTTGCTGCGATTCGGCGTGGCCGTTTCCATCGACCGAGGCCAAGCAAGGCTGACTGTGACTTCTCTCAATGCAGGGTCGACGTGCTGCTTACATTTCGACTCCGCCCAATGCTTCCCGCGGGGTCCAATGATATTTTTGGCAGGCGGCGACCCTTTGGCCGACAATCGGTTGCTTCCCTTTGACTTCGCTGTGCATTGTCCATTCCTGTCACTTCTGCGCTCATCGCTCCCTCCCTCTCTCCCATCATCTCGATTCCCCTGGAACATCTCTCTTTCTCATTGCGCGGCATACCCTTCAAGCGCTGGTCGTTTTTTTTCTGCTTCTGCTTCGGACACCATCGGGCTCACTATCTTCCACGGTCGTCTCGTCTCTTTCCGCCGCCCTGTTCTTGCTAATCACACCCCCCCATCGGGCTCAGTTGCGCATCTTCCGTCGGTCATCGTCTCTTCCTCCCCCAGAACCTTCCAAATGGTCGAGCCAGCTAAGTGACCTCGTCGACAGGGCACACCACCATCACCAGCTTCGAGGCTCCCGTCGCCGTGCCGCGTGCATCTCGCTAACATGTCGCTCAAGTTCCTCACCAGGAGGCGCGACCGCGATCGATCCAATACCACCACCACACATAGCAAGTCTGCGTCCATGAGTCGGAGTCCAGCCTCAAGAGACGCCTCGCTGCCTTCAACAGATTCGTTCTTCAGAAAGGGCTACGCGACTGAAGTACCCTCCGAAGTTCAGATCATCAGTTGGAATGCGAAGGACCTTCCTTCCTCCGGTCGCGAAGTGCATATTCGATCCAGAGCAGAAGATGCGCCCCCCTCCACAGCTACGCCTGTCTATCACGCTTTCACTACCCGTCCTTCCTCGGCCAGCTTGACCTCCAAGGAGGCCAGCACCAGCAACAGCAGCGATGCTGTCTACAGCTGCAGAAATGACGCATCGGGTCGCACTTTCTTTGGCGCCAGGGATCTTCCCACTCATCGTCGTAGACACGACTCAAAAAGCTCGCCTCGAGCTCGGTCCAAAACGCCTCGCGGAAAAGATCGAAAGGTGGCACTGTCGCTCTCCGATGAACTTGCTTCTGTCAGCTTGCAACCAGCTCAAGCATCAGACACGCCCAGAAGCGAAGATGTCGAAGAGCTCGAGGCCTCCTCTGGTGCTTTCACCAACCCAGATCAGCAAAACACAACAAAGGGCAGCTTCCCGGCCCGCCTAGCATCCAAGGCTCGACGAGCAAAGTCGCGCTCCGAGCACTCTCATGATACCGGTCGCATGGCTATCCGCGGTGATGTCGACGTGCATGATCTCTCTACGCCTTCGTTCGCTGGGACGTCTTCCTCCTTGCCTTCCACCTCTCGAGCTCCGTTCTCGTCCTTCCAGCGCAACACATCCGTACAATCCTTGTCGAGCTTCATCTCGTTTGGCGGGGCAGAAGACGTTTCAGCCAACGAGGGCGAGGCAGCCTCCTCATCCAGGGGCTTCCTCTCCCGCTTTCCGTCGACGAGGCGGCGATCACGACGCAGCAAGAATGCATCGGAGGGAGATACACGATCGTCGGCGTCCGGCGACTCGGACGGCCACAACGGTTCTCGCACTCGAAGTGCGTCCGTCAACTCTATGGCGCCGAATTTCTTGCGGTCCAGGGAAGAACCACCGAGCCGCGGCATCAAATCAGGCAGAGGTGCTGCACCGCCTTCAGCTTGGCGGCCAGATATGGCAGCCGCAGCCTCAATGGTAGACATCTACGGTCTTAGCGCTGGTGGTGGAGGAGGAGCATCGTCAGCGTACAGTTCAGACAACGAGATGAGCGTCGGCCCTGACTCGTCATCCGGTCACGGAGCTGAATCCAGTGACGGACGAACGTTCTTCCAGCGCCATGTCAGACGAGGGAGTAGCGGCGATGCAAGTGTTTCGGCAACGACCCACGACAGCAGCAGCCACCATCATCTCTTGCATCCCTCTCTGAACATCTTTGGACGTACCGCCGGCGATGCCTCTTCCAAACGCACCTCGCTCCACTCCTTCAAGTCCGGTGCTTCACCCGGTCATCCTGTTCTTCGTTTTGAACCAGCCAGCCCAGCTGTTGATTCGCCTCAGGTCTCGGGTCTGCCCTTACCTCTACCTTCGCCGACATTGGCTTCACCCGGAGATTCGATCTTCGCGGCGCAGCTGTTCAAGCGACTTGGTCCACCACCGCTTGGTCTGCCACCGACAAGTTTTGAGGAGCGCGTCGAGCTGATTCAGAACTACATCCTCAATCAAGCTTGTCCATCTCATCCATCCTCGACTCTCTCATCATCGGCAGGAAACGACCTCTCGAGCATCCTCATGAGCAGCAGCGAATCCAGCGACCGTCTGCTGTATCGCTCCAGCCTGCCACCCACCCCTCGTCATGCCACTTCTCCACTCACAGCCACGGCCTCATCGAGAACCATCCGAGCCTCATCCCACTACGACCTGGCCACGCTCCAGGACGAATTCGACAAGCTCGAGTGTCTCGCCGAACGCGAGATGCGTAAGCTCATCCACAACGACCCCAAGAGGGGTCTCTCTACGGCTGACCTGGAGGTGTTCGAGACGTTGAGGCTGGAAGAAGCCTTCACGGAAGCGAGGAGGCGATGCGGGGTGGACAGCAGCCGAGTACATTTCGAAGTGAAGAACGTTGTGACGGCGGTGGGGTGTGATGAGGCGAGATTGGAAGCGAGCCGCAGTGCTGGGTTGGGGTTGGCGCTGGGATTGATGCGGGAAACCGACGAGAGGTTGGGTGGGGCAGGCGGCGAGATGAGCCTCACACCTGCTCCGAGGCGGCGAAGGGGAACCGGCGCGGGTGTCGGACCGACGAGAAGACCCATCACCGCGCCCGACGAGTCACCCGGCGTCCAGCACACTCTTCTCCCGAACCAGGGTGCATCCGCCGTGCCAGCCCAAACAGAACTCTTCACCCCGCAATCGTTCAGCTCGAAAGCCCCACATCGACCCACATCGAGCACCAACAGCAGCAGGACCACCCTCCGATCACCCCCACTCTTCGGCCATCCTCTGCCATTGGGTGCGAGCAGGACGGCTTCGCAGGACACACAGGCGACGGACGAGGGCATGGTCGCCGCAGAGGACAGCGAGATGGGAAAGTGGGGAGGTGTCGTGGGAAAGGCGAGCGTCGGCTTGTAACGCGAGCTGTTGACGCTATGACGAGGGGAGGTTGGGGGAAAGGCGAGTGCGAGCGATGCTTGTCGACGCTGTGATGCAGCAGGCGAAGGTACAGTACCGCTGGGTCTAGGAGCGGTCCGCTCGTCTACATCGACGCTGAGGTTTAAGAGGCGCCTCAAGATTCACTGCGGGGCCAACAGCGGCCCGCTCGTCGGAAGCAGGACGGCTTTTCGGGTGTTTGGAATCCCAACTCGTTCTCCTCATCCGTTTCTGGTCTGTGATCGCCATTGGGCCTTGTCGGTGTATCGCAAGCCTGCCTCTTTCTCTGCACCCGTGCGTCTGGTCTGTGATCGACAACTTGTGACTGCACTCGCAACATGACGGTCCGAGCTTGACACACTACCGATCTGAGCTTCACACATGCATTCACAGACTCTGTTCAAAGAACGTCTCATTGAGCAATTAAGTCGAAGATCACCCTTCGATAGGGGGGTGTTGCTCGTGATCGCGCTTTCACGAGGGCCTCCCAACGAGACGCTTCTGAACGTGACTGCAATCCGAGCTTCCACCCCGCCCGATCAGCTACGCTCTTGCGCAAGGGTAAGAAGACAAGATTGCATTGAGCATTTGATCGAGACACTACCTGCCAGTTACCGCTGAGAAAAAGGGGGGTCTTCAAGCGTCATCAGATCCGCCAAGCAGCATGCGCAGCTGGACGAGGCTCAACGCTTTCTCCTCCTCCTGGCCGGTGAGCGGCTGGAAGGTGCGTTTCCACGCGAGCACGCGGGCTAGTTGGAGAAGGAGGTGTTGCAGCTCGTCCCATTTGCTCGCCACCGGCGTGTCTCCGAGGTCGACTGGGGTTGAAGCCTCGTCGACGGGCGTATACTCCCCGTCGACTGGCGTATTTTCCCCGTCGACCAGCTTGTGTGCCTTGTCGATTGGCGTGTGGTCCCCGTCGACTGACGTGTGCTCCTCGTCGACTGACATGTCTTCCCCGTTGACTGGCGTGTCTTCCTCGTCGCTGCTGCCTGTCTGCTGGGTTGGGAGGCGAGAGGACGATTGAAGTTGGCGAATGCACCTCATAAAACCCTCCGCCTTCTCGAGGTGTGCGGCGCTCCTTGGCAGCACCACAATACGAGCGACGACAGTGTCCCGAATCCGCAGTTCCACCCAAATCTCGGTGAGGAGCTTCTTCACCAGCCTTTCCCCCTCTTCCTCCTCCTGCTCCTCCGCTACCCGTTCTCCCAAGTTCGACCTTACCTCCACCCCCACGCCCCTCCCCCCTCGTCGCAGTGCAGCAAACACGTACTCCACCACCCTCTTCACCTCGCCCACCCTCATCCCGTCCCACCTACAGTACCTATCATACCACGGTACAAAGATCCTCTCAAACACACCTCCCACCACCTCCTCGTCAAACCCGCTATCCACCACAATACTCGCAAGACTCGCCTCGACAACGTCCGCGATCGCCTTTGGCACCACCATTCCCTCCCTCAACTTTGTCCAATATTGCCCCTCCTTCGACACCCTCTCAACTTCCTCCGAGTACGTCTGTATGGTGGTATGCAGCACAGCGCTATCACTAGCGATGTACCTATGCAATCCCAGATGCACCCCTAGCGCGGACAGTGCGGCGTTACTCGCCAACAACCCCTTCAACACCGTCAGCTCTCCCGGAGTGAGCGTGGGGTGAGTCGTGAAGATCTTGCGAACGATGAAAAAGTCCAACCAGGCATCACCGAGGAATTCCAACCGCTGATAGCTCGGCAGTACCCCGCCGAGGAGGGAAGGGTGGGTGAAGGCTTCCAGCCCCAAGTGTGGGTGGTGGTAGGTGTGGCGGAAGAGGTCTTGAAGACGCTCTAGGCCGTCGCGAGAGATGCGGTCTTGCCAATTTTCGGTGATGGAACGCGATTTGAGGGTGAGCAGCAGCTCGTTGAAGGATGCAAGGGTGGTGATGGTGGACGGGAGGAGGTGGAACGTCCGACATACGAACAGGGCGAGATGCGTGGATTGGAAGAGGGCGCACCCGATGAGAGATTCGACCATGTCAGAGAGCGTTTTCTCTTTCACCGACTCATACTCCCCTTTCACCATCTGCTGAGGTTCAATCTGCGACTCCTCCTCCATCGAATTAGGCCCGGAACTTTGCGTAGCAGCATGAACGAGCTCGCCGCCCACCAGCCCCACCACGGGCGCCTCAAACCCCCTCACCCGCAACGCCGAACTCTCAAACACCCCCCACCTCTCCAACCCCACCCTCTTCGCCTCGGCCATCAGCCTCACATTCGTCAGGATCGCCTTGTTCGCCATATGCAGATCCGCCTCCGTCCTGCCCAGATACGTCGTAAACGTATGACACGTCGCTACCAACTTCAAGAAGGTATCGCCGAGGAATTCGAATCGCTCGTAGTCGAACTCGCTGCCTGCCGAGGGGGAGGTGATGGCCTCGAGCACGAGGTCGGTGTCGAGTTGGGAGGAGAAGAGGGTGCAGTTGAGGGAGTGCGCGAGGAGGAGTTGGTCGTAGCGCGTGAGGAGGGACGGGAGGAGGTGGAGGGAGGAAAGGAGAACGGAGGGGAGCGGGTGGACGGCGTAGAAGTATGGCACAATGAGGCGCGTAGCGGTCGCCGGGCGGGACGTGGGTGTGCGGGTGGGGGAGAGGAGGTTGGAAGGTTTGGGGAGCTTGGTGACCTGCAGGAGGGGCGTGTTGGCGAGCTCGGCGGAGAGGACGGGGAGCAGGTCTTCCGGTGCGACGCGGTGCGAGGAGTGGAAGCGGCCGTACATCTTGAGATGCTGCGAGAGGTAGGTAACTACCGGCGCGTCGCCATCCGTGGGCTGGTTTTCGGTGTCGACGGGCGAGTTGGGGGAGAGATCCGGTGGGATGGCTTCGAACTTGTACAAAGCCTGAGAATGGAAGCCGTGCTGTCGGACGAGGATGCGACCTCGAAGCTGCTCTTCGCCGGCTTTGTTGAGATCCAATTCCGAGAGGCCCAAGGTGCTGGGCAGGTCGACTTGCACGTCGTCGATGGAGCGGATGTCAGAGACACCGTCTTGCCTGCGAACCGGCACGACCAGGACCGCGGGCTCATAGCCGCCTTTCTTGTGCTGACCGTTGCCGTTGCTGTTTCGACCTTTTCCGTCCTTTCGATCGATGAGCTTGAAGGCGAACCTGGTGAACTGTTTGGCCGAGTCCAAGTCCTCCTTGCTGAGCGGCGGGAGCGCTCCAAGGGACTGCGGGCAAACGTCCTTGAATTGTCCCAGCTCGGGGCAGAGAAGCCTGAGCTGCTTGGTGGTAGGGAGCTCGCCGCGCGTCAGCAGCAGCAATGGCTGGCAGCCAGAATCGGATGCGTCGAGCGGCAGGTAAGTAGCGTAGTACGTGGTCCCTTCGTCGGAAGTCGCTCCCGCGTTGGCGCTGGCACAGAACCTCGCCCAGCCGTCCAGCTTCTTGATCGGCACCTGCACGGGCAAGCCACTGCCACGCCAAGCCTTGTGGTGCGGGTTGATCTTGCCGATGCCCACCTCTTGCTGCGCGGTCCGATCGACAACCCTCGGCATCAACCATTTATCCAGCTCGCCCAGCTCCCTCAGCTGCTGACACGCCTTGAACGCAGCCATCCTCTTTGCCTGCTTCTTGTTCCGACACTCTCCCGACGCCACGCTTCGCACGGCAGACGTACTCGGCAGCTCCAAGACGCACTTGTACGTGCACGGAACGCCAAAGCCATACTCGATCTTTTCGAGCTTGTACGCCAGCACGGCATCTTTCAGATACTCGCTGTGGAGCGTCGCTGCATAGTGCGAGATAAGCGTAGGTGCATCTTCCGCAAACAGCCTCGCTCCCGTGATCGGCTCGTAGATGCACTCCTCGCTTCCCGCAGCATCGTCAGCCTCAATGCGCAGCTTCTGCTGCCATTCCTCGTCCCAAAACCCTGTGTCGTGGTCGGCGTTCCCGATTTCGCCGAGCCAGTTGGCGCGACTCGCCTCGGTGTTGAAGGCGTTCAATATAACCTGTGCGTGTTCGCGGTTGCCCGACTCGGCCATGAGGATGAAGCGGCTCTGCTTGGCACGCGCGCGCCCGCGAGACTGGAGGAACGAGATGTGGCGGTTGAAGAGGTCGAACCGGATCACCAGGTTGGCCGCTTGGATGTCCAGCCCCTCTTCGGCGATCGAGGTGGCGACGAGGAGGTTGGTGGGTTTGCGACGGCGGAACCGGTTGAGGACTTGGACCTGGTCGTGCCAGTCCATGCCGGGTGCACCGCCGTTGGCCGAGCCGTTTTCGTGGCCGAGGAGGAACTCGGGGTGGATGAACTCGAGTTCCGGTGCACGCTTGATGAGCTCGACGAGCAGTGTGGCGGTCTGCCTTCGCTCGACAAAGATGATGGCGCAAAAGTCCTTGGCGCTGGGTTCGAAGCATTTGAGCGTTTCGATGAGACGCAGCACCTTGTGTGACGTGTTGCTGGCGTCGAAAGTCAGGACGTCGGGCAGGGTAGGTTGAGAGCGCATATAGAGCAAGATGCGCTGATTGAGCTCAGTGTTGGTCGACAGATGTGCGACTGCCAGACCCAGACCCAGTGTAGATCCAGTCGATTGAGATTCGGCAGGCGAGTCGGTGAGACCTTCCAGGTCATCGGTATCGGGTGGAGTCTGACTCTCGGGAGGAGTGATGCTGGTCGTGCGCATGCTAGCGTCGAGGATCCAGTCATCGTTGACGAGCATCCGCTTGTTGCGATCGACGTTGACCCACTTGCGCGCACGAGATCGGAACTCGAGCAAGGTGCTGTGCCAGAGCAGATCGCAGCCGATGGGACCAAGGTGGCGCATAGTGTATTCGAGCTTAGGCCGCACTTCTTTCTCGAAATGTTCGGTCGCCGAGTCGAGCTCAGCGTCTTCATCCAAGGCGGGATCTTTGCCGAATTGGGTGAGCATGTCTTTGCTGAGAGAAGACATAGAAACACCGTCGACTTGGTCGTCCAGGACTGTGAGATAAGGATCGAACTCGATGACCAGCTCCTCCGGTTTCTGCTTCACTTGTTGAAGTTCTTGCAGGGTGTCCTTCGAGACGGTGTGGATCCTAGCATTCGTGGTCTTTTGCAGATAGCGAGATGCCTCGTCGAATTGACCAGTGCTGGTAAAGATAGGACTTGCCGTCATACCAAAGATCTTTGGACGCTCGTTCTGCTGAGCAAGCCGGTAGTACTTCATGATGCGGAAGAAAGGGTGATTCTTGAGCGCGTGATGGACCTCGTCAAAGATGAGCAGGTTGAGATCGGCCATCTTGACGAAGCCATGGATGAGGGCGTCGAGGAAGCATTGAGCAGTGGAGACGATGACTTGATGAGACTCCAGCAGTGCGGACCACTGCGGCTCGCGCCAGCTGTCGGCGATGAGTTTGTTGCCCTTGCCCCGCATGGTGTCTTTTAGCTCTCCGTAGAGCTTTCCTACGCTCAGGTTCGAGTTGCCTGCGATGACGGAGGATTGCTGATGGACGAGTGGCACGAGGTTGACCAAGAAGAACGAGACCTTGGGGCGTTCGAGAGGGGGTGCGGGAGTTGAAACGGGTCGGTGGACATGTTGGAGAAGGAGCACAGAGATGAGGGTCTTTCCGCTACCGGTGTCGAGGCAGACAAGGACGTTGCCGGCTTTGGCAAGCTGAGCGAGTTCGAGCTGATAGGAACGAGGGACAAAGGCAAGCTGATCCGAACGGAGCTGATCAGCAGGGTCGACGGCGGTCTGTGTAGCGATGTGGTCGATGAGCTTTTGACGCTTGACTCGCTCTTGTTCCTCCTGAGTGAGGGCAAGCTCTGGACCGTGCAGGGAAGCTAGATCGTGAGAGGGGTCAGGCTCGAGTTCAGCCACATCCCTGGCCCGCTTGGGCATGGTGCCACAGACTTGGAGTTCGGCGAGCCTTGAGGCGAGTCGAGTGGGAGGCGTGGGCCCAGCTTGTGCTTGGGTGTTAGGCGAAGGTGCTGAGGACGAAGACGAGCTGAAAGTGATGTCGCGTTGAAGGGTGTTGAGAGAAGGTGTGGTGGCAGCGGAAGAGTGCGGGCTAGTTGGATCTTGAAGCTTATATTCAGCGGGAACACCTTCGCTCCCTCCGCTCTCGTCACGACCAGACATGATGACGACGACGGCCTCTGAAATGGAATCAGAGCAGATGAGAACTAGAATAAAGACTTCCTCGAGCTTCTTGCGTGTCCGCCGCTTAGCGTATCTTGAGAAGGCCTATGACGTGGGCTCATTCTGGCAAATGAGAAAACGAGCCAGCGGGCGGATCGTTGCGAGCTGCGCTCCGTAATGAAGTGACCCACAGCTTGATCACTGTGCTGCTCGTCATTGAGCTCCAGACCTGCAGGATCTCGTTCGAGAAGCGCAGGGCCAAGGCTTGGCTGTGCGACGTTGCACGAGGGCACGGCCGTGAACAGACTTTTGACAGGTCGCTGCAGAGTCTCACTTTTCAGGGTCCAATTCCTTCCTTTCTCTCCACAGTCACATTCATAATTTCACGCAGACAGGGAAGTTGGATTTCCGAGAACCGAGATTCTCGAACTAAATTCACTCAGTCCAACCGAGCGCGATTCTCTCACTTTGTGACGATCACCATCGACTTGGCTATCCAGCGAAAGCCTCAGACGGTGGCGCAACATGTACAACGGCATCGGTCTCAAGACCGCCCGAGGTACCGGTACCAACGGATACGTTCAACGCAACCTCTCCAACTTCAAGCCTCGCGACAACCCCTTCAACAAGCAGAACAAAGCTGGCGCTCCGAGCTCCTTCGGATCCGACGTACGTCATGCCCAACCCGATGCAGCCATCCTTGAACACGAGAGGAAGCGTCGCGTAGAGGTCAAATGCATGGAGCTCCGGGTGCAGCTCGAGGACGACGACGTGGACGAAGACGAGATCGAGCTGCAGGTCTCAGCGCTTCGCGAGAAGCTCGTAGCACAGCTCGAACAGCACAAGGAACAAGAGGCTGCTGCTGGATCCTATGCGAAACAGGAGACAGCGAGACCGAGGCCGGGAGAGACACATCAGCGCTTGCAGGCCAAACAGCGTGATGACCGTCGCTTTGCATCCGCCGTCGGCGTCGAGAGCGGATATCGGGAAGGTGACGCATTCAACCGCGAGCTTCAGGAGAGGAAGAGACAGGAGCGCATCGAGGAGAGGAAAAAGGCGGATGAGCAGAGAAAGCTCGACTGGGAGCGCAAGCGAGAGCTTCAGCAGCAGGCAAAGCGCGATCGAGAGCGCGAGCACCAACGCGCACGATCGAGCAGAGATAGTGGATGGGCAAGTCGCGATAGAAGGTCTTCTGCAGAGGCGCGCAGAGGCCATAGCGAACATTCGGACGACGACAGGTCCTTGTCGAGGTCTCCGTCTCCAAGAGCCAAGAAGAGAAGCAAATACCGAGATGCATCGTCGGACAGCGGATCGTACTCTTCGGATTCGGACAGCGAGGATGCTCGTCGAAGTCGCCCCTCCACGACTTCGAAGAAGACGAGAGATCACTCGCGAGACGGTGGACGAGGCAGGAAGCGATCGCGCTCGCCATCCTCAGATTCACGCTCCCACTCCTCCCGCTCATATTCTCGTCCACCGTCGCGGTCTCGATCTCGATCTCGCTCTCCCGTCCGCCGTCGACGAGACCGATCCTACTCTCGATCCGTTTCGCGATCACGTTCACGCTCCCGTTCCGCATCAAGATCTTCTTACTCTTCACGCAGCCGCAGCCGCAATCGCAGTCGCAGTCCACGTCGAAGTGCAGATCGAAGACGAAGCGTCAGCTCCAGTGGCAGCCGCAGTCGCAGCCGAAGCAGGAGCAGAACTCCCATCACCAGCCGACGCCGATCAAGATCCATCACACCCCTCTCGTACTCCTCTCGCTCTCGCTCGCCGAGTCGCAGTATCAGCCGATCTCCTCTACCTCAAAAACGACGCCGTCGTCTCCATTCGAGAACGCGCTCGGTCGACTCTCGGTCCTCTCGATCGCCTTCTCGGTCGGTGTCCCCTCCACGCGACGAGAGGAAGCAGAGGAGGGCAAGGGACGCTTTCTCACCGGCCCACTCCACGTCACCACAACTGAGCGCAAGACCTCCGCCGCCCGGTCCACCGCCCGTCCGACCAGGACCCCCGCCCACACGTCCTCCCGGTCTCTAACCCCTTCAAATCACACACACAGACCACACGTTGTTTTCCGCAATCGAAACGTATTCATTCCATTCACCTTCCGCATCGATCACTGGTACTGCCCCTGCGAATGCTGAAACTGACTGTTCTGATGCGACTGGTACAGCGCCGAGGACGAAAATGAGCTCGACATCCCCTGTTGATACGGATGGGAGCCTGCCGAAATTGTCGCGTAGTGCGGCTGCTGTTGCTGCTGTGGTGGCTGTGCGTAGGTGTATCCGCTAGGATCGATAGAGAGACGTCTACCCAGCGGTGGTGGTTGTTCGTACTGCTGCTGCGGGGCGTATTGCTGCTGTTGGTAGCTCGGTTGGGTGTAGCCGTGTGAGGGTTGGTTGGTGGCGGGAGAAGTGCCGTAGAAGCCGTGCATCGAGCCGGACGAGGGCAGGTGTTGCGATGGCTGCGGCTGGTGCGGACCAGGTATGGGCGGGAGCGGGGAGGGGGATCGGCCAGGAGCCCAACTCGACCCCGTGTCGCTGCTCCCGCTCGCAGGCTGCGGTGGAGGAGAGTACAGATAGCCGCTCGACGCTGATGGAGGAATACCACCGTTGACCGGTTGATGAGAAGCAGGCGAAGCCGCATACGACGGCTGTGCTGGCTGTGAAGCCTGCGGTGGAGGGCCGTGCCAGGTGTTGTGAGAGAACGACTGAGAATGCGAGTGCGACAGCTGCTGGGGATGGTGTAATGGGGGCGGTGATGGTTGTTGCACCGGCTGGTAGAGGTGCGAGGGGTATACGTGCTGCTGATGAGTCTGCGGTTGAGGTGCTGCATGTGACGAAATTGAGGTGGAGCTCTGTGTGGATGGCAAGGGCCGGGGTGCGTGCGACTGCTGTGCCGGCTGGCTGTAGGGGGAAGGGATGGGAGTGTATCCGGTGAGCGCACCAGGAGACGAAGACCGGGGTGGGATCGACGGCGGTTGGCTGAGATGGCCTCCAGACTGCTGCTGCGCGGCTTGCTGGTGCTGGTGCTGGTGCTGGTGTTGCTGCTGCTGGTAGTACGCCTGCGCATTGACGACGGATGGGGTCGAGTTGACGTGATGAGCCGAGCTGCTGCTGTACTGTGACAAAGCCGATGCCGGTCGAGCAGCGGGCGACACGGGTCTCTGCACATCTTGTGAATAGCCTGCGTTAGGTGGCGGCGTGTAAAGAGAGGCGAGGTGAGCCGGTGCTTGGTAGATGTGCGACTGCGGTGGACGCTCCTCGGCGGGCACAGGCGTTCGAGGGGGCGGTTGCTGCTTGTCCATGGTACCTGCCGAGTGACCGAAGCTCATTCTGGACATGGATTGAGCCAGCTGGTCCGCACCAAAGTCTGGCTGAGGCATCTGATTGTAAGCGATAGGGATATGAGAGATGGAATGGGAGCGAGGCACGCCGTACTGTTGCTGTTGTTGTTGCTGTTGTTGCTGGTGCTGTTGCTGCTGGAGGAAGTCTGCTGGTTTGACAGTGGCGTAGATATCTTCGCTAGGATCCACGGCATGGTGCTGAGCGATGTACTGGCTACTCTGAGAGGGAGTGATAGAATGTTGTGAATAGTACGAGGCCGACGGAGTGATCGAATGGCCGAATTCGGACGGCATCGGCGCAGCATAGCTGTTGCGCCGGGATCCGCTACCGGGATGACCCACAGAAGCAGCGTGCGGATGAGCAGCTAGATGGTGCGCAGATGAGGGAGGTGGTGCAGGGCTGGTGCCGCGAGAGATGCTGGCAGGGGCATAAGCGGGCGTATAGGCATCCAGGTTGGCGAGCGAGGAGCTAGGACGAAGCGTGCTGCTGCCGAGATCGTGCATGGTTTGCGAGTGCGACATGGCTGAAGGAGGTCGATGCATGGACGCAAGGCCCGAAGCGGAGATGCTGCTCGACATGCGATGGTGGTTGGCGGAAGCAGCAGAGAAGCTTCCTGGTCGCATCGAGGCAGGAATGGGAGGATGATCGCCTTTGCCCTTGGGAGGCTTGGGTGGGGCGGCGGAGCCAGAACCGGTCGAAGATGCGTCGCGACCATCCTCGATTCTGGAGAAGGAGCCAGCTCCTCCATATGTTTCGGTTCCCGAGAGCACCGTGGGCTGAGTTGATGGTCTGCGCTTCTTAGGCGGGGCGGCAGCGGAGTAGAAGGTGAGCTCGAGATAGACTTCACCGGCGTAGCGGTCTTTGGCTTTGATGGTCACCCATTCGTCAAATTCGCCCGTCTTGAGGGTGTCGGTGAGATCGACGATGCCTTCGCCGATGAACTCGGGCTCCTTGCTGTCGTCAGCGTAGCAAGCGACTTTGAGGACCTTCTTGCCTCCCTTGGCCTTGACGGCAGCTGCAGAAGATGCTGAGCTAGCTCTGGAGCCCGAGCCGGATCCGTTGGCAGAGTCCTTGACGAGAGCGTCCTCCATGTCCTCATAGATTTCAAAGTGAAGTTGCTCGTCCCATGTGGGATGCTGACCACCGCGCTTGTCTGGCTTCGTCTTTTGGGTTTCTTGCCCCATGCTGAGGACGGTGTAAGGATCCTGCTTGCCGATCGACTTCTTGTTGGGCAGGTTGCGCGCCTTGAGGACGACGCAGACGAGCGTGCCCTTGTGAACAGGCTCGACAGTCGCTGGCATGATGGACAAGGCACCGATTGAGGATGCCTGCGTGGGTCTAAGGGAGGGTGAGACGTAAACGAGAGGCTGAGCGTGGCATGCGCGGGCTGGTTCTATCCAAGGCAGTCGCAAGATCCGATCAAGGTGCGGTTTGTCCAGAAGCAGTGACCACGGTGTCGCTCCAGTTCCGGAGTTGTTGGGGGTCGGAGTGAGCGTGGGAGTGTGAGTGTGAGTGTGAGTGTGTGTGGCCGTGATTGACGAGTTGAGATGGTCCGAAGCAACACTTGTGACTTTGCTCGCTTCGAGAGACAGGCTTCGCTGCATTCTCATGAAATCGGGCTCTTGCACAGCCTGCAGCCTTCAGCCTTGGCTCAAGTCAAATAACACACATCTGCAGGCACGCGTCTTTTGAACCCGCTGCTCTGCTCTTCCATCGGAACAGCCGTACCAACACGATCCACCTCTACATCGATGAGTCTTACACAGCCACACGGATGCCCTCCGACGCTTTCTCGCCACTGCTTCTGGAAGTACATGTGATTCTCGTCATGAGGAGCAAGGTGGTGACAAGCAGGCATGCTCTTTCGGCGGGACTGCCCGATGCAGGAGTCTGAGTGTTGATCTGGATTCCAACACACAAAGCCTGGCCAGTGCTCGAGTGGGTCTGGAAGCGCGCGTGTTTAGCGGCCTTTTTTGGACGTCACTCAACCAACACCCTTCGGCCACTTGCCCCTGAGGTGAATTTTTTTTATTTCTGTTAGGCCAATGCAATCTTGGACGAGGAGAGGGAGCGAGAAGTCACACCCCATCGCCAGCTCACTCGTATTGTAGCAGTTCTTGGTACAAACAAGTAGACATGGTAGTGCATAGGTATAGTGGATGCAGGATATCATAGTGTACATGGATATGAAGCGACTGAGAAAGACATCAGGGATGTACAATCTCGAGACGGCAACGTAAACAGCTCCCGCCATTGCTCAAGGCGCTGCTCTCGTTCGATTCTGAGCGGAAGAAGCAGTGGCGGCACTTCCGCAGCTTGACTCGATCTCTTGCTCTTCGCGCTCTAACCTGCGCATGGTGGCAGCAAGGATACGTGCTCGACGCTCTTCTGCGCTCGCAGCACTGCTGGATGCATCGCCTCCTCCGAGTCTATGACCGCCATCCGATCCAGAAGACAACGTCGGAGCAGAAGGCTCGTATACGTCGCCCTCTACGAGGGCATGGGTTCCCTCCTGCTGCTTGCGCTCAAACGCCTCGATCTGCGCGTTAAGCTCGCTGTTCAGAATCTTGAACTCGGGCGGATGATCCGCGACCTTGTTATGCGCCAGTTCGTGCACGAGCACCCGTCGTGTCGTCTTGTAGTCTCGGAAGCCTTCCGCGTCATCGGTGCGGATGCGAAGCAAGATTCGTTGACCTGCGTTCTCGTTGAGTCCGAGCAGATCTGGATGTTCCCACGGCAGCAACTCGGTGAGGGTGCCAACGCGGAAGTGATGTAGCTTGCAAATGTGAAGGATGCCCGGATCTCGGCTGAGTCGTGTCAAGTGGTCGATCACCTTGGCATGCAGGGGTGATGAGGCGGGCGTGGCCGGATGCGCTTGAATGCCTCCGAATGGAGAGAAGCTCGAGCCGGGCTGGGTCGTGTTGCGAGCTTTGGTTCCGCGGAGCATGCTGGGATGGTAGGAGCGTGGAGCGTTGCGCTTCTGCATTTCGGCCTCATCTTGATAGAGTCGCTCTAGCTCCTGTGACGACGGTCCGAGGACAGTCAGCTTGACATTGGTCTTACCACTGAGCCCGACACCGGCAAGGGTCCGTGTATCGTTCTTGTCATCGCCTTGTTGATGAGTGTTCAGGTCTGCGATGCCTGCACTCCGAGGAACAAGCAATTTTTGCTTGTCCACGGGTACGTACGTGACTTCCTCAATTGCTTGTCGAAGGTCCGATATTGTCGATCCCGACTGCAGCTCTTCTATTGTGTGTTCTTGCTTGCGATGCACGATCGTAAGACGGAAGGTATCCATGGTTGTTGATGGCTCCCCGATGGTCCCGAGGAAGGGTCGCGATGCTCTGCGTTCCGATGAGTCGCCCTGACGGCTGTTTTTGTTACGCTGAATGCATATACAGCGATCTGGTGTACGTTCCGGTGCTTGCCTTTGCTATGGATGAGTGTGGTCGAGATGAACGTGCGCAATCGCATCAAACAACCAAGTTCAGAACGAGTTTGAGGCGCAGCATTTTTGGCGAACAGCCAAATTTAAGGTTTTAGGTGGAGGCTCAGCTGCCAAAGATGAAGAAGCTTCGTCAGCGGGGGCGCGCAGATCTCAATATCTCCGAGATCAGCCCGATTTGCTCTTCAATCTTCTCATGTCTCGACGGCCTGCTCCGTTGCGAATGACACGCACACGAACCTCAGCGAGCTTCGCGGGCGATTGAGATGCATTGATCTGATAGCCGAGCTCCATTCGTAGCTTCAGTCCCTGAACGAGCCTGTCTGGAAGCCTTCATCTTCAGGCCTGGATAGTGCTTTCACGATGCACACGGTCTCGTATGACGACGGTGTCGACGAGTGGCGGTGTCTTTGTTCGTCATCATCGACTGCCTCTCCTGGACAGGCGGGGAAGATCTCGCTTTCGATGAACAGAGCGCATCGTTGCTCGGACGCCGTAGGCCGCGCCAAGTCGAGTTTTTCCGTCAGATGCAGCAAGCCTGAATACACACCGCGGTACAGTGCCAAATGGTGGATGCTGCGTGGCAACTTTTTTGCTGCGTCTTGTCGGTCTGTCATGGTCGCGCTGGTCGCCACCTTGTCTTCTTTGGGCGTCCTCGCGGCGTCTTATGTCCTCCAGCAACGACCGGCGGTAACTAAGAGGCATGCTCAAGAAGAATCGTTCTGCTGCGACCAGAGCACGAGATTTGCACCTTGCAGCCGGGCTGCACAACACAAGGAACAGACCAAGACGCTCTTCTCTTTCCTTCCCGACGATCAGCTGATGGCTCTCACTAATGTCGAGAAGGATGCCAGCAAGTGAGCAAAAAGCTACAGCAAGGGCGGGATAAAACAAGGCTGACCACAAGCAGCCCCGCAGTCCTTGAACATTGCCGGAGACCGGCTATCAAGTTGCCAGATTACTGTACGAACGCAGCAGAGAGCGCGCGCGCCTGAGGCGAATTACAGTCAAAATTCAGGCTTGCAGCGCGCTTCATTGCGCCTGGAAGGCAAGCACAAGCGATCCGGTTGAGTCGGCTTCTTGATTCGGTCGCAACTGGGCCGTGTGTGTTGCCGCCACCAAGAAACGAACCCTATTTTTCCGCTCGACGCAGCAAAGCACAGACGCCCCGGGCCATGCTTTGACCCTTGCTCGAGAGAGGATCTTCTTCGAACTGACCAACCCCGCAAAATTGCTCTTCGTGCTCGCCTCGCCCTACCTTGCCTTGTTTGCCGAAGCTCAGACTCTGCCCTCGTGCCCTGACGCCAAGCTCGAAACCTGCTTCTGCTTCTCGAGAGTGTCTGTGGACGTTCTTCCTGTGCTTCGGGTCACCACTCTGCATCAGAACGGGGGACGTGTAGCCTGAGCGTCGAGCCAGACCGGTAACAGCATCCGACTCGCTCTCCCGGATCCTGGCCGGCATCCAATATAATCGACTTGTCCTCTTACTCATTGCTTCCTTTACCACTTCCCGTCCTTGCGCCGTCGCATTCTCTCCCACCCTCACTCGATCACCCTCCTCCCTTCATCTCATTCCCATCCCAGACACGACCTCGTCTACCCCCTTGCCACATCATGTCAACAACGGTGCTCCCTCCCAGCCTCGGTGGCGATGAGCTCATCAAGAAGTACATCGGCGCCGGTACCTGGGCTTTCATCGAGGACAAGTTCTCCCCCTTCGGCAAGGAAACCCTCGTCAAGGTGATCCGTTTCATCGTCGATGAATGCATCCCCGCCGAACGCCTCTACCACGCACAAGTCTCCACCGACCCTGCCAAGCGATGGAAGGTGATCCCCGAGATCGTCGAGCAGCTCAAGAAGAAGGCCAAGTCGCAGGGTCTCTGGAACCTCTTCCTCTCCGCCAAGCACTACCCTGGCATTGGCTCGCCGCTTAGCAACCTCGAATACTCAGTCATTGCCGAGATGACGGGTCGATGCTCCCACTTTGCCTCCGAGTCGCTCAACTGCGCCGCCCCCGATACCGGCAACATGGAGGTGTTCGCCAAGTACGGCAACCAGCAGCAGAAGGACACATGGCTTACCCCTTTGCTCAACGGTGAGATCCGATCCGCCTTCGCCATGACTGAGCGCTTCATCGCCTCGTCGGACGCCACCAACATCCGCACCTCGATCCGTCAGGAGGGCAACGAGATCGTGGTCAACGGACACAAGTGGTGGATCTCGGGTGCGGGTGATCCGCGTTGCGCCGTTCACCTCGTCATGGGCAAGTCGGACCCTGAGAACAGCAACAGCCATGCGCAGCAGAGTCTTGTCATCGTCCCCGCCAACGCTCCCGGTGTCAAGGTCATCCGACCCATGACCGTCTTCGGCTACGACGATGCGCCCGAGGGACACTGCGAGGTGATCTACGAAAACGTCCGCATCCCTCTCAGCAACCTTGTTCTCGGCTGGGGTCGAGGTTTCGAGATCATCCAAGGACGTCTTGGCCCCGGTCGTATCCACCACTGCATGCGTACCATTGGTACTGCCGAGCGCGCACTCGACCTTATGCTCGCCCGCTGCACCGACCAGCGCAAGAAGGCGTTCGGAAAGATGCTCTCCGAACACGGCACCATCATCCAGAACATCGCTTGGGCACGCATCAAGATCGAACAGTCGCGTCTGCTCGTGCTCTCCGCCGCTAACATGATCGACAAGACCAACGCCAAAGGTGCTATGCGCGAGATCGGCATGAGCAAGGTCGCTGTCGTCAACGCTGCGCTTGAGGTGCTCGACATGTCGATGCAGGCCCACGGTGCAGAGGGTGTCTCGCAGGATACCATCCTGGCATATGCGTATGCTCAGCTGCGTACCCTGCGTTACGCAGATGGTCCCGATGAGGTCCACCTGCAGCAGCTCGGTAAGCTTGAGTTGCGAAGAGCTCCCGAGGTGTGGGAGAGGCTCAACAAGACCAACGCCATTACCGAGTCGTTGCTTGCCAAGGCTGGCATCAAGTCTCATCTTTGAGCGACGGACGTTGTTGGCTCAAGGCTTTCTTTCATTCATGCCTCGTCGAATCTGTCTCAAGCAATCAATTCTAGTAGTTTCTGCGGATCGTCTTGCGACCAAGCATGTTTGCTGATGTGTGTTTTGTGTGCTCAGTGTTATCGACAGCGTGCTTGCATGATAAAGAGAGATCCAGTACGTCTTGTCGTCGTGTCGATGGGCGTCGACTCTTTGAGGCAGCCTGCGCCAGTGAAGAGTGCCTCGCTTCAGTGAGAGCAACCTCGACTTGGGTGGCGGGCGAGTCTCCGCTCAGCCAAAGTGGAGGAAGCGGGAATAAACACTCTGTATTGTTGCCGCTTCCCCGCTCTCAGCCTGCGATAAATTTGAGTTGCAGCTGTCCGCATTAATCTTTTTCCTCTCCCGACAACGCTCTTGTGGTGGATCAGGCGATGCTGCTACCACTGCTTGCCATCGAGCCACCATCAACATCAGTACTATCACAACCTCGCTGAATCGCTAGCTCTCATTCGCAGCTTGCGGAATCGTCAGAAGCTAATGTGCTGAACCGAAGCACAGGCAGACGAGCCATCGGCTATACACAAAGGCATCGTCAATCCAACATCATCACTTCCAGAATCACCCGCATCAGGTCGCACATTCAAAGCATCGGCACAGGAGCTCAAACGACTGTAGAAACGATGTCGAACGATCCCCGACTCTACCAGGACGCGCCCGGCCTCGAACTGCAAAACGATGTCCTTGCATCCGTCGAACACGCTCATACTGTAGCATCGACTTCATCGCATCAAGCGCATGAGCAACCTTCTGCCAGCACATCAGCTTCAGCTCTACAGCAGCGGGACTCACATCATCGCGATGCTGAGCGCGATGCAACACGAGCAGACATCGAAGCAGCAACGGGCGTCGGACATGCTGACACGCGGACGAGCGAATCTGCATCTTCATCCGGCGAGCATCACGCACTTCGACTAGCAGAGTCATACGGACAGCGATTGACAAGGGTTTTGACGGGAGATAACGACCCAGACAATGACGGCGAATCAAGCAGAAGCGGGTCACGCCAACGACGGAAGAAGCTGCTACCATCCCTTGTTCGACACCGACAACGAAGCGGCGTCAAAGGCGAGCGGAGTAAACGCCCAATGCGGTCAGGCATGCGACAAAGAGCAGAAGAGCTGGCTACCATGGCCGACTCTGAAAAGATGGCGCAACACCAAGCGCAAAAGAACCCCAGTGGGCGGTCGACAGATGCAAGCAGCGAGCCAGAACGCATCAAGCTGGTTGGCGAAGACGGCAAACCCATGCGACGGCACGGCATCAAGGAACGAGTGCTACACTTCACCCCATCATGGTTCTCGGTGACGATGGGCACCGGCGTCATCGCAACCTTGCTCAACCTCCTCCCCTGGCCATCGATCCATTCAGGCCTGCGTTGGCCTGCGCTGTGCTTCCTGCTAGGCGACATTGTCATCTTTATCCTCTTCGTATGCGCCTTCTTTGCTCGCTACCTCATGTATCCGGAGGTCGTTCCGCTGACGATCAAGCATCCCCAGAAGTCGATGTTCTTGGGCACGTTGCCCATGGGACTCATCACCATCATCAGCGGCATCGCACAGCTTGGTACGACCGAGTTCGAGCTGGGCATCGGATTCGCCTTGGCCGCCAGTGGGCTGTGGTGGGCGGCGACGGTGATCAGCCTGATGACGGCCATCGGCGTGCCGTTCAGCATGATGACGTATCAGAAGCACTACTTTGAAGGCATCACCGCGGCGCTCCTGCTGCCCATCGTACCGCCGATCACAGCTGCAGCGACGGGGAGCGTTCTGGCGGAGATCTTGATGTACAGGTATCCGACGTACGCGTTTACGATAATGGTGGTGAGCTACCTTGTGCTCGGCATTGGGTTGCCGTTGGCGCTGCTCATTCTGGTGCTCTACTTTCAGCGTCTGCTTCTGTTCAAGAGTCCACCGAGAGACGTCATCATCTCGGTGTTCCTGCCCCTCGGCCCGTGTGGTCAAGGCGGAGAAGCATGCTTGCACCTCGGTCGCGTGGCGTACCACCTCTTCCCGACCATCTCGACCCCCGCATCGTCTTCCGGAGTGCCACAGCTCTTCTCGGTAGGTCAAGCACTGTACGGCGCTGGACTGATCTCAGCCATGCTTCTCTTCGGTTTGGGCATATGGTGGCTTGCCATCGGCGTGTTTACCATCATCCGAGAACTGAAGCGCGGCAAACTCGGGTTTAATATGGGCTGGTGGGGGCTCACATTCCCCTTTGCGAGTCTGGCCATCTGCACGGCGAGATTGGCGATCGAGCTGGATAGTCTGACGTTGAAGATCGTGTATACGGCCTTCGTGATTGCCAACATCACGCTCTGGCTGTACGTGGCGATTCCGACGGCGAGAGGTGCTTGGTCGGGGAGGCTGTTCAACGCTCCTTGTCTCGCTGATCTGCCGCTCAAGCAGTGATGCTTTTTTTCCTCTATCACTTGTACAACAGCAATCTCTAATAGTGATCACCTTGCGTCTTGCTTGTCAGGTACAGCGAAGAAGGCAGCATCAGCCTGGAAGGACGGCATGAGGACGAGCATGATGGCGCCGTAAGAAAGACTCTGCCAATAAAGGCTTAACACTTTCAACAAAATCGCAACACGCGCTACGAGAGTTCATTGAGACGCGTCTTGCTGTGTTTGGCTCACTCACAACGCGCTGCTCAGTTCGACTCGCGTGCACGTCGTGTAAATTACTCGCTTTCTTCGCGCCGCTCTCTTCTCGCGCAACAGAAGCGCAAACAGCGTCAGAAGTGCAGCACAACAGCACGAGTGTGTCCAAAGCCTTCTCAAGTTCATCAGCGTAAGAAAGTGTCATCAGATCAAACACTTCTTCTTCACCTCTTGATCCGCCATCATCAAGATCAACCACTTGCTTCATCTTCGCCATCACATCGACCCTTGGACATCCTCGCATTCAGCTTCCACATCCATCAGACGGACAGCGATCGGCAGCAAGCTTTCGAACGGACGCCTCGAGCTTCCCCTCTAGAGCAACGGCTTGGCTCGCACTTAGCAGCAGGTAGTTCTCCGAAACCACTGCAACCTCTTCCCCATCCATATACCCCCGCTATCGGCTCGCTCACAAAGCCTCGCAGCGCATCCATCATGTCGTCCAGCGCCCCCATCCTCCCCACCATCTCGCTCAACGTCAACTACGACGAGGAGCGAGCCAAAATCGAAGACTTCCTCCTCCGCTTCAAGGCACCCGCCTCCCGCCTCTCCACGCTCTCCTCTCAGTCTGGCGCACCCATCACCCTCGAAGATGCCGACGAGGACCCCGATTCCCTCGAGCTCTCCGGCGCCATCGACCGCATGGATGTCGACCGCTCCACCTCCCAACGTCTCCGCGCCTCTGCCTCTGCCTCCGCCTCCTCCTCGCGCCAGATCCCCTTCTACATGCACCAGCTGCAAAACATCGCCAACCGCGAACAGGACTCGCTCATCATCGACCTGAACGATGTTGCCAGCCATATCAATGCCGAGGGCGAGTCGGGCAAGGCGCTTGTGGGTGCGATTCGGAACAACGCCAAGCGGTACCTCGATCTGTTCTGCGAGTGCGTGGATAAGCTGGTGCCGGAACCGAGCAAGGACATCTCGCACAAGGACGACGTGCTGGATGTGATCAGGCACCAGCGCATGGAGCGGAATGCGCGTACGGTGGCGAATGCCCAAGACCCCACCGAGGCGGGTGTGCCGGAGGACGCCAACAACGTCTTCCCGCCCGTACTCCTTCGGCGCTACACGCTCTACTTCAAGCCTTACACCGGCCGGATGCACCCTGGCGAGCCGGCAGAGGAGCCACTCGCCGTGAGGACGGTTCGCGGTTCGCATCTGGGCAAACTCATCACCGTCCGCGGCATCGTGACCCGCGTCTCCGAAGTGAAGCCGTTCCTGCTCGTCGACGCCTACGCATGCGACGTGTGCGGCGCCGAAGTGTTCCAAGAAGTCACCTCGCGCCAGTACATGCCTCTCACCCAGTGCAACTCTCGTCGCTGCACCACCAACAACACGCGCGGCCCGCTCTATCCGCAGGTTCGCGCCTCCAAGTTTGTCCCGTTCCAAGAAGTCAAGATCCAAGAAATGGCGGACCAGGTTCCTGTGGGGCATATTCCGAGGACGATGACGATCCACGTCTACGGTCCGCAGACGCGCGCCATGAACCCAGGCGACGTCGTACACGTCGGAGGCATTTTCCTGCCCATGCCCTACTCCGGCTTCAAGGCGATCCGTGCGGGGTTGCTTACCGATACCTATCTCGACGCACAGAGTATTCATCAGCTCAAGAAGCAGTACACCGCCATGCAGCGCACGCCCGAAATCGCGGCGCAGATCGCAGAGCTCAAAGATGATCCTGCTCTCTACCAGAAGTTGGCCTCTTCGATCGCGCCGGAGATTTATGGGCATGAAGACGTCAAGAAGTGTCTCCTGCTTCTCCTCGTCGGCGGTGTGTCAAAGACAGTGGGAGACGGGATGAAGATCCGCGGCGACATCAACGTGTGCCTTATGGGTGATCCTGGTGTGGCCAAATCGCAGCTTCTCAAGTACATCTCCAAAGTCGCTCCCCGCGGTGTATACACAACCGGTCGCGGTTCCTCGGGCGTTGGTCTCACCGCTGCGGTTATGCGCGATCCTGTCACTGACGAGATGGTGTTGGAAGGGGGAGCGCTGGTGTTGGCGGATAACGGCATTGCGTGCATCGACGAGTTTGACAAGATGGAGGAATCCGACCGAACCGCGATCCACGAAGTGATGGAGCAGCAGACGATCTCGATCTCCAAGGCTGGTATCACTACCACTCTCAACGCGCGTACGTCGATCCTGGCAGCTGCGAATCCGCTGTATGGTCGGTACAACCCGCGCGTGAGTCCGGTGGACAACATCAACCTGCCCGCTGCGCTGCTGTCCCGATTCGATATCCTCTACCTCATCCTCGATACGCCGACACGCGATGACGACGAGCGACTCGCCCAACACGTCACCTACGTCCACATGCACAACGCCCACCCTGAACTCGAATTCGACGTTATCTCACCCACCCTTATGCGACACTATATCGCGCTTGCTCGTCAAAAGCGCCCGGTCCTCTCCAAAGCCGTCTCTGACTACGTGGTCGGTGCATACGTTCAGATGCGTACTCAGTACAAGGAGGATGAAATCTCCACCACCAGCGGTCCGGGTGGAAACGGCACCGGTTACGTCTCGGCCCGAACCTTGCTCGGCATCATCCGTCTCTCGCAGGCTCTCGCACGTCTTCGTTTCGACGACAGCGTCTCCATCCCGGACGTCGACGAAGCTCTACGTCTGCTGGAAGTGTCCAAATCCAGCATCCTGAATCATACATCGGGTAGCAGAGATGCAACCGGTCAAGACCAGACGTATATCAGTAAGATCTATAGGATCATCCGGGATTACTACCAACAACAGAGAGGCGGGAGGGATGAGGATGGGGATGAAGAGATGGACGAGGGGGTACCGATGGCCGGGTTGAGGGCGAGGGTGTTGGCGAGCGGGTTTGTCGAGGATCAGTTGCAGGAGTGTTTGCAGGAGTACGACGATCTTGGCGTGTTGCAGTACAACGGCTTCCGGTTGACGTTTATGTAGAGGGGCAGAGGGGCAGCGCTGTTGGTTGTTGTTTTCCTTTGTCACTTTTATCTGGGTTCCGAATCGTCATGCTTTCTCACAAAGACTCTTCCGCAGTCTGTGTCTGTAGGGTGATGCTCAGAATCAACCTGCACACCTCGAATCCAGTCGATCCGTCGAGTGAGGAAGATCGAACGCTCCTCGTCAAACAGCCGCTGACCATGATTAGAACTGATAACGAATGGTATAAAAAGATATGCCGACACTCGGGTAAAACGATACTTCTGCCCACTTCTCCTACCCTCTACGCACAACAGCCCCAGCCAGCCGTCGCCGTCGCCGCCTCCCCTACCTGACCCTCGTCACTCAGAAAAACGCTGTTCCGCACCCTCATCCGCCTCTCCAGCTCGATCTGGCTCCTCCTCTCTACCAGCTTCTTGGTGACCGCCAAAAACACCTCCTCGATCCCGCGATCGCTCTTCGCCGACACCTCGGAGAGCTCCACCACGTCCCATGAGAGATCCAGCTCTAGCATTGGTTCGCGGATGCCTGCGTCCGAGGAGCCGGAGCCGGAGCTGGCCGAGGTGGTCGAGGCTGCGCTGCTGGGTTTGTTTGCCCCTCCAGCAGCGGTGCGTTGGAAAGAGGTGAGACGCGAGGCGGAACCCATGGCGAGCGAACCTAGCCCGCTTAGCCGGGAGGACGGTGGGCTGGCCCCCTCCTCCGCCCCCGCCAAGATCGGCTGTGTCTGGTAGGGCTGCAACCAGCTCCTCACCGTGGCCCTTGCAAACTCCAACTCCACCTGCCGTCCCGTCCAGGCCAGATCCAGCTTGGCGCCGACGACGTGTATCACGAGGTCTGTCGTCATGTTCTTCTTGAGCTCCTCGATCCACGTGCGCACATCGAGGAAGCTAGACATGGACGTGATGTCGTACACAATCACCGCCGCGTGACTACCCCGATAATACATCGGCGCCATACTGCGAAACCTCTCCTGTCCCGCAGTGTCCCACAGCTGAAGTCGCACCTTGACGCCGTCGACGATGAGTTTTTTCGTGAGGAAGCTCGCACCGATGGTGGAAGGGGTGGAGGCAACGGTGAACTGGCCAGAGGTGTAGCGGTGGACGAGGGATGTTTTGCCAACGCCCTGGGAGCCGAGGATGACGACTTTGGCTTCGAGTTGGTTTTGCGGGAGTGTGCCTCGTTCGCGAAGGTGTGTGGGGGCGGAGGAGGGGGATAAAGTGCTGCTGGTCGCGTTGGGCGACGGCTGTGGGTATGATAGGGTGCGGCTTGGCAACGGCGAGACTGCCTTCGTCTGACTGCTGGCTGCACCCCGATCAGCTGTAGGGGACACGTTCGACACCGTCTGCCGGCGTTGCGCCAGCAAGGGTGCATTTCTGCTGCCGCTACTCGGGCCAAACGTGACGGCGTTCTCGGGCGGCGATCTGCGAAAGGGAGCCTCCTCGTGCCGCTTCTGACCCATCGAACTGATACCCGACGTCACAGTGTGACTGCGCCGAAGGAGCGCTCCCGTGCTGCTGTGGAAATTGCGCAGTTTCGCCCCGACATCGTTGCGCTCGACACCGTACGGGGCTCCCATCTGGCCGAACTCGCTCAAGCCAGTATCTAGCGTCGGACTCGTCGTCAAGCGTCGTGTGCTGCTCTCGCCCTGTGTTGCGGACCACTGTCGAAGTGGTGCTGGACGGTGTTGCGACTCGGCGGTAGATTCGTTGGAAGCGCTTACGCGGAGCTTGCCTGTGGTGGAGCTCGACTCTGCTAGGGGTGCAAGCGTCTCCACAGCGTTTCGGGAGGAAGCTCTGCTCAGGCTTGGGTGCGAGGTAAGGAAGCGCGAGGTGGAGATGTAGGCGTGTCCACTGTCTTGTTCGGTGAGCGATGGGGATGCGGGTCCTGAGTTGAGGCTTTGGAGGCTGTGTAGACGGGGGCGAGATTGCCGCCGTGATTCGACGACGCGCTGCGTGCGTGTCTTTGTGCTGTCGTGTTGGCGGGGCGCTTCAGTTGCACCAGGATCTGTATGCGGGTCATCGCTCGGCAAGCGACTGGGGCCCGCATCGTTTGACGATGATGATGAGGATTCCGGGGCTTGCGCAGGAAACGAAGGAAACAACGGGCGCGGATTCTCTTTGGATGGAGAAGGCGAGGCCAGGGGCGAAGAGAACGCGGATGGGAAAGGATGTTGCGACATGGTGCTGGAGAACACCTGCGCCGTCATTGTTGCGTTGCGTTTGCTGCGTGGAGGATCGATGGCAGATCAGATGTTGGCCCTGTCCGGCGGTGTCTACGGTGAGGGATGGTCCCGCTCGAGTCTATGTGAACCGTGGTGGTGGAGCCTGCTGGAGTGATGCGAAAGTTGACACGGATATCTATCCCTATCAGGGGAAAGGTCCGGGGAAGGGAGGGAACGCCTTTCTATGCAAGGACGAAGGTCGCAGAGTCTTAGCGAAGAGCCATGTCGTTGCCTGTCTTGAACTGTGCAAGGGCTGTTACGAAAGCGTCGTATCCCGAGAAGTTCGATGTGGTTGAATGCAGGAAGGCTTCGATTGAGCGGTCTTGCAGAGCCACGAGAAGGCGAGCAAGATGTGTTTGAGAGCCGATGGTGATGCGGGGTAGGAACGCAACTCTGAGATACTTATGCGTAGAATCCTGCGATGAAAGAGAGCCAAGGCGAGCCAGCGCCAGATACAATGCTTGAAGGGAAGCTCCTAGAGTTGCAGCGCATAAGATGAGAGATGTATCCGAAGGACGATAAGCTGAACGAGCGATGCTAGGGCCTAGAAGCAAGCCGGGTCGGCAATGGACAGGATGTCGCTCCTCGTCGGATGGCTGGTCAGCTTCGAACCTCTTGAGCGAGTCCTTGGCCCTGCGAGCTGAATGCGGATGTCGCTCGCGGAGACGACTGCTCGAGGCGCTAGGTTATTGGCGAGTCGAGGGTCCGATTCGTTGTATGCGACACCTGTCACGAAGGTTGGAAGACGCAGGCCCGAATAGCCGGGATGACAGGAAGACCAGGAACCAGAGCGAAAGAACAAGTCTAATCTATCGTAAGCAGTAAGTCGAATGGCGAGCGGGATTGCTTCAAGCTATGAAAGCTCAGAAGCGAGGTGGGGGCTTGAGATGGCGGACCCAACGAAGGCGTAGCGGGATGAAATGGTGGGTCGGACGGTGGATTGGGTTGCGGCGAAGCGAAGATGCGATGTGCGAGGCTGCTGTGGGTTGTATGCACAGAATGTCTGAATCGACTGTATGCTGGGTGCAATGCAATGCAGTGTCGAATGGAATGCCGTTCGGATGTCGGATGGACGGAACAGAGATGGTGGCGAATCGGGGGTGGATGGACGGACAAGCGTGTGGTGGTTCGACGCCATGCAAGAGATATATGTACCACGCCGCCGCGATGTGTGGGTTGTGTCGAGTGCATCACTGTGCATAGCGCAGCATGCAAGCTGCACTTGGCTGCAGCTCACCTGCACCTTTTCCTCGTCACAATCCCAAATTTTTCGAAAATAAATCTACGCGCTCGTTGAGTGGCAGAGAGAGACCAACACTCTCAACTTCTTACGCCTCTCTTGGCGAAAGCTGACTCGACACAGAGGGAAAGGCATCGTCGGACTTTCCCGGACATGCCGACCAGCGATGAGCTGATCAGCAGCAGTTCAAAACTTTTACCTTTCTCGCCGAGCCTCAGAGCGAATTCTAGACAATCACATTGGAAGGGGGAAGGTCGACCCTTACCACCGTCGAATATCACTCAAGAGAGGCGGAAATCGGCACCATAATACCGGAAAAAAATGATTTTAATTTTTTAAAAGAAATCGACCCCACAAGCTCAAGCTTCAGCGAATCCCACATAAGAGTTCTCGGCTGCAGCAGGAACGCATGCTGGCTTTCTAGCCCTCGCCAGCGAGCAAGCAGGGTCCAAAAGCAGGTTCTCGAACTCAAAGCTTGTCCATCAGCACCGCCTCCCCTTGGGATCTCCATCTCCACAACTGAACCTCGGTCACGCAAAATGAAGCCCGGTAAGCTCTTCGGATGGCTTTCGAAGTTGCTCTGAGCTGGACAAGCCTAGGCTGCAACCTGAGCTTGATCGTGCTCATGTAACGAGCGTCCCGCGCGACGCACAGCATTGCAGTCGAGGTAGGGATTTCCGACGACCACATCCTATTTCCCAGCAGCGCGGCCATCCCGTCCAAGAGATCTCACGCCTCACGCTGACCGGCTTCATCCTGCAGAAAACGCTTCTTGAGCTGCATGCGCCGTCGCACCGCACGTCGTTGTTACGCCAAGCCGGTCAACTCGTGTGACAGCAAAAAAAAAGGGGCTGCCAGCTAGCCCACCGCGTTGCCTCGAAATGAGCGATTTGAGCAACGACCGGACGGCACTCGAAATGGGTGATTCTTGCTTGACAGCTGTGCAAAGTGCGAGATAGGCTCGGCTAAGACCATATATGGCGCCCTTCGCTGTCCACTCGTTGCCCCGCAATCTCTGCATCGCGCATATCACATTTCATAATGGCTCTACCTTTACATGAAGCGGCTTCGTCTCAGACTGCCTCGAATACTCAACCGCCATGGCAAAAGGAGATGCTGAACCAAAGGCTGTGACTCCTCAGGCCAAGAGCGGTATCCATCTGAGTGGGAGCGGCTAGGAATGGTGGCTTGGAAGCGATCACCAGATCACACGACCTCAACTTGTAAGCCACGGCGTCCCATCGCGGAGAGCCAATCCACCACCACCGCTCTCCAAACCTTAACCGGAGCTGACATTGTCAAAGGCTCCTTGCGTGTGGCTTTTTGTCGATAGAGTTTTCATCATCCAGACCCAAAGCAGTGGTCCCTTCGTCGGGAACGCACGACAGCTGTTTCGAGAAAAGAGCAGCATGAAAAGATAGACGTTGGATTCATCCCGACCAAAGAGGTCCAGATCCCGTCGAGGCTCAACCGCCACCTGAGCGATTCTTTTGCGGGGTATCAAATGGTCATCATCATGCCATGTCAGCTGGTCCCTTTCGACAAGTGGTGCCGCCTCGAGATCTCAACGTCGCGGACCCTTGATTCTGAGTTTTTAATTTCTTTTCTCTTGATCCAGGCGAGCGATTCGACCCACGCGTAAGCGCCGGCGCAGTCACATGACTTAGGCGATTCCAAATCAGAGTGTTAGAGCGTGTTCACTTCAAGATGTGATAATTTCGGATATAGTGGCTGAAGCACGCCATAGCTGTCAGGAATGGCGTGCCCTGCATCATAACGAGGCTGGACAAGAAGATGCCCTCCGCCGCTCGTGTGGTGCCAGACGCTCAGGCTGGCCTGCCTTGACTACGCCCCCGCTTAGGATGAGGTCCGAGCGTGCATAGACAGTTCTTCTAAACCCGCATTCGACGGGCTTCTTACGCGATACTGCGCTGTGCGGGCACCTTTTTGGTCGAGCCCGGCTACTTTGCCACACTCGATAGAGTTGATGCATAGCTGCTCAGCTTGGCAGAAGCGTTCGAGCATGGCGAAATCTTCTCGTCTCGGTTGATACAAGAAGGATCGCATACTCTCGCTCCCCTCTCCTCACCACCATCAACATCATCCCACCACAGATCAATTCTCACGATGCCCAACCTTCGCCTCGGATCCGTCGCGCCCAACTTCACCGCCGAGACCACGCACGGTGTTCTCAACTTCCACGAGTACCTCGGTGACTCCTGGGGAATCCTCTTCTCTCACCCGGACGACTTCACCCCCGTTTGCACCACCGAGCTCGGTGAGGTGGCACGCAAGGAGGCCGAGTTCAAGAAGCGTGGTGTCAAAGTCATCGGTCTCTCTGCCAACGATGTAAACTCGCACGATGCGTGGATTAAGGACATCAACGAAGTCGGCAAGACCCAGGTCAACTTCCCTATCATCGGTGATAAGGACCGAAAGGTTTCCACCGAGTACGACATGCTCGACGCTCTCGACCCGACCAATGTCGATGCTAAGGGTATTCCGTTCACCGTCAGGGACGTCTTTGTGATCGACCCCAAGAAGGTTATCAGGCTCAAGATCAGCTACCCCGCCAGCACAGGCCGTCACTTTGACGAGATCCTCAGGGTGATCGACAGCCTGCAGATCGGCGACAAGTACAGGGTGACTACTCCTGTCAACTGGCAGAAGGGCGACAAGGTCATCGTCCACCCCAGCGTGCAGGGCGAGGAGGCCGAGAAGCTCTTCCCCGGCTACGAGACGGTTAAGCCTTACCTGCGCTTCACCAAGGACCCCTCTTCCACCTCGGCTTGAAGATCGGATTCGATGTAATCACTCACATTCAATCGAAAAGAAAGCATTCTCTGCGTCTCACCAGCCTGTGCAGGACTGTTCTGAAGCGAATGGAGTTGAATGCGTTGATTGCGAGGCAAAGTTCATAGATGCAGAAAGACGACGAGGCAGGACTCATGCGGATGACAGATGCTAGACAAGACTGAGGCGACTGGACAAGAAACGAGACGCGGGGTGCTGTTCGGTGGAATGATAGGGGCTGGATCTATTCGGGTTGAGATGTCGACTGTTCGGCGGCAAGACTCTATTTGCTCTGCTTCCACGCAACGTACTCGGAATAGGTGCGCTCCACCTTCTCAGAGCGATAGCGCCTCACCCTGAGAGAGCTGCGGATGTTGTCTGTGATCTTCCCGTTGAAGCCTGCCTTTCGAATGGCCGAGTCGATCGCCTCTTGCTTGGTCCAGCCCTGATCTGGAATGACGTCGGGCAGGTAGGTCGCCGTCAAGACTGTCGGTCCTGCACCTGACGACCTGGAGAAGCGTGACTTGGGGGCTGGTGTAGACGAACCAGACGACGAGCTGGCACTGTCCTCGAGATGCTTGGGCGCTAAGGCTGGGTTGGGAAGATGAATGTAGATGCCATGTACGCCGACCTCCCAATCGAGATAGTCGTCGCACTCTTCAAATCCAGTGAGCAGCGAGACTCCGCATTCGAGGCGCAGCAGCTCGGATGCGGTGATGGGCGAGAAGCGACGGTCCTTGAAGGCAGAGATGCTGGCGTACTCGGCGAGACCTTGAGCGAGCGGATACGGTTCAAAGGTGCCGATGCACCCTCGGAGACGAGGCACGGCTGGCGAGGTGCGTGTAGAGGATTTGAGCGAGCTGTGTGGGAAGATGTTCCAGGTGACAAAGAGCGGATATTCTTGACCGTCGTCAGGGAAGGGAGCGACCGGTTCAGATGCGGAGTGCGAATTGAGCTCGTGATCGATGACAGCAAAGCAGTAGAAGCAGTGTTCAGGTAGAGCTGCTGAAGAGGCTTGTTCTGATGAAGAAGGAGCCATGATGGACGATGCCGGGCCTTTCGCTCAAAAAAAGTTATGCTCGTCCAAATGGGGGAGAGTGTAGGAAGAGGCTTGAGGCGACCAGCTCTATGCGAATTCTGCAAGGTTTGTGTCGATTGAGATGCTATGAACGTGCTCTTGGACGCCAGTAAGAGATGCTAAGTCGCAATCGAATCGCAACGCAGCAAAAGCTACCGGCGGCGTGAACCTGCGTCGCTTGCTCTGCGTCAGGTAGCTGCCTGCAGCGACGAGGAAGTTGTTCCCAGCGAAGCCGTAGGATGCTGCGAGACGACGCTACTTCGATGAGATGATGCCGATGCCGAGATTCTTGATGGATTGCGAGGGATGGTGGAGAGGCAAGACGAAGGGGGGAGCGAGCTGCGCGCCCTGAACTGAGGCTGGACCCTGCGTAAGATAAGCGACCCGCACACCGCCAACTCAGCGAGCCTTGCCGCCTTTTTTTTTTTTTTTCGTCGAGAAAAGAAATCACAGCGAAAACTAAGCCCTAAATTCCTGCCACTAAAAAAAACCAAGCTCAAAATCGGCACACAGAATCACGCAGCACAGCCTTGTGAGCCATTGTAGCCACGAAGAGCGTTTGGGCGTAGTGTGCGTCTGCTTAACGAACAAGCACAAGCCCATCATACAATGCTCGACATCAGAGGGGCAACACAATAGCATCAGCGTCGGCGTGAGTGTTGGTCTCGAATCAGCTTCGGCCGGTAAAAGAGCCAGCGGCTTGCTCCAACACTTGTGGATTGGGCTGTCCACTTCATGACATCAGCGTGCGCTCCATCCACAGGCCAAAGGGACGGGCGCAGATTTCCACTCGAAAATAGACCAAAAACGTGTCTGCAGGCCGTGCATATTTCTCGATGTTTGCTCGGCCAACGTGCCTGCTGCCTCCACACTGCGAGACTCTGCTCAGCTGTAGCTCTCGATGCTACGCTCCCAGACCAAGACCAACAGCCCCCTCTTTCTCGCTCGGCCCAGCCGGATGAGCGATGCGAACCCTTTCTCACTCACTCAGGCAGGCAGGGCCCTTGCAATGAACCCTCGAATCAGAAGAGGCTGCTCCGTCGTTGCTGCCTCGCTTGAGATGGCATTGTTCCTTTTGAAGGTGTCATCTTTGCAAAGGGCGATGACTGGTGAAAAGCTAGTCAAGGAGCCCAAGCAGGCTGTCTCACAGCACGGAGGCGGATGCAGGGGTCCAAAGATAGCATCGGGACAACAGCTGGCGAGGGCCTCAGAGCGAGAGGCAAGGATTGGAGTGTCCAGCCAGATCGCGCAGCTGCTGCTCTCCTCTGTCTCTAGGTCGGGGCTTGGATTACAAATAGACACGCTGCCGCACCCTTGCCTTTGCCTCCTCAACTGCGCGTGATCCTCGACCATTGCTTCTTTCCATCCAACCATCACTCGATCCCAATTTCAACATTTCGCTCACCATCCCAAACATGGCTAACCTTCCAGGTCTCCTCATTGACATCGTATGTACCGTGCCTCCCCATCGATCCATCCATCCATCCGTCGATCCGGTCCTCCCTCCTGAAAGCTACGAGCCATGCTGACACTGATTCTGCCTCCCTCCCTTGTCTATCCGTGCTACTGTACCCTTGACAGCCCCGCAACCCCATCCTTGCGGTCGGTATCCCTGTCGCCGTTGGCGTCGTCAACGGCTTTGCCACCAAGTCGTCCAACTACTCTGCCGACTCGGTCTGGTACAAGTCGCTCAAGAAGCCCAGCCTCAACCCTCCCTCGAGCTACTATGGCATCGTCTGGCCCGTCCTCTACGCCTCGATGGGTTGGGCTTCCCACTTGACCGTCAAGGCTCTCGACCGCACTCCTCCCGGTCTCGGCCGCGACACGGCCAAGAAGGCGCTCTCGCTCTACTGGATCCAGCTCGGTCTCAACGCGCTCTGGTCGCCCCTCTTCTTCGGTGCCGGCAACGTCGGTCTGGCTCTGGTCAACATTGGCGCTCTTACCGGTACCGTCGGTCTCTGGGCTGCTACCGTTAAGGATGTCGACGAGACCGCCGGTCTGCTCGCCATCCCTTACGTCGGCTGGATGGTCTACGCTACCTACCTCAACGCCAGCATCTGGTGGCAGAACTACGGCTCGTCCAAGTTCGGCAAGCTCAAGAAGGAGGCCAAGGACCTCTAAGAGTTTTCTGACTCGGATGATGCTAAACAGCAGGGAAGGTGCACAAGGAATCATGTATTCTATATAGTCTCTTTTCTTGCTACAAACCCAAATGAAGCCCGACACAATCAACTCGATCCGGGTTGCAAGCGTGTGCCGAGCAGTCAGCTCCCGACATCTACCATCCGCTTGCTTGGCGTTTCTCGTTTACAGCGTCTCGGTTTCACCCCTGACGAACCGAGCTGCGATCGGTATCGACGCTATCCCTGCGATTCTTGATGGGCATAAACTGGCGATCCGGGTCCTCCTGACCAAAGAACACGGTCGAGCCTTCGACCATGCCTCTCTCGACCCTTGAATCCCTGCTGCTGTGCGCCTCCAGCTTGGCCATAGCATCGTCGAAGTCCATATGCGTCGTGAGCGGTCTTCTCGGCAGCGGCGTGAGTGCGTGCCTTGCGTCGAGGTTGATACTGAGAATGTTGCTCGAGTGAGCGCCTTCGCTGACGCTGATCAGCAGCGAGTACTGCGAACCCGCCGAGCTCGGGCTGTCGGACGAGTTGCGTTCGTACACCTCGAACGTGATGCTTGCAAAGTAGTCGAGCGGTGGGGTTTTTGCCATGACGACGTTGAGTTCGGAGGCTAGGACGAGGTTGAGGAGCGTATGGATGTGGGATTCCTTGGTGAAGTAGAGGCTGCAGATGCCCTTGGATTCCTTGGAGCCCTTGAGGTCCTCGACGATGTTCTTGAGGAGGGGCATCGAGGTGAGGAATCCGATCTCCTCTTTTTCCTCGGGTGTGATACCGTACTCGCGAGGGCAGATGAACGAGAACAACGCCAACGACTTGCGATACAGCTCGTGGAGGTGTACCAGCTTGCGATCGACATCTTCGCTCTCTACCGCTGGGTCCGCGAGTACCGTCTCGATAAACTGCCGATTATGCAGACCGTCGTGGCTCAACATATCGTACAGCTCCGAACTCCTCGACGGATCATGTGGATCCTCCTCGAAATCGTTGAACAGCTTCTCCCAACGTTCGCGGAACAGCTGTGGCGTCTCGTGCGTACACCACCTCGTCTGCACCCTCTCCACCCCCTTCCCCAACGTCTTGTAGTTGTTGCGCATAATCTCACGCAGCACAGCGAGCAACCTCGCAATCTCGAGCGCCAACCTCGCCGGGGGCGGCAGATCCTCCGGCCACTCCTCCGGCACGCTATCCGCCTCGGGTGAATCCGGCCTCAAGGACGCCTTGAGCTTCTTCTTCACCACATCCATGACGTCTTTGGCTGCATTCGAATCGTCCAACAGATCCTTGCGGATGATCATCTCCTTCTCCCCGCTCGACTCGTCCAAGAACGCAGCGGCGAAGATCTCGGCCGAGGCGGTGACACGTCGTTCGGAGGAGGTGTAGACGGTGCAGTTGGAGAGCGCATCGGCGTTCATGATGATCATGTCCTTGCGCATGTTGTTGCCAAAATCCTTGGCCTGGTGGCGGGCGGCGTGGGAGAACTCGCCACCCCACTTGATGATGAGTTGCATCTTGGAGAGGTCGCCCGAGGACTTGTCGAAGGAAGGCTTGATTTGGACCTTGGTACCCGGCATGTCCTTTTTGCGGTTGATCAGCTGGATGATCAGCTCGAGGTCTTGGGTGTTGGCACCGGGCAGGGCGAGCGCTTCGGAGGCGGCGGTGGAGACCAGGTCGAGTTGGGTGCGAAGGATGATCTCTTCTCGGCGGCCTTGGAGGAGGGCGATGAGCGGGGCAGCCCACGTCTCGGATGGCTTGAACGAACGCTTGAGCTTCTGCTTGGGAGTACGGTCGCCGTGTCGGAAGACGGTTACGGACGCCTTGAGGTTCCAAGCGCTCCTCTCGCGCTCGCGTGGGCTAGCACTGCCAACGCCGCTGCCCGAGCTGCCAATTGGCCGTCGAACAACGTTGTTCTTGCAGAACCGGCTGAGAATCTCGGCACACTTGTCGTAGTAAAAGTCGTTGCCCTTGACAAAGCTCCACCCGTTAACATCAATCACGTAGCTCTTTCCACCGACACGGAGAAGATCAAACCCGCAAATGTTCTGCTTGAACGCCTTGGAAATGTTGGTAGCCATCTGCACCTCTTCGTCGCTGAGCTTGGTGATGTAGCGGATCTCCTTGCCGTCCGGGTTGCGCTTGACGACGCCGTCGACGACGGGCGACTTGCGCGTCTCGGCATGTACAAAGTGCGGACCGATGGTGTACACCTTGATGTCTTCGGCGTTGTCGACGTCCATGAACTCCTCGTAGATGTAGGAGCCGTCGGTGCGCGGCTCGACGAGGTTGGGATCGTACTCGGACGACTTGTTGCCGACCTTGCGGAACAGACGGCGGCCACCACCGCCGCGGTTCTTGGGGAAGTAGATGTGGATGTTGTGGTCTTCGCCCGAGACGGGTTTCTCTACGAAGGGTTTGGCGATCTTGTTGCCGCCGATGAAGAGCTGGTCGTACCCCTCGAGCTTGCATTCCTTGATGCCGCGGTCCTTCCTAAGGTCCGCACCGACGCGATCTCTGAGGTCCTGAATGATGCACTCTTCGAGATCGGGTCCTCCATCGCGATCAACCTCGAGCCTTCGCGGGGTGGGCACACCGACGCTATCCAGTATAGCAAGCACCGCCCGTCGATCCCACAAAACCTGCTGCAGCCTCAGATCGTTGACCAGCACGGGTTTGCGCAGATCGGCATACGAAATGGCCTTATCCAACGGGAAGCCCGTCGAGAAGAACGAGATGAGCACGTCGACGATGGGCCAGTCTTCGACGGGTTCGTCGAGGATGACTTTCTCGCCAAAGATGGTGACATCGAATTCTTTGGTGCTGATGAGGCGGTTGAGGATGTTCTGCATGGGCTTGCTTCGGGCCTTGCGGTCCATGGCGGCCACGCCGAGCTGGATCCTCTCCATTGTGGCGGTGATTCACTCTGGCAGAGGAGGTTCCGAACGAGTAGGGGTCAGCCGTGGTCGGGAGGGAAATGAGAAAAAGTCGATATCCTCGTTTCTTCTGAAAGGTGAAACGTGCCTCGCAATCGAGAAAAAAAAATAGCAGCGAGGCCGTGCACACATGCAGCCCTGCAGCAGGCCACTCTGAAGCTTTTTCAAATAGGGCAGATGACCATCACATCGGAGCTCAACCCGACCATGTTGTGACTGCGAGGAGAGCAACGGCTTGTCCGAGAGCGTGGGATCGCGAACATCGAGCGTCGGTGTGCTGCGACTCTCTCGCCAACTACGTGTGTCGCCCGACGGCGGCGGGCTATCCATATTTCGGCAACTGCGAACACGCCTCGGCATCCTTCTCACGGATGATCTTCTAGGCCGATCCGCCATCGTGCAGGTGATTGTCACATCAACCGGCGCAAGATAAGCAGAACAAGAACAAGCTAAGATGGGTTGAGCTTGGATTTGGAGCCCCTTTTTCCTGCTCTTTGAAATTCGAGACCAACACAGCTAGCTGTACGTCGGACCCACAGCGCCGAACCCTCTCCTTTCCAAAGGCACGCGTTGAGCTTGTTTTTCGATGCGTGTTTGTCTTTGGATTGCATTCCGAAGGCGCCTTTGTACCTTTGAGCTTGGCTCATGTCGGCTTGCTCATGCTCCACCATCGCCTGCCGCAACATCCTAGTCACGCCTTTGAACCATCCATCAGTGATTGGACGCTGTCGCGCTCGAAATCGCAGAGCGACGTCCCATCGCCGCTGTTACCACCCGGAGCTCGACGGTCACCGCCCTACGAACATCATAATGCCGCGACCGCATTCGATCCGGTCGCTGCAGATGCCACCGCGCCACCACGAAGCCGGTGGCCATACCTTTCCCAACGCGCCTCCCTCGCCCTCTCTATCGACGACAACACGAGCTTCCCTGGACTTCCCATCCAGACCGGCTGTTCTCGTCACCCGAGCCGACCTTCGTGCCTCCCTCGCAGCCTACGAAGCCGTCCTCGCTTCCGCCAAAGCCTACACCACCGCGATGCTAGCCATGTCCAAAGCATCCTCCGACCTCGCCTGTGCGCTCGAAACATGTGCTCGTGTCAAAGGCGCCCACGACTCCGGTCCCGGCCTGCAAGCCGCTAGCGGTCTTCACTTCCTCAAATCCAACTACGAGCAGGTCCTCTGCGATACATTCTGGAAAGACTTTTCCATCCCGCTCCTCAGCCACTACGACACCTATCGATCCGCATGCACCGACCGCCAGGTGCTGCACGACAAGGCCGTCTCGCAAAAGTCCAAGGAGCTCAAAGAGGCCGAGGCGCGCAACAATCGCGCTGGACGCAAGAAGGAGCGCGATCTCAACTCCTTCCGCCGAGCACTTGCTGAACTGCAGTCGCACGTGGATGCCATCGACGAGCTCAAGGCGCAGTACTACAACGAGGTGCTCGATGCCGAACAGGAGGTGTGGGCGTTTATCGAGAGCAAAGTGGCGCTCATTGTGAGGTCGCAGATCGATGTGTCGGAACGCATCAGTTCGAAAGGGCTGAATGATCCGGTGCTCGAACAGATGCTTGCGACCATTCCGGATCCGTTTGGGAGTTACGGTCCGCCAAAGCAGGATGGAGAGATCTTCAGCATTCTTCCGCCCATCTCGCTCATCAGCTCCGGAGCGAACAGTGTGCACAACACCAGCACCGAGGCTGCTACCAACGATACCAGTGCTACGGATGTCGATACGACGTCGGAAGACCAAAAGGCCGCAAATGCTGGTGGTGCCGCCAGTGGAGCGCACAAGAACAAAAGCGTCCTCCCGGCCAATATCATGTCGCCTTCCACGCCGAGCAAAGGTCTTACTCGCGCCGGTCCTCCAGGATCCATCACTCGAAACGGCTCCGCTTCGGCCACACCCACGCGTGCATCGCATGCGACCGCTGAAGGTCTGCCCTCCTCCTCCACGCCGAAGGGAAAAGCAAGCGCCCCTAGCCTGTCCTCTGGAGCAACCCCCAAGGCGCGCCCCGCCAAAAGCACCTCGCTCAACGGCCCCACCCACCTCGCACGCGACTCCCTCCTCGGCCTCTCAGCGGTCTCCGAAGCAACCACATCCGTCTCGACCTCGGACGACAGCCCTCACACAGCCTCCGGCGGTCTCTTCGGATCAGAAAGCATGGACTTCGAAGAACTTCTCTCTCAACCTCCCAAGTCCACCATCGAGCCCATTGCCGAGACTAGAGCAGATACGGCGCAGACGGAAGCAACCAGCGAGCTCGCGTCGAACGATCAACTCGCTGAGGGGGCCGGGGCGCCGGCGGCGGGAAGACTGCGCCAGGTGCTGAGCATCATTGAGGAGGATGCGAACGGTCAGCTGAGTAAAGCGGCTAAGATGGGCACCGCTTCGAGGCCTGTTTCGTCGGTGTATGATGCCGGGCCGGATCCGTTCGCTGATCACACTGTCGAGGGGAAGCAGGCGCAGGCGAAAGGGGTGAGTGAGGGAGAGGTAGACGGTGCGTCTGGTGGGAAGGCTGATGAGCAGAAGAGCAGCTCGACCGACGACACAGCAACACGACACCGTAGGACGTCTTCCAAGTTGAGCATCGACTAAACCATCTTTCCCGTATGACGCATATGATATGACCTGTAATGACCTCTCACGACCATCTTCTTGCTTCGACACCGCTTCGAGACCGCTAATATACCCCCGAACAACCATCAACCCTTCTCAACTGGTGAAGCAGCGTGTTGTGCAACCATCGTCGGAAGTGTTGTGTTGAACGTTCCGTGCGAGAACAGGCGCAGGCTGGTTTGAGGGAACGCCAAAGAAGGGTCCAGCAGCGGGTCCTGAAGGCCATCACGTCACACCGCGTGGAAGGCACCAAACACGCATAAAGAATGCAGGCGCTACGTAGCTGCTGCATCGCTCACGAGACCTCGACCTGCTCGTTCGGGATCGCTTCACACTTGGCCCTGCAACTTGACTTCTTTGTCGTCCGGGCCATGCTGGCAAGGCACAATCAGTCTCTTCTCGGTCCATTGCCTTGCCAGTGTTCTCGAAGTATGAAAAGCATTTACAATTGACACCAACTTTCGGCCAGGATACAGGATCTTGACCATCCACTGGTTTGAACGACACTCTTGGAGGGAAGGGCGAGGGAGCGAGTGAGGAGACGATCATTGTTGGCAGAGCCGGTCTCGAGTCAAGCCTATGAGTGCGGTAGCCAATGGCATGTGGATGTGTTTGTCTGGGCGCTGCTTGAAAGCTGCACGAGACCGTAACTGCTTGCATGGTGAGCCCATCACTCAGCTCCAGTGCCTCTTTTGTTTTCTAATTGCGGAGTTGGCTCTGAAGGCAGTGAACGGGCCACCTTTTCACTTGGCGCAGTTCAGTCGTCATCTCTATATATCTCCCTCGTCCCCCCTCCTTTCTTCACACCGTCATCACACTCACACACACACACACACTTACTATCAAACAACATACATACGAAAGCGTCAAGCAACCATGCCGCAGCAATTCCACAAAGTCGTCTACAAGCCCGACTCGCAATCCACCGACGAGTTCATGGTGATCGTCAACGGCGAAGAGTACAAGAAATGGATCGGCGGTGACAAGACCATTCCGCTCGCAGACGTCGTCGATTCGTTCGACGTCTTCCACACCGGCACCGGTGCCCAGGGGATTATGGGCCGCCCTTCGAAGCAGCAGTTGGACTCGGTGTTTGATAGCCACAAGGATGTAGATGTCGTGACGCTCATTTTGGAGAGGGGTCAGCTGCAGCAGAGTTCGAGCAAGGAAGGGTTCAGCACGACGAACGATGCTAAGCAGGGTCAGAACACGACGAGCAGGGGTAGTGGCGGTGGATTTGGCGGTCGATAAATGCGAGGCCTGAAGGGGGAGAGGAGAGGCTTGATTGTATCCCTTGATGCAGGCTCCTTTTCGAATGCTCGAACGAGCGTCCTCACGTCGGTCACCTCGGAGTGTGCCTCGTACGTCTCGCTCTCTCGGGAACGATGCCTCGAGTGCACTCCCCAATCTCTGCAAGCTCATCGCATCGCTCAAACCTGGTCTCAGGACCTGTTCCCCTCACCCTCACACATCTCGCAATCCATCAATCGCTCGTCTGTCAATGTAATACAACCCCATCCAAGGTCACAAACCACCAATCCAAAGCTCATTCTTAACGATTCCACCCCAGCTCGTTGCGACAGTCTCCTTCAATCTCAGAGTGAGGATTTGCATCACACCCACACCTCATCCAGCACTGAAAAGAAACAACGTGACGATTGAAAGCGCGCACTAACGACGTCTCCTACCGCCCATCGCCCTGGCCGCATCCCTCCTGTTCCTCCTGCTCGCCCTGATATTGGCCTCTTCGAGCTTCTCCAGATCGTCATCATTGAGCTTCTCCAGCAGCGGGCCGAACTCGCGCGATTCGAACCAGTCGCGCCAGATGCCGTCGAGCGGTCTTGGTCCGCGCGAGAGGATCTCCCTCACCGTATACGTCGCGTTGTGCAGTCGCTGTGAGGGCGTCAGCATCGGAGCTTGGGTGGAGCTGGCGTCGGTGGGGTGCGCTTCGGAGAGTCGAGCTGAGGAGCGTGTGGCGAGGGGAGCAGGGTTGGGTTGGAGCGCGGGTGTCGAGGTGCCTTCTCGTGTGGCGGTGGCGGTGAGGTGGAGCGTCTCGACGTCTTCCTCGTCGTCGTTGGCCGGGGTGTTTGCGCCGGTAGCACCCGCTTCGACTTCGGCTGTAGCCTCATTGTCTGCGGATGTGGGCTTTCGGTCGTCCTCATCGCCACCCGGCTGGACCGATGCTTCGCGCGGCGAGTTGACACCCGTAGCGTTGCCCGACGCAACCTCGGACCCGGTATCCCCCCTCTCCAAGCGTTTCCGCTGCTTCTCGAGCTTCTCCGCGTGCAACTCGGCCCAGGCCGTCTCGATCTCCTTCTCCTTATCCTTGAGCAACTTCCCGCTGCCCGCTAGTCCCAGTTCGAGCGCCGCACGCTTGTGGTTGATGAGCTGCTCTCGCACGCTATTCGCGATCAACGCCTGGGCCTCTCCCGACAGTCCCAGATCGTCGCACAGCTTCCTCGCGAAGGATTCCGGCGTGAGCGGCGAACAGAGATCCCACTCGAGTCGATCGCGCAGCATGTGTCGCAGGATCTGCACCTCGTAATCCACGATGACGCGGAGATCGTCTTCAAAGTCACCCAGACCTTGGCCGGCGTCGAGTCGTTTGGCCATGCGTTGGCGCCATTGCCGCTGTTCCTCGTCACCCCGATCGAGACCCCAGTTCCAAGGTCGGCCCTCTTTGGTTGATTCCTCGTCGGCGTCGTAGTGCGCGCGTTCGGATTCGGGCAGCGTCAGCTCGCCCTCCTTGCCGCTGATCCGTGCTGGCGCCCACACGCTGCCCGCCGCAGGCTCCATCTCGATATCCGCCACGCCGGTCGCATCGTCGATCTGCTGGTTGATCATATTGGTGATCTGCGTCGCATACGGCTCTACGGGGATGTCGAGATCCTCGAGAAGCAGCTTGGCAAAGTGATGCGGCGAGACGAGACGCTCGTTCATGTTCCACGTGAACGAGTCCTTGATGCGATACTGCTCGGCTTCCAGATCGATCTTGATCGGCACCAGAATCTCGTTTCTGCCCGCCTGTTTCGCCAGGTCGTCGTCATTGTGGTACACGTGGTTGGTGCGGTGGTATACGCGCTTAGCGACCATCTTAGACGCGGGTGGGGGCAGACCGAGGTAGGCTCGCGAGGACTCTTCGTCATCGTCTAGACCTCGCTTGACCCCGCGGTTGGCGGACTCGTCTTCGGTGTTGACGTCCTCTTCGAACTCGTCGTCGGAGCTACCGGCCTCGGCGTAGCGGATGAAACCGGCGGCAGCACGGCGACTGCGTCCGCTGGCGCGGGAGGAGCGGTATGGGTTTGCGCCGGACGAGTCTTGGCTGGGCGTGCTGAACGGGTCGAGCGGTTTGCCAGAGGGGTCGTACCATTCGGAGGAGGGCGCCGATTGGAGGAGGTTGGTGGTGCCGGCTTTCATGCGGGCGGGGAAGGTGCTGTACATGGCTTGCGGCAGGGTGGGTCCTCCTGATGCGGTGCCGGCTGAGCGGAGGGGAGCAGAAGGCGTGCCGGGTGCGAGAGGGGCGGTGCCGCGACCGAGAGGGTAGACGGCGGGAAGAGCTTGCAGGGCCAACTGGCTTACGCGCTGATTCTCTGGCGGCATCATGGACGGTGTGCCGAACGAGGACTGGGAGGGCTGCATGCGCTGTTGCTGCTGCGACAAGAGTGCTGCTGATCCTGCTTGTAGCAAGCTGCTGCTAGATGCGGATGGAGTCTGATGAAAGTGTGGGCGCTGGGCAGACTGCTGTGGGTACGGTGCGGGCGAGGCGTACGCTGGAGCTTCGTAGCGCGGAGTGTTTGACACGCCATTCGCCATCGCTACAGGTGGCACGGTATTCGATGGGACATAAGAAGATGATGCTGCGTTTGCGGATGAGGCGACTGCACCTGTGGGTGCCGGCGACTGTTGACCAGACGTCGACTGACGTGCCGACCGACGTGGACGATCCATCCTTTCGTCGCCCTCTGAAGGCTGTGTTGAGATTGCAGTGTGTGCGTTGGTATCCTTGGCTGAGCCAGCAGCAAGGGTAGGTCGTAGGATCGTGGCGGCGACAGCAACGGCTGCGTTTGGATCCTCTTTGAGGCCGCTTGTGTTGGTCTCGATGATGCGAACGAAGGGGATACGAGGTTGGAAGAAGTTGATGGAGGTCTTAGCTCGTCAACGTCCAAGGATCGCCGCGAGCGACGCGCTTTTTCCGCGTCACATCGGCCATTCTTGCTCTCCCGATTCAAACGATCGCTCCCGATTCGGCCAAGAAGTTGGAAAGGGTCCTCCTCCTCCTGCTCAGCAACGCCAACTCCCCCTCTCTCTTTATCTCTTTGACAAGCCTCTAATCGCCACTACACATGCTGAGGTCGGCGGCGGTATCATCCGGGCTACGTGCTCTACGAGTTCATAGAGCGGCGCTGCCGGCACAGCAGTCGCAATGCCGTTGCTGCCCAGTCGATACTGCCGAGCTTGGCCACCGCCCCCATTCTCAATCTCGAGTTCAGCTTCGACAGCTTGCTTCGGCTTCCAGACCTTCTAGCGATGCCTTCAGCTCGCCGAGACCTTCAAGCTCCAAAGAGACACTCAGGCATGGCGATTACGTCTCTTCGGCAGGCGACGAAGCACACTACGGCGCTTTCCAAGCACGGACGCATGCTTGTGGTCACTTGCGGGCCTCACACGCAGGTCAAGAAATCGTCCTCACTGGCTGGCTGCAAGCGTCTCGTCAAGTCTCCAAACAGCTCGGCTTCGTGACACTGCTCGACCACAGCGGCTCTGTACAGCTCAAAGTTCAGCCGACATCAGCATCCCCGCAGTTGCTGGACACGATCTCTTCGATACCCGTACAATCCGCTATCCTCGTTCGCGGGAAGGTAGCATTGCGACCAACACAAGATTCCAAATCGGATCAGTCGACCGGCGCCATTGAGATCCTCACGGATAGCTTCACGCTACTCAATCCTGCTACGAGGAATCTGCCCTTCCAGCCATCCGACTCTGTTCACGCAGATGGAGTTCCGACCGAGCTCCGTGCTCGCTACCGCTATCTAGATCTTCGGCGGCCGTCACTTGCCAACAACATCAGACTTCGTAGCCGCATCACCCATGCGATCCGCAGTCACCTCTACGATCAAGGATTCCTTGAGATCGAGACACCCGTGTTGCTGAGGTCGACACCGGAAGGGGCCCGTGAGTTCCTCGTGCCCACACGGACCTCGTCGGCTGCCAACGCTTCAAACGAGCCGACCTTCTATGCCCTGCCACAATCGCCGCAGCAGCCGAAACAGCTCCTGATAGCATCAGGTGTCACGGACAAGTACTTTCAAATCGCAAAGTGCTTCCGCGACGAGGACGGACGCAAGGATCGTCAGCCCGAGTTCACCCAGGTCGATCTTGAGATGGGCTTCGTTAGTGGAGGCCCCGAGGCGAGCGCACAAGCTCAGGGAGACGTCGTCGCGGGTGCTCAGGTCGACGCAAGAGATGCTCAAAGTCAGTGGAGAATCGGAGGCCACCAGGTTAGGTATGTGATCGAAGGCCTGATCAAGCGGATCTGGGAGGTCGCAGAGAGAGGCTCACTGCCCGATCGCTTCCCGGTCATGTCGTATTGGACGGCCATGACCCGGTACGGATCTGACAAGCCAGACCTGCGCTACGACTACGCTCTTCACGATATCTCGACCGGCTTTGTAGCCTCTGCAGAGTCTGAGTCCGAGCTCGAGCTTCCCAAGAACGACGCTGCAGATGTCAGTCTCGAAATCCTGCCGTATCAACATCATGCCGCTGGTTCGCTCTCCAAGAAGGAGCTCGAGGGATTGCTGGCATCTTTCAAAGGCAGAGTCGAGCGCTTCCGTATCGCGTCGAAGGACAACATCCACGAGCTAGCCGCATTGCTGCTCAAGAAAAGCAGTCTGACTCGAAAATTCCTCGAGCAGCTTGACGACCACCTGGCTGCCTCCGAAGTCGACGTAGAGCACCTCGCGCAAATCCTGCGCTCTGCAATCGAAGCTGAAGCGCGCGAAGCCGACTCAAACCAGCCCGTAGACGTCTTCCTCTCGCTCCGCAAGAACCCACCGGAAGGCGGGAGCACCGCACTCGGCGACGTTCGCAAGCTTCTCGCCGCCGCCCTCATCGACAAGAAGCTGCTCCACCTCAACGGAGACGCCTTTACGTGGATCACCGAGTTCCCGCTCTTCACGCTCGCCGACGACGACAAGAACCAGCTCTCCTCCCTCTCCTCCTCCTCGCCCGTCACGCGGTGGCAGGCGAGCCATCACCCCTTCACCGCCCCCGTCGCGGAAGACATCCCGCTCCTCCTCACCCCTCCTCCCTTCCCGTCCGAGGCCATCGCCTCTATCCGCGGCCAGCACTACGACCTCGTCCTCAACGGTCAGGAGATCGGCGGTGGGTCCGTCCGCATCCACTCGCGCAAGCTGCAGGAGACGGTGTTCGAACACGTCCTCAACCTCGACGCTTCGGAGCGTGCGAGGTTCGCCCACCTGCTGCACGCGCTCGATTGCGGTGCACCCCCGCATGGCGGGATTGCCCTCGGATTCGATAGGCTCATGGCGATCCTGTGCAACACCGAGAGCATCCGCGACGTGATTGCTTTCCCCAAACAGGGCTCGGGCGTCGATCCGCTCTTCGGCTCCCCCGCGCCCCTGCGCGATGTACATGAGCCTCAAGAGGCCTCTCAAAAGCTGCTTCAGATGTACGGCCTCTCCAAAGCCTCCAGCATGACAAAGTAACGTTTGCAATAGAAATACATTTGACGGAGGCCTCGTTAAATCATGTTCCGCAGGAGAACCTTGTAACACGCCTCGTCGTACGCCTTGCCATCCTTGACGAAAAACTGCGTATCCTCAAACGGCCTCCTACAGCTCCAACACGTAAAGCACTCCGGATGGTACTTCCCGCCTAACGCCGTAATCAGATCCTCCGTAATCGGCTTCTTGCACTCCTTGCACCTCGGCTTGTGCAGATTCACATGACACCGCTCACAATACGGATACCCCTTATGCACTATAAACTCCATACCCCCATGTTTGACCTTTCCATTCTCATCTGCGGTCATCAATCCTGGATCGCTTCCCGCCACCGAACCAGCCGCCTTGGGATCGAGGAACGGATCTCCACAATTCGCACAGAAAAAGTGCAGTTCGTGATAACACCTCTCGTTCACCTCTCCATCCCGTCCCGTCAGCTCCTCATCAGCAACCGTAATGTACCGCTCGTCGACGATCGGCGTACGACAGTGGAAACATCGCTTGCTGAAGAGCTCGTGGTAGTCGAAATGGCAATACGGCAATCCATCGTGTTCGTAAAAGGCAACGTGTTCGAGACCTTCAGCGCAGTGTGCGCAGACGAAGCACGACGGGTGGAAGGTGGTACCGAGGGCATGGACGACTTTGCCCGCGATCCACTTGCGACAGCCGTGACAGCCAGAACCGCTGCCGACGGACGAGGCTGAGACGCGGGCCTGGTCGGAGGTGGAGCGGGAGGTGGAGGAGGGTGAGTGGCTGGTGCCGGCTCTTTGCGATTTGGCAGAGGGTTCGGCGGAGAACGAGACCGAGATCGAGGGACCTCGACTGCCAGTGCTCGTTTGGGAGCGCGTGTCGTCGTCGTCAGCCGTCACAGAGATGGTTGGGCCCGAGTGTAAAGATTGTTGATCATCGTCGGCTCCTGAGATCTGGATCGAGGGGCCGAAGTTGCCTTCGTCATCATCATCTCCAGGCAACACGATCGTCGGCACGGCAGACGGCGGTGCAGCTTGTTGAATCACCTTCCTCCCAGGAGGAGGCCCCGCTCGCGACACACTGCTGCCACGACGCCGTCTAGGCTTCTCTGGCTCCTCTTCCGGTGCGTCAAAGGTGAAGACCGGGATTGTGGGTGAAGCCGAGGTTGGAGAAGCCACCGTTGCGACATCGTTCTGGTGGTTCATCGACATTCCGGCCATCGAATCAACCAGTTGCGACGTCTCTTCGTAGCGTGCAGGTTGCTGGTGTGGAAGTTGCGACGTCGGCTGGGGTGGAGATGCATACGGGTCGTAGGGTGGAATCGATGGCTGCACAGCATCCTGGAAGCGGGCTGGAGCTGAGGTAGGTGCACGCTGAGAAGCCTGTGGTTGTATGTGATCCGGCAATGCGCGGGAGCGGACAGGGCTGGAGTCAACCGAGTTGTGGAGCGCTGAAGCGGCGCTCTGACTCGTTCTGTGGCTCGCTTCTGCGGTCGTCTCGACGTGTGGCTGAATCACGCTTTGCGCGCCATTCGTTGCTGCGACAGGCTCGCTTTGACTAGCTGGCATCTCGTGTTGGGTCAACGGGCTGCCCGCCATCCTCGTTGCTGGCATAGGCGGCGAAAAGGTGGTGCTGGCAAGCGCACTGCGGAGCGGGCGTCGCTGCGGCACGCCTCTAGCCATGAGTGCCTCGGCCGCCAGTCGCACGCTCTCGGTCCTGTTCAGAGCGGTCGGAGGCAGTCGAGATGTGGTGCCTGCAGTCGGCGATGCGGGGTTGCTACCATCGCCCTTGCTGAGATTGGACGAAACGTAGCTGGACGCGGCGGAGATGGTGGCAGAAGAGCCTGAAGGTGGTCGGGGGAGGTCACGTCGCACGCTCCCGCGATTGGCAAGCCCGGTGGGTCCTATGACGGGCGATCCTGGCGCTGACGGATTGGAGGAGGTGCGTGTCGGTTGAGGCAAGGGTCTACGAACCGAGCCAACAGACGAGCTGGTGGACTGCCTGCTGAGGTCAGTTACGTACGCGGCATGCGGTGACGTTGCAGACATGGGCGGAGACGTGACGTGCATGGGTGGGAAGGGATGTGTGTTCGGTGCGTTAACGGGAGCGACCGGCGAGATAGCGCCAGCAATATTGGCTTGTTGAGGCGAGCTGACAGCAATACCGGACTGACTGGGATCCCAAGGATGCTGTACGGGCGGCGACGCGATGGTAGGGTAGTAATGCGAGGGCGCGGTCTGCTGGTAGGCAGGTTGGATCTGTGGCGGTGGTGCCCATTGCTGATGCTGCTGCTGAGTGGGAACGCCGTAGTGACCGTTGGCAACGACAGCACCATTGTGAGAAGGCACGTACTGAAGATGCGATGCGGGAACTCCATTGATGTCGACGTAGCCCACGGGTGGTTGAGCTGCAAAGTGAGAAGGACCAGGGATGGCTGCCGCGCCGGTCGGAGCGTATGCTGTCGCGTGCACGGGCACAATACCGTTCTGATGCGGTTGCGGCGGTGCGTAGACCATGCCCTGCGTTGGTTGCGGTGGCATATACGAGCCGGCTGGTGCACTGTCCCTGCGTTCCCTCGCAAAGCCTGGATATGGCGCAGTAGAGCCGGTCTCTGAATAGCTATGCGACATCGCTGCAGACGTCGGGGGTGCTTGGATCGGTGCATATGCAGCGTCCTGAGGGGTAGCATAAGCCTGATGTGGTGCCATTTGCGAAGTCTGCTGCTGATGGTAGAGCTGTTGTTTTTGTTGCTGCAGCTGATGTTGATAGTTGTAGTATGCGCTCGGGGCTGGTGGCATCGGACTGCTGGACACTTTGGAGCGCACTCTCTTGACGGGTGAAGAAGACCTCGACGTCGAAGCAGCCGCAGCCGCCTCCTTGAGGTCACTGACAGAATTCCTGCGCGAGCTTGGAGGTTCGGGAGAGTGCGAGCTTGGCGGAAGGTAGCCGCCACGAGTGTGCAAATCGTTGCTGATGCTGCCCTTTTGCACCGACATGGGCTCGTAGGATGAGCTTCTTCGAGGTTTGCGAACCGCAGTCGACGGCGGCGGTGGAGGCGCATGTGCGAGCCAGGCGGCCGACATGTCTGCAGATTCCTGGACCGGCATCTTGGAAGGATCGTGTATCGCGGTGAAGCGGACCGGATGAACCTGTGTGCGTGTGTGTCGTGCTTGAGCTGGCTGCTGTGGCCAGGTGGTGAGCACCTCCGGGTAAGGGAGTGTCACTGCAACGAGCAAGCGAGCGAGTCAGCTGGTACGAGAATGATTGTGACAGCGAACGAACGTCAGTGCGTGATGGTGGTGAAAGTGAAAGCTGTGTTTGAAGGCACAAGCGTTGACATTCAGCAGCAATCGACTCCGCAAACAAGCGCATGCGAAGCTCAGGCACCGCCCGCCTGCACACATCCAATATTCAAGCAGTGAACCCTGACGAGGAAAACATGCTTGCTCGCAAGGCAGACGCGCAAAGGAAGAGACCAACACTTTCCAAAAGTTCAACTTCTCCCTTCGCTCTCTGTCTCTTGCCTGCTGCTGGCTCGCCGAAAGAATTCTCGAGAAAATAGGGATTTTTCAGGGGCACTTTTTTTTTTGGAAACCGTGACGCGACTCTGCGGAGAGTTGTCACTGCTGCTGAGCTAGAAAATACGCTAATTTCCGTCCCTTTTCAGATTTCATGCTGGCTTGGTTGCTTGCTGCTGCCTTGGCGATGAGACAGGGGCTCCTCTTAACCGCAAAGATGACGGTGGTATCAGTCGATGGTTCTGTTCCTGTTCATACTGCGAGTCGCTCGGACTGAGAATACCGGTATCACAAGAACGATCCAGACTTCCGAAGCTCGAAGAAGCCGACGTCCAGGCGCAGAGTTGTTTGGGCCTGGGCTTGCGTGTGTGCTTGCTCTGACACATGATTAGATAATGATTGGTCACGTGAAAGGACAAGAAGGAAAAGGACGCTTGAGCTCATCTTCGGAAGAATGCGACTTTTTCGGCTTCGAGCGTGGGAAGATTGTGATTGACTCCACGGCTGTCACATTTCGACCTCTTCGCTTCGCATCACCACCAGGATCAAACCTTCTTTCCTCGCCAATATCGATCTTCACACGCCATGTCGGCTCCCATCCGAAGCTGCTTCCAAAGGGGCGCTACTCGCGCATTCTCCCAGAGCAGCGCTGCTTTCGTGTCGAAGAGCGGCTCTGCATCCTCATCCGTCAACCCAGTCGCTTCCTCCTCCGCCAGCTCTGTCAGGTCTAAGCAGCACAGCAAGCGCCTGAAGAGGAAGAAGGACGGCATTCTTCGCAAGGCCGTCGAAATGTACCATCTGGCCCCTTCGTTCCTTCCAAGCCCTCAGCAAGCGTCTCTAGCTACCTCGGCTGGCCAGAGCAGCTCCACCTCGTGGGAATCTGCGCTCGACAACACAATCTACTCGTCCATTCTCAACACTGACTCGGTCTCGCGACGATCGCCCAACCTCGTTCCCAGAGGCTTGTCCGAATACTCTCGCGAGCAATCCGTCCGTGCTGCTTCCGTGTCCACGTTCGGCAACACCGAAGAGCTCGCTTCGAACCGCATCAAGGACATGAACTCCTTTGCCTCGGACCTGACCAGCACCACCTTCCTCACTCGCAGGGAGAGGGAAGCAGCTGCAGCTGATATGGATTCAGCGAAACGTTCAAAACCAGCCAAAGGGTCGGCATCCTCCCAACAGAACGGGGGTGGTCTCGAACACTTTACCGATGCCGACATCGCAATGTACCAGAGGAGGCACAACCATGCTGCTGGTGCCGGATCCTCTTCAGGTCTCGACAGCAGTCGATACTCCGGCGCCGAGAGACTGACTCACCTCGACCGCATCACACCCGGCGGAAACGAATGGTACCGAAGCCAGGGTCTCGACACCCGAAGCGCGCGCGTTCGCGACGCCATCTTTGGCACCATCAATGGTGAACTGCCCGGTCTCGAGGTCGTCCGCGAGAGAATCGCAAAGATGAGGCGTGAGAACGCCGCTCAACACCCTTCTGGCAACTGAGCTCGGCACAGTGCTCAGCACCAGCATCGGTCACCCGTTCAGCCTCTCGTTCCGTCGGATTTGCGCAAGTCAGGCTTCGGCAGCATTCCGACTTTGCCTTCTCGAGATATCCACTCTGTATAATCACATTGCATCAACGCACACATGACATTCTGCATCCTTTCCTTCGCTGCGCCGCTGCACCTTGTGATAACTGATCTGTCGGCCACGCCGTTGCGGCCAGTCCATCGACGCCCAGGGCCCAGCAAGCACCGCCCTGGCCCCAAGTGAGCGCAACTACCAGAATCGTGCACTTTGAGGCAGGAGTTCCGAAGGCGACGTTCAGACACGCAGCATCCCCATCCCTTCGAATGTTCTCAACTGAAATGTCGCCGTGCCGATGCATCTCTATAAGAAGACCAGCTCTGCTGCGCCATTCCCTCTTCTCCCGACCCTCCAGCAGCGTTGCATCCTGCTGTATCGCTTCCCACCCATCTCTTGATTTCCCACCTACAGCTCAAACGACCTAGCTCGATCTTGAGCCCCGTCGCCCCTACAGCAATGTCATCCGACTCGACATTCTCGTCATTCGACCAGATTGGTCCCAGCAATGGTATCCTTAAGCAGGAGCCTGTATCGCCTGCCAACGATCCTCCGCCAAAGGCCCCGATGATCGTCTTCGGCTCACAAGGCTCCGACTTCCTGAACGGCTTCGACGTGATCCTGGATCTCTCTCGCCACTACGTTGAGCTCGCGGCGTTCTTGTCCCTTGCCCTTGACGCAGTCCGCAAAGAGCTGCAAAGCGTAGCAAATCGGCAGAGCGATGCCGCACAAAGGCAGTCCGAGATCGATTTGCTAGGTCTCCTTCCTCCCTTCGATTCTTTCTCGGATGTCAAGACTCTCGTCGACTTTCATCGTCGAAACAGCCTCACAGACCCGGTCGTCAATGGAGTGCTCCTCTGTCTCCTTCAGACCGCAAGCGTGGTGGCGGTCTATTGCGTGGCGCATCACCACAATCCAGAACCGGAGCCTCCGACCTCGACGGTCCAGCTCAAGGAGGCTTGGAAGGCCCTCGCCCAACCTTGGTCTCATCTCCTTGGCTTCTGTACTGGTGCTTTGTCTGCGTTCTCCCTGCATCAGATGGCCGAGAACGACGCGATCGCAACGCCTGTCGACATTTGGGATTATGCGAGAGACGCAATCAAAGTGATACGCATCTGCTTTTGGGTCAGCCTTCGTTCGGCGCATGCTCGCGCTCGCCTGTCTCAAGACGATACTCCCGCCACTCCCTCCGACCATTGGAGCTTCATCGTATCTGTTAAGGACTCGGACTACATCGAAAAGGTCTACCTGCGTCTCCAGCAATTCAACGCACTCGAGCAGCAAAGGCCTTTGAATGAGCCTATTCCCCTCGTAGTCACTGCCAAGGCGATCGACCAGGTCTCGATCGGAGGGCCTCCCAGACAGCTCGAACGCTTCAAATCGTACCTTCTCGAGCATCTTGGGTCCAAGTGCCGAATTCTGCCCTTGAAGATCTACTCGCCGTACCACACGCCCATCCTCGACCACGAAGTTGACTTGGTCATGCTTGATCTCGAGCGTCGAGGCCTGGTCGACGATTCCCATCTACAACCGAGTCGAAAGGCTTTGTGGGAGACAGTCAACGCGGGTGTCCTCATCGAGAAGGGTCGGCGCGCTGCGCTGCGTCTCATCATAGCGAGCAACCTGTCTGCAACTGCAGACTGGATCGGCGTGGTCGAGCAGCTGATGCTTCACGGAGGCGAGCATCGCGCCGAGGCCCTGCAAGGCTCGATGATCGTGTCGATGGGTCCCGGCATCGGCCTTGCTGCCGACCTCCAGACACGCCTCTCAGGACAACAGAGCTCGTCCTCATCTCAAGCAATGACCTTGATCGACGTATCCTCCCTTCTCTCGGATCACGCGGCTACGATCAGTCGCTCAGGGCACATGACCACCCTCCCGCCTCAGCCAAATGTGCATGGTGAAGAAGTCGTCATCGTGTCGATGGCTTGCCGCTTCCCAGGCGATGTTCGCACCCCAGAGCAGCTTTGGACCTGCCTCGAGACGGGCAGGTCGACCGTCACGGAGATCCCGAAGCACTTGTTCGATATCGACGCGTACTTCGGCGAAGGTGTCAATCAGACGATGGCAAGGCACATGCATGCATTGCCCGAGGATGTCGTCAAATCCATGGACGCACGTCTATTCAGCATGTCGCCCAAGGAGATCGAGCAGCTCGACCCGCAGCATCGTCTCGTCATGCTTTGCTCCTACGAGGCCCTCGAATGCGCAGGGTACTCCAGCGAACCCAATTCTCCCTCTTCGTTTGACGGCAAGCGCATCGCGGTCTGCATGGCGGCGAGCTGGGACGATTATCGAGAGAACGCAAGCTGGAACATCGGGAGCTACTTCATCACGGGCAACATTCGCGCCTTCATTCCCGGCCACGTATCGTTCTCGCTGAAGTGGGAAGGGCCGAGCGTGTCGGTCGACAGCCTCGAATGCTCCGCGGTATCGGCGATCCAATGGTCAAGGCGAGCACTTCTCAGTGGGCAATGCGATGTGGCGCTAGCGGGCGCCGTCAACGTGTTGACACAGCCGCAAATGTTCATCGCCATGGACAAGCAGGGTATCCTATCTCGCACTGGAACGAACGCGACTTTCTCTTCCAAGCTAGATGGCAAGACGAGAGGCGACGGATGTGGCGTGCTGCTGCTCAAGCGGCGCTCGACTGCTTTGAAGGATGCCGACACCATTCTGGCTACCCTTCCAGCCGCAAGGACCACGTACCATGGGCTCGCTGACGAGAAAGCAGACGCTAGTGCTCGTCAATCTGACTTCCTATCGCGAATCATGTCCGAGTCAGGGGCGAAGGCGTCCGACCTCGTGCACATCGAAGCCAGCGGTTACCACACCCAGCAGGGCGAAGCAGCCGAGTTCGAGTCTTTCAAACGCTTGCTGACCCGAGGCAAGGGTCACTCCCCCTCGCGACCGAAGGACAGGATCTCAGTCGCAAGCTCCAGGCCCAATATCGGAGCGGGCGAAGCGGTGTCTGCTATGGCATCCGTGATGAAGAGCGTGCTCATGTTCTCGCAGGGTGGCGTGCCACGACAAGTCTCGATCACCAATGCGTCCGAACTGCAGCCGAAGATCGCTGCAGCATGCGCAGATTCCGCCTTGTTTGTGCCAATCGAAGCACAGATGCTCCCTTCAGCCAAGGACCGCGAAGGACGCCGTCACATCCTCGTCAACAGTCTCGCCAGCACCGGTTCGCATGGAATCGTGCTGGTCGGAGCACCCTCGAACGACGAGGCACCATCCAGCCAGCACTCATCTTCCGATGTTGCATTCAAGACGTCCAAATCCGCCTGGGTCTTTGTGCTTTCAGCAAAGACCAAGGAGTCTGCAGACATGCTGAAGAAGGCTCTCATCAACTTCCTCCAGCGCGAAGTCAATCTGGCCGACTTGAGCTACAGCCTGACCTGTCGCAGAACACACCATCCTTTCCGTCTCAGCGTAGTCGCCTCAGATCAGGATGAACTCATCCGACGTCTTCGCGGCAGCGACTTTGTCGAGACTCAAGCACAGGCCGATCTTCCTCCGCTCGGCTTTGTCTTGCGTGGCCCAGATCAGTCCTCGTACGAGTGCGCAAGACTCTTCTTCAAATCGACTCTGGGCCTTCAAGAACGTTACGACAGCCTCGTGGCAAGCATTGTGCCCTCAGAGGTCTCTCAAGAAGACAGGAAGGTACAGCTACGCTTGAAGCTCGTCTGCCTCTGTGCGCTTCTCAGCGATTGCGGGATCCATCCTTCCGTTGTCGATGGTGATACCGACTCCGTGCTTCTCTTCTCACGTCATCGATCTACTAAGCAAGAGGCCCTGTCACTCACGGCGCAAAGCGACGCGGACGATCGTTGTCAGTGGATCAGGGTTGATAGTACCGTGAGCATCTCTGTCCGCCCCTCAGATGATCACGCCACTTCGATGCCGACAGATGCTCAGGAGCTCCAGAGGTCTCTCTTGTCTTCACTCGGACAATTGCACCAGCAAGGCTATGCCATCCGTTGGATCGAGTTCTTCCGTCCACAGCTCGCTGCTCTGTCCTTCATCAACACACTGCCGACGTATCCGTTCCACCTTCAGCAGCACTGGATGGACTACCACGATCGCAACCTCCTGCCACGGGTGCCTTTGCAACGCGACTTCCAAGCTGTCGCGAAGGAATCCACGGTCACCCCTGCCGATACCGACGAGTACGACCCTCCGACACAGCCTCTGCTCACCAAACAGATAGAAGCAGAAGATAGATACAAGACGTTCTGTGCAGAGATCGCCAACGAGGTCGAGCTGGGTTGCCTTAAATCCTGGTCATCCTGTGGTACGACGATCGAGCTGATGGTGGAGTCGATCAAGGAGGTGACCGCATCCATCGAAGACGTGGATTACGTGGCGGATCAAGATCTGTTCCTGCGCGACCTCATGTTCGGTGACGCCGTCGAAAAGTGGCTCCGCGATCGCTGCATTACGCTATCAGTCGAGTCCGTGAAGCGATGGACCAACAATTATGAAGGCTCAGTCCGCTTCGAGCCACTTGACTCCGTTCCTCTCATCGGGTACAAATACGAGCTGATACAGCACGCGACCCTACTGAGCCGATGGGCCATGCTGCAGAAGACGATTCTGACCAGGACTGCCGACATCAAGGCAGAGGGCGAGCTGTTCTCAGCAAGACTGGTGTACAAGGCTCTGGCAAACGGCGCGGAAAGCGGCACAAAGGCGATTCGAGCCGCGCACATCGACAAGCAGTCCGAGGAAGCCGTCCTCTGCATCAGCATCCCATCCCCAGAGGCATCGACAAGCAAGAAGGGACGATTCGTGATCCCTCAACTACTGTCAAGCATCGAGGAGTGCGCTCGTTGGTTTGCGGACAGTACCGGCGCTCGCTTCGCCGTGGACTTCGAATTCTTCAGCATTGAAGAGCTCTTCCTGTGCAACCACTGGCTACAGATGCTGGAGCAGGCTTCGACGACCGCCTGTACGGTCTACATCTCGCACGAAACCTTCGAACCGATCACGGACGACCACTTTGACGTCAACATTCTCATCTTCGACGGCGAAGACGACATCGTGGGAGAGCTCAGCTGTGCCCGGCTCACGAAGGTCGATCGTGTTGCGGGCAAGGCCACTTCCAAAGCGTCGGCATCAATCGCCGTTTCGTCTGGGAACGAAGCCACCCAGCGAGCTACGTCAGCTGCCCAGACAGTAGCCAAGCTCGTCACGCCTCAGGTCACTGCCAGCCACCTCGTCGAAACCGAGCCCGCCGTCAAGCCATCCACCGGCCGAGCAGCGGAAGCGCACAACAAGGTTCTCGCTGTTCTGGCTGCAGAACTGGGCATCGCGGTCGAGGAAATGAAGCCTTCCGTCAAGTTTGCCGATCTCGGGCTCGACAGTCTCATGTCCCTCGTCTGTATTTCTACGCTCGAGACTTTGCAGCTTGGCCTCGAGATCCCTCAGTCGCTCTTCTTGGAGCGCGACAGCCCTGCAGAACTTCTGCAATGGATCCAAGAGCAGGTTGGGGATGAGCCTGAATTCGAGACGCCGCCAGTTTCAGCTCTGCGCCCGGGCATGATCCTGACGCTGGTACCCGAGGATTTGTCAGCGAGCCAGTCGATCTCCTCCTCAGCGAGCGCATCTCCACCGCAGACGATTCAGGACCCAGGAGAGATCCAGAGCAGCTCGGTTGTGGAGACCACCTTTAACACGATGCGCACCACCATCGAGACCGAGCTCGGGGTCGCAGCAGGGAGCATCCCGAACGACGCCAACCTGGCCGATCTGGGCATGGACTCGCTCATGTCGCTGCTCGTTCTCGGGAACCTGGCCGGTACGCTGCCGATCGAACTGCCCGCTTCGCTGTTCATGGACTGCACCTCTCTTCGTGAGATTCGTGCTTTCCTCGCGGCTGAGCTCGGCGAGTCCTCCGGCAGTGCTGTCGCCGTCTCCGAAGCCGTCGACCAGCCAGTCGTCAGCGTCACCGTCCCACCAGCGAAGAAGCCTGTCCTCCTCCGCAAGGGCACGGATCCGGACTGCACCACACCGCTATTCCTCCTCCCTGACGGCTCCGGCATGTCCACCGTCTACCAGCACTTCCACGCCATCGATCGGCCCATCTACTCGCTCAACTCGCCCTACCTATCCTCCGCCTCGTCCTGGACCGGCGGTATCACCCCGATCGCCCAACACTACCTCGCGAGCATGCGTCGAGTCCAACCCACCGGACCCTACCTCGTGGGCGGGTGGAGCTTCGGCGGCATGGTTGCGTTCGAGATCGCACGCCTTCTCTCCACCTCCACTGGCCCCGCGAGTGAGAGAGTGGCGGGACTGTTCCTACTCGACTCACCATGTCCGCTCACCCACCCGCCGTTGCCGATGAGTATCACCGATTGGATCCTCACCGCGCCAGAAGTGAAGGATATCGCGCCCCCGGCACTGTCGGATAGGCTGGTGGCGCACTTCAAGGCGACGGTGGAGAGTCTGGATGGTTGGCAGCCGGAGAGGGTGGGGGAGGGGAAGGCACCGAGGACGTGGTATGTGGTTGCGGACAATGCGCTGCCGGGGAGAGCAGAGGATGTAGAGGGGGCGAACGAGACGGTGAGGTGGTTGTTCTTGGCTAATCGGGCCGAGGAGAGGGGGACGGATGGCTGGGAGGGAGTGCTTCCGAAGGAGGGGATCACGGTGTGTCCGGTGAAGGAGGCGAACCACTTTACGCTGGTGAGAGAGCCCAACGTGGGCAAGGTCGCGCAGGTGTTGCAGGAGGCTTGTCGGTCGGTGGCGCATTCGTAGCAAGGGTGCTCGCAGCGAACCGTCTCAGTTTCGATCGCTTTGTATGTTTCGTGTCGAGATCCGTTTGTAGTCTGCCTGGCCCACTTGTTCAGATCGATTTGGGTCGCAGCTCAGTCAATCCAAATCAAGTCTCCTCCCCTATCCTGGAAGCCGACTGTGAAGCGTGTGAGACGACGTTGGAAGCGGCCCGCTTCGTGAGCTTCTTCAACCCGTTCCCGAAGACTTCTCAATCCTGGTCACACCTCAGTCCCAACTCACCGCCCTCACGCGCTCGTTCACGGACCGCTCCGCCACACCACAAACACATCGGCACATGATCAACCGTGTTTCGCATTTGCCTCACCCCGTTCCCATCCCGCATCCCCTTGCTCCCGTTACCCGCCCTGACTAGCAACAAAAGCGGCCGTATCCCTGGCATTCTCCAAATCCCCAAGCACCTTTTTATAACTGCCCAACCCAGGAACCGCATGCAACATCCTCCCGAACCCTTCCAGTAGCACGTTGAAATTCGTCATCAGCACTGCCAGTTCCGCTTCGTCCCTTGGCACGGCGATGAGCTGATCCCAAATCTCGTCGTGAAGCTGTTGACTGCTCAACTTCAACACGTCGGCTACCATTGCTGGGTAGGGATGACGCCAGGGAGCGTTGGCGGAGTCTTCGATGGGCGTGAAGTCCTCACTAGATGCGTAGAAGGAGCCTTTGCGCGGTTTACCGTCGGTAGGGGTGGGTGAGAGTCGACCGATGCGGGTGGCTTGTTCGAGTTTTGTCGATTCGGCGTTGATGAGCGACGCCATACGTGCCATACCCAGTGCGGCGGATTTGCCGATTAAACGACGTTCGACGGAGGAGTGGAGCATGTTCGATCGCAGTTGCGGCCGTGACGCTGGTGGAGAGCCGTTCGAAGACCCACCGGCGGTCGGAGACTTGGTGGCGGATGGAGGGGTGGTCACAGCCATCGGCGAAAACGCCAACCCAGCTCCACTGCTAGACGGCGTCGATTTGGCCGGCGACCCTCCTTGCCCACGTGTAGCGTTGAACGCCTGTATCAACTCCAACTCCTTCTGCTCGATCCGCTTCGCCAGCTGTACAAAGTGCAACACCCCCAGATGGATATGAATCACGAAAAACGACAGCATCGTCCTACCCTGTCTCGACAGATGAACGAACTCATCCAACGCTCTCGCAATAAGATGGTCGAAGATGTTGTGAAACAACCTGATCGCCTCGATGACGTTCATGACCATCTTCTCGATCTTTTCCGACACCATACTTCCCCCACCCGCGATAAGCGCCTGCACCGGATCCGTCATGCCCAACAGCGCCTCGGTGGCCGTATGCAGCACGCCAACGCGTCGCCAGATGTACACCTCGACGGCGGTGCCCCACGCCACACCGAGGAGGACAACTTGCTCGTTAAGCCCGCCCCCGGGGTTGTTGATGTTGATAATGGACCCACCAGCTGGACCGTTGGGCCCATCGGGGTCGTTAGCGCCGATCAGCACGTCGAAGGGCACCGCGTTAGCCAGCGCACCCGGATTGCGCAGTAGCGCAGGGATGAGGTCACGCGCGCACGCAGCCCGCTCCATGATCCGCCTCGACATCTCCGTATCCACCGGGAACGTCCCGTCGTCTTCAGGGTCGTCGTGCATGTACGACTCGGACGTGCCTGGAAACGCACCTGGTGGAGCCTGGCGGGACGGCAACAGGTTAAGTGCGTCCTGCATTGCGAATAGCGCCTCTGCCGTGCGGTCCGGTGCGCTACCCTCGCTGCCTGGTGAAGGGACGGGTCCGTGCTTGACCCCCGGGTCGGTGCCCGAACCGATGCCGGAGGATTGGTAGACGAGGTTATCCTCCCGCATACTCGAACGTCGACCTTGTGAGACGTGCGTTACGGTATCGATGAGCAGCCCGAACCAGCCCAGGGATTCCGCTAGACCCATGAGATCGGTCGCGATGCGCTTCTGCTGCTTGACCTGCGGATCGCCGCTCAGCAGCGGGTTGGTCGACGCCTTCTCCACCGTGCGCACCAGATCGCGGCATCGCTTGACGAACCACTCGAGATGCCGCGATGCCGTCTCCAGTGCAAACGCCGCATCCTCTGCCGCATCCGACCCCGATCGAGATCCTCCTTCCGCCAGTGCGCCCGGCGGCGGTGCCGTGACACCAAATAGGAACAACCCGTAGGCGATGCGACACGACCGCCGCGGCGCCAGCTGCAAGATAAGCGATCGCGCACGCTTCCACGCAGCGGTAGCGATACGGTCGTGCGCATCGCGGTAGTTCTTGCCGTCTACCGCTTTGCGCGAGGCGGCATCGGCGCTGCTCGACGTCATCTCGTCGTCCAGCCGGAACTGGCAGGCGTAGGCGAGCATCGCAGCTTTGACAGCTTCGTCGATCATCAGGTCGCGCTTGGACCGGCGCCAGCCTCCTGGACCCATACCCATGATGTCCGAGATGATGTCGGTGAACTGCGCTGATGCCTCCTGCGCGGATCCGGCGCCGCGAGGCTGGGATGCGGTTTGGGAATGGTGTTGCGGTTTTTCGCCCCAGACGCCCATCTCGCCACCGAGGTGATCGAGCCCATAGACGAGGTAGAAGAGGTTCGGCTGGTGTTCCTTTCGCGCGGAGGGGGCGTCGACGTGCCAGGAGGCCCAGAGCTTTTGGGAGAGATCGAGCGCGTCGAGACCGATGGCGCTCTTGATGTACGCGCCAAGGTCGCCGTCGGTTCGTAACGGCGAGCAGGCTCTCGATAGCCAGAGGTTGGCGTTGGGTTCGACGGTGTGCACGTAGAGACGCATGCGGTTGGTGGTGAGGAGCAACGAGTCGGCGCGTTGAGCAAAGCGGACGTTCTGCCCGGTCGTAGACAGCATCTGCGACTCGTCACGATTCTGAAAGGTCTTGAGTAGCTGCTCGCGAGCCTCCTGGTTGTGCAAATCGGGCGAACTGCCATCGCTCGAGATGGATTTGGAGCGCATGCCCGTCTCGGACGTGTCGTCGGCGATGGCGCGCTTCTTGCTGCCCTGCGGACCGGGTTCGTCCTTGGTGGTCTGCGCTGACTGCTTGCTCTCGCGAACCGAGTCGGCAAAGTTGGTGGTGCACTCGATGCCTCGCCGCTGACAATTGGAACAGACGAGCTTGTTGCTGCTCGAAGCGGTGCTGCTCTCTTGACCGGCGTCGGACATCTTGCGCTTGTCGCCCGTGTTGCCCGTCGACACCTGCTCCTCGTCGTTGCCCGTAGCGGATTGCGATAGGTCGTTGCCGTCGGCGTCAAGACGCAGTTGGAAGTCGCATCCTCGCTTCGAGGCGCGGCATTGGTCGCAACTGATGTTCTGCCTTCGGCGCGTTCGTCGACGTGGGGGTATGCCGTCTTTCGAAGCAGCTGCCGAAGTTGATGCGGCTGATATGCTACCGGATCTGTTGCCGTTGTGAGTGGAAGAAGGGCCTGCAACGTCGTTGTCGCCATCCGCACGGGTCAAGGCTGCAGCTTCGAGGTCGGGATCCGACTTGATCTCGGTGATGCGCGAGTAGCCTGCGTCGTCGAGAATGGCAGCAGCAGAATCGAATGCGTCGGAAGCGCCATCCTGACCGTGGTTAGTGGAAAAGAACGAGTCGAACTGACCGGCCTGGTCCGTTGGGTAGCTGGACGAAGGGTCGTTGGGATCCATTGGGAGAGGCGCCATAAGGTTGAGATCTAGAGGCATGGAGCCGTCGGCGGGCCAGACAGTGCCTGGCGGGGCCACCGAGTAGAAAGGCTCGTCCAACGTTTGACCGGCAATGTAGGCTTCGGCGATCGGATCCTCGAACGTGTTGAGATAGGTGCGCCTGGCTGCGGCCATCTCGTCTTTCGATCTTGGTGGGAGTAGAGCTTCTTGCATCGAAGTCGAGCTGGCCGGGAGCTGGTGGGCGGACGGACCAGCTGCGGCCATTGCGGTCGGAGGAAGCGATTGAGGAGGCTGCATGGCCTGCGCCTGCTGATGCATGAACGGCTGCGACGTCGGTGAAAAGGTGGGCTGAGAGGGTTGAGACGGAACGCCTGACGAGCTGAATGGAGGCGATTGGAAGGTGAACTGCTGCTGCTGCTGATGATGATGCGGATGAGTCTGCTGCGGCGTCATCGGCGCCTGGATGTGCGACTGCATCTGCGGATGGAACTGCGCCGGCTGATTTGACAGGTGAGGCATGTGCTGGGTATGAAAGCTGGTTCGAGGTGCGGCTGCTTGGCCAAAGGCGTGCGACCAGTGTTGCTGCTCTTGATCGTGATGCTGCGATGGGAAGAAGGTGGCAGCCGGAGGCTTGAACGTGTTGTCTTGTGAAGGACCCTGCATGGCGATCGAATGGCTAAGTGATCGGCTGAGTGGCGCACCTTTGCAGATCTGACGGCTTCTATGCTTGGTTGACCGATTGTTCCTCCTTGAGATGTGGGCGAGCGTTCCTCAGGGCTCCATTTCGAGCCCAAGTTGCAGCGTGTGACCGTTCCCTCGCAACAGTGAGAGAGTATATATGGGCAAGGGAGACGGACCCTTGACGAGCGGCGAGAGGCTCCGGTGCGTCCGGTGTCTTTGAAGCTAGGTTGTTGCAGATGGATGTGCGCGATGCGGAATGAAGTGCAAGGGCGCTCCTATTGCTGAACGTGCTTGTGCACTGACGAAACCAAGCACGGGCCGTGGTGAGGCCCCACTGAAAGATCGGAAATGAACGACCTCGTGAGTCGGTGTGCTAGTGCGGCGCTTCAAGCGATACCCACCCAGACCTCGTGGATCGCTGAAGAGGTTGCTGGCAACGAGAGCGACGAACAGTCGCCGATGCGGTCGGTTTGAAGAGGTGGGACGTTCGCTTGAGAACGAGGGGCGACGTCGCAGTGGCGGCGGTAACAGGTGGGCGGAATGATGCGATGCGCAGAGCTCGAAAGTGAGGTGTTGACTGAGGTATCCGGAACACACGGCGACAGCTGATGATGGTGATGAAGCGAAAGCAGAATGAGATGAAGCGAGTCGAGATGGGAGTTGCGATTCTCAGCTGCTGAGTTGCCAAGCGATCAGCTGAACAGCCAGAAAGGTATGTGTGTGGAGAGAGTGTGCCGAGTGCCGTGCGGAAATGCGGATGGACTGAGAACGAGAGCGACGCTGCTCGCCAATCCGTGAGATGAGGCTAGGCGAGCTCTGTCGCTGCAGGAGCTTAAAAGCGAGAGTCAACAGTGTGGAGCGTGCTGCGCTGCAGTGCGGTTGAAAGGGAAAGAAAAAAAAAAAACAAGAAAGAAAAAACGCGCATTAAAGCAGCAGCAGCACAGCAGCAGCAGTATCCACTCCTGACCTTAGTATCCTTAGCTCACAATTGGCATGTTCCATCAAGAGCAGAGAATCAACGAATCTCGAATAGACACAGAAGCAGCCTAAGCAAGAACGAAAGCCGCAGCGGACAACTTCTTCGAGACAGGTCTATGACCGAGGATACGTCTGTTTTACCATAGAAAGCGATTCGGCAAGAAATGCGGAGGAGGGGGCGGAAGCGGAGTATGAAAGCAAGGGCTGAAGACTCAGCTGTGCTGTGCAGAGCCGAAATGAGCGAGTCAGCCTGCTGGGCAGCCAATTTGCTCTTGCGTGCAAATTTCGGTGAGTTTGAGCTTCCAAAAGTGGGCCTCAGCACACACACCTCCAAAATCACGATCCGAGGAATGCGAGAGCGTCTAATCAAACGCTTGCTAACAACTCAAAGCTAAAGGGGGCAGGCAAGCTTCTCAATTGGTGATTGTTCGTTGAAGGCTCTTCCGAATCGATGAGAAGGCGTGCGAAATCAATGTGATTGACAACAATGGCCAAAGACGCCGAACTGCTTCAGCGAAACAATGGGAGCTGCTGCTTTCCATCCCAAGCGCGGCTGATCCGATCCGACTCCGATGGTTGTCTTGTTCTCACTTCATCACGTTCGAGCTGCCTGAACACTGGACGCGGTACTGCGAGATTCTTCTCACGGTGGGTGTGAATTCGAGTCGCGCCTTCCGATACGATATCGCAGCTTCGTGACGATGTTCACACGCTCGACACCGTCCCACCGGCAATCGCCGATTCCACTGTCCTCATCCACAAAAGTCGGACTCGAGCGGGATACGAAGAAGGAGCGAGATACGATGAAGTGTTCATTCGAATGCGTCAGCTCAAGCAATCAGCCAACTTGACCTCCAATTCGTCGCCCAACGGCAGGTCGAACCTCGCAAAAGTATCCAGGATCTCGCGTATGCTCGCCGTCAAGCTTCCGTCGACGCTATGCGCACCACTCTCCCTCCACGCCTCCCTCAATTGCTGCTGGCAGTCCGTCCTGCTTCCGGCTTTTTGTGGACTCGTTTGAACGTCTTGCTTCGCGCTCTCCCTGGAGGCATTGCTCGAGGAAGCCGCAGCTTCAAGCTTGTTCAGCTTCTCATCGATGGCGATGGCTCGCTGGTCTAGCTCCAATCCAAATCGTCGGATCTCGCTGTCGAGCTCCACCATGGCGATCAGGATGCGTCGGATGTCCTTTTGGACGGAGCCGTAGGGGTCTTCGGTGAGACTGTGACAGAGAAGGTTCTTGAGGGTTTGGGTTGCGGCCACGGTTCGGGCGGCATCGCGGCCGACAATCGAGGCAGCTTCAGAGGCTGGTGAATCGCCCAACAGCGTCTGTCGTCGGCGTGGGCCGAATAGGACGTGCTTGGCGTCGTCGGGGAGAAGTTTCCAGCCGATGGATGCTACGCCAGTGATGACTTTCTGAATGCTCTGCAAGCTGAGCAATGATGTGGGATTCGATGGCGCTTTGCTGACGATGGGAGGCGCCGCTGTGGATGAGGTCGCTGCAGCACCAGACTGGGCAGACGTGCTGTTGTCTTTGCCCGTGGTGTTGCCCGCAGCGAGCTGGTCCCAGATGCTAGGCGTAGGTTGCGTGCTGCCCTTTTGCTGCTGCTGTTGAACTTGCTGCTGTGTCGCAGGCTGCGCGGTCGCTGGTGCTGCTTGGGGCATTTGGCCCCGACGAACGACAAACTGCTTCTGCGCCTCGAGCAGCGCCAAGCATCGATCTCTCACCTGCGTCCATGCTGTCACATCGGCGTTGACGTTGCGGTAGATGTGAGAACGGCTCTCCTCGTCACTTGCGCTCAAGCGTGCCACCTCCGAAAAGGCGTGATTGGAGAAGAACAAGATTGGCTCGTCCAGACCGTCGAGAAGGAGACGAGTCGGGTTCTTGGCGTACTTGCTCACGGGACGGAGCGGATGCGTAAGGTAGACGTCCAGAAGCAGGTAGGCTGTTTCGATAGCACACACTGCTGCGACGCTGAACAGGGTGCTATAGATGGACACTTCGAAGAAGCCGAAGTCGACGCGGAAGGAAGGGACCAGCAGTCTTCGCATCAGTCCACGTGTTCCGAGCACGAGCAATATAGCGCTCCATAGGCGGATGCGGATGATGCTGTACACAAGGGTGCTCGACGTCGAAACCAAAGCCGCTGCTGCGGCTGCTCGTGGTAGTCGGGATCCGCACGCAGCTGCCACACGATTCTTGATGGTTGCTGCTGCGTCCGAGGTCAAGGCTGATGCGTCGAAAGATGGGGATGCGGCTGCTTCGAGCGATGGCAGAGATCGGAAGACGAGGGCATAGACGACACCAAGAAAAGCCGATTGACCGATGAGGTAGAGGAAGCGTTCGTTGAGGTAGTACGATCCATGCGAATCGACCCAGATCTGAGGCGCCCATCCACCCGTCTTGGAGGTGAGAAGAGCGCTGTAGCCCAACGCTAGCACAACGAAAGCAGCACCGTGTTGCAACGCCAAAGCTGCAAAGCCCGAGTTGGAGAGAGCTGCCGAAAGCCGTTGGGCTCTCGAAGATGCAAGGCGAGCCGGCGGGGTAGTGATCTGCGCAAGGCTGCGTTTCCGGTTTGCAAGCAGTGGCAGGACACCGAGACCGAACGAGAGCAGACTGACTGCCAGCGTCAGCGGAGAGATGAGCGACAACGAGACAATCCTGAGAAGTGCAGATGTCAAGAGGACATGCCATGCCACCGCTGCCAAGATGAAGGCTCGTGTCTGTCGCGGCCGCAACGCGATCTTGATCACATCGCGATACTTGGACGGCAGCTGCGCCTGAGGCACCGCCGCAAGACCGGACGGCATTGCTCTGGTGCTGTGTGCTGAGGTATAGCACGCCCGCGTTGCTGTCCACAGCTGTGACCGAGATGTGTAGTCTGATGGTGGTCAAGTCGAAGTGTTGATGTTGTTCTCGTCTCGTCTAAATTTTCAACTGAACCGTGTGGAGCTGAGACGTGCAGCAGCAGATCGCGTTCTTCCAGCTCGCCCTTTCTCGCGCGAGTCTGCTTGGGAAGAAGAATCAATTTTGCTTGCCTGCTTGCTTGGCTGGCTGCTGCCGGTCTGTTCCTTGTTCCGAGAAAAAAAAGGAAGAGTGACAGGAACGAGAAGAAAAGCAGCAAAGGCGATTCAGGTCAGCCAACAGCTTCACGAGCCTCCTTCTTCTGCAGGATCACCATCTGGTCGCACAACCTCACACGACGTCCTCTCTCCTTACTGTTGCAATCATGGTCGTCACTCCACTCGTCCGCTCAGGACGCCTCGCAACCCGCGCGCTGCGCACCGCAGTCGCATCCTCGTCCACCGCATCCTCCTCTTCCAGCAGCAACCAGCGCAACCTGCACACCTGTCCACCAACACCCGAGGTCCTCTCCGAGGGTTGTGCGCCCTTCCTCTCCGGCTCGACCGTCAAGCGGATCTCTCAATCATGGCAAGGCGGCTTGCTCGAGCTTCTCAACCAGGAAGTGCGCGATACCGAGTTCGCCTCTGCCTCCATCGTCGAAACTGTCATCGGTCTCTCGCAGAACAGGGAGAAGGTGCTTGCATTCAACTACGCTTCTCAGGCACTCAACAACAGCTTCTTCTTGTCCTCTCTGGCACCCCAGGATCGATTGCGTAACCCGACACCATTGCCAAAGGTAGCCACAGCGATTTCCAAAAGCTTTGGCAGCTTCCCCGAAATGTGCCTCGCCTTCTCGAGTGCAGCGTACGGTATGGCGGGTAGCGGTTGGGTCTGGTTGGTGACGGATCAGCACAGGAATCTCGGTGTCGTGCCTACCTTCGGTAGCGGTACGGTTGTCGTTCAGAACCGCATGCAGCAAGGAAAGCACTTCCTCCTCCCAAGCATCAACGACCAGTCTACGGGCTCCGCCGACGGTGCTAAGAGCGCACCGTCGTCTTCATCAGAGCGTCCCTCTCGTCCAGCTGACTCGCTCTTTGGCGGCCTCGGCATCTCGGACAAGGTTGGAAAGGAGCTTTACCCACTCCTCAACATCAGCGTTCACGAGCACGCCTGGTTGAACGATTACGGCATCATGGGCAAGGAGGAGTACCTCACCCGCTTCTGGAACTGCGTCAATTGGGACAAGGTCGAGGAGCGCTTCGATTCCTATTGCCCTCAGTCGTCGCGATATCTGTGATCTAGCACCGCATCGCCCGCTCCAGCCCAGACTTCAGATATCGACGCCGCCTCATCAAAAGAAAAGGTCAGCGCCAACAGAGCCATCGCAGCACGACACGCGGCCCGGCCTTAGACCATTGTACACTATCTACAGTACTCAACGCGACACATTCAGCGATTCAAACCCCACGCTGTTGATCATCTGTCAGTCGTACGCAACAAGCAGTCTTTGATTCGTAGGCAATGAAAAATATCAGAAAGTCGACAACAGGACGCACCGATTTCGCTCAGCATCGGCGATGACAAGGTCAAGGGCAGGCTTGAGACAGGTCCAGTGGTCGCCACTCGCTTCAGTATACTCCATGTGGGCTGAGCTAGACCAGAACGACCGCCACTCCTGTTCGTCCGCCATGACACCCTTCAGCTTGGAGTCGTCGCTCGCGTTGACGATCAAAATCTTTGCTGGCAGTCGATCCGTGGTCTGGAAAGCCTGGCAGCGATAGTCTGGCAGACTGAGTGCGCACGACCTGAAGTGCTCGCGAACCGTGTTCGACTTGATGCGCTTGAGCATCTCCAGCGTGTCTGCCGGAAGTGGCTGGATTCGTCGAGGGTTTGGCGTGTCAACCAGGCCCACGAAATCGACCTCGTGACCGGCACAGAGAAGACGACGGGCTACTTCGAGAGCAAAGACACCCCCGATGCTCCATCCCGCCAAGTTGTAGGGTCCTTGTGACTGCACATGGTAGAGCAGCTCGATGTATCGATCGATGAGCTCAGCGATACCTCGGCTCCAACTTCCAGTCCGTCCGAGATACGGCGAGTCAAAGCCATAGACGGATAGGGACCCGCACCCTTCGAGCTTCGGAATAGTCCGAGCGGTACCGCTGCCATCAGGGAAGATGAAGAGCACATTCTGACGGTCGAATCGCTTCAGTTGAGGTCCGGCGATGTGCAACGGCGCAGAAAAGGAGAAGCGTCGATTCGGGTTGGTGAGCTCGTCCATGGGCGAGCCGCTAGGCTGAGTGTCGTGGGCGGATTTCTCACGTTGAGCTGGAGTCTTGTCGGGCTTGGTCGGGCGATCAATCGAAGTAGGAGTGCGGATCAGCCCGCGCTCGTTATCAGCCGCCTGCTTCGCGGCCTCGCTGGCGAACGCTTTCGACGAGAGCTGGACCAGTCTGCTGAGCATGTCTCGACGGATGCGTTTGAACACGATGTTCTCCATCATGCCCATCAATTCGCCGTCTGGCAAGAAAAAGTAAGCCGAACCCTTCGACAGGTCTTTGTCCTGCTGCATCCGGGCGTACACCTGCAGCTTCGTTTCGCTGCCAGGCAGGATCTTCCTCAGGGCAGGCATGGTCACGATCCTGCCGATCGCTTCTGCCATGTAGACGAAGGGTCCCTCGGCAAATCCAACATTGCTGACGAAGCCAGTGAGCCCACCAAGACTGTCAAGTAGCATGGGACTGCACAAGAAGCGGTCATTCACCGCAGCTGCATTGTAGCTGACCTGGGACACAGCTTCGTCGCCCCGCTCCGTGAGCCAGATTGTGTTCATGCCTCTAAATCCGTCCAGGTACAGCACGATCGCCTCGAAATGCTTGTAGATTGTGTCGGTCTTGATCATGGATGCCGGCTGCGACTGGATAGCAGACGCTGTCCTGACGATGAGGTGACTCACTTTGGCCCATTCCTGCGTAGCCCGGTCCAGTGTAGCGATGCGGATGCGGCACGATCCATATTGATGCTGTTGATGCTGATGTTCGCTGTGCGAGAAGAACTGCACGATGGAGCCGTCCGCGGCGGTAGGATTGCCTTGCAGCGTCACTTCGATACTCTGCTTTTGGTCTCGCGTGTTCAGGTATAGCGAAGCCACCATGTGCAAGTCCATCACTTCGATGACGACATCTTCCTCCGTCTGTCCGGATGGTCTTTGCTTGCAAGGATCTGCTTGCCACCAGTACATACCGGCCTCTTGCGCTAGCTCGACGAAGACGGTGGCTGGAGCCAAAGGCACGCCCAGGATAATGTGACCGGTGATGAAGTCACGGAAGGGGCGCTGGTTCACGCGTGCAAGGAACATGGCCGAAGGTGGAGTGGAGTCGAGCTTGACACATTGCCACAGCAGGGCATGCAGAGGTCGGGGAAGCTTTTGCGTCGCCGGGTTCTCGTCCTCGTCAGCGAGCTTGGCCTCTTCCGACACGTCAGCCGCTTCGACCAGGAGATGATCTCGTAGACCTCGGTCCTTGAATGGCACCCAGTATTCCTCGAGATCGAATGGGTAGAGAGGAAGTTCCGCTGCGAGCCCGTGGTGCTGGAAGCGCAGACCGAGTTGGGCATAGACGGTATCCCACTCGAGACCGATACCGCGGGCCGCTAGCTCCTTGACGAGGCCGAGTGTCAAGGACCAAGATGAGCTGCCTCGTCGGAAGGAAGTGAGGAAGTCTGGCATGCGCTTCGACTCGGCATAGCAGCCCTTCAGCAGGGGCGTGCAGGTTGGATGGGGTCCAATTTCGATCCAGACATCGACATCTATCTTCTGTTGCAGGTCACTGATCGACTCGGAGAAGCGAACGGGCTCGCGGAGGTGATGTACTAAGTATGCCGCGTCGAAACCGTCGCTCGCTGGATCGATCACGGCGCCGAAATAGTTGGAAGCAATGCTGATGCTTGGCTTGGAGAACTTATGGGCAGCAGTTACCTCGCTGTAGTCGGCGACGAGCGGCTCTACAGCCCTCGAATGGAAAGCGTAAGGCACCGGGATTGCCATCGCTTTGATCTTCGGATCGCTTTGCTCGCAGAATCTCAGCAACTTCTCGATGTCGTCGTTGCGGCCCGCGACCACAGTATCGTTGGGGCTGTTGAGACAGGCGATCTCGAGCTGTGCAAATCCGGCCTGTTGGAGCAGTTGAAGCACTCGGTCGGGGCCTTCCCGGACAGCGAGCATGGACGAGGCATTGGGCGTGCACAACTCCATCATGAGCTTGGCACGACGCCCAACCAGCTCAATCAGGCTGCGCAAAGAGACGACTCCGGACAGCCACAAAGCTGCATATTCGCCGAGCGAATGTCCGACTACGCAGGATGGCTTCAAGCCCCAGTCGAGCAGCATTGAAGCCAGTCCCACTTCGGTGGCAATCAGCGCTAGCTGATATTGAGCCGGACTGAAGCTGTCTGCTTTGCGCTCTTGATTGACGGGCGATTGCGAAGGGTCTCTTTTTATCTGAGTCGGGCAGATCACCTCGACTAAGTTGGGTAGCCCCAGGCTCAGGGCGATGAAGTTGCACTTGTCGACGTGCTCGCGGAAGGCAACACTATTTTCGTAAAGCTCCCTCGCCATATCGAGATACTGAGCTCCTTGACCACTGAATGCGATGCCGATGGTACGGCCTTTGCTGTCCGATTGACGAATGTCGATGAAGACAGACTCCTGGCTGCTCAGGCACGTCTTTGCCTCGCCGATGCTCGAAGGAACGGCGATCAGACGATGGGCGAGCATGGAATCACCAAGAGATACGGTGCTGCAGAACTCGGTCAAGCTGATGTCCTGGTTGACGTCCAGGAAGGCAATCAACCTGCGCCTCTTGGCATCCAGAGAAAAGGACGTAGCAGCAGTGACGATCAGCAGATGGTGTCTGCCATCAGATGTGTGACCGTGCTGAGTAGTTGACTCGCGGGCGTCCTTGCTGATCCTCGATAGTCGATTTCGGTAGAGGGTGCCGCGGTCCATGACGATGGAAGAGTTGCCTCCGGCTGCGGAGAAGTTGTCGACAAGCGTAAAGGTGTCTGCGATCCTGTCGAGCTGCGTCTCTTGCAGCGGGACCTTGAGACCGTCGAGAGGCGGAAGCTTGGTATTCAGCTGCGTGCGGATGCCGATATGACGAGGCGCCTCGCCGTGACTGTAGATCTTGACTGTCTTGATCATGCTGGTCGCGCCCGAAGCAGCTTCCGAGTGACCGACATTGGCTTTGACAGATCCGAGGACGAGAGGCGAATGACCGTCCCTCTTACCCTCGCCGAAGGTTTGAACGAGACCCGTCACCTCCTCAAAGTCTCCGCTCTGCGTTCCCGTGCCGTGCATCTCAATATAGCTGAAGTCTTCGGGCAACGTTTTGCTAGCAAGCATGCCTGACTGATACAACCTCTTTTGCGTAGGACCGTGAGGATGCGTGATGGAGAACGACTCTCCGGAGTGGTTCGTGGCCGCAGAGGAGATGACCGCCAGGATCGGATCGCCGTCGCGCACAGCGTCTTGGAGACGTTTGAGCAGCATGACAGAGACAGCATCGGCTCGCGAATAGCCGGCACCTGCGTCGTCCAGCGTCATACACTGCGATGACGCTGAAAGGAAGAAGCCTCTGTCGAGTCCGATCGTGATCTGTGGTTGCGTGAGAATGTTGACTCCTCCGGTAATAGCCGCCGATGTCTCTCCTGCCAGTAGGCTATTGCACGCCGCTTCAACAGCGACCAGAGCAGAGCTGCATGCCGTGTCGTAAGTAACGGCTTCGCCACGGAAGCCGAACGTCTCGTTGATCTTGGCGACAAGGTGAGCTCTATGGGTGTTGGACACGAAATTGGCCCCAATCTTCTGACTCAGATGCTCTCGATAGTCGTCGCTGCAGTAGGCGAGATGGGTGCTCCACTGTTCTGGCTGTTTGGGATGACGGAACGAAGAGAATCCATATCCGGCTTTCTGGAGGGCCTCGTAAGCGGTGAGAATAGCCACCCTCTGCTGTGGGTCCATCGTGGCGCAATGCTCGTCTGACGCCGCGTCTCCGAGAAGGCTCTTATCGAAAAGGCCTGGACTGCTGAGAAAGTTGCCCGTCTTAACTCGCATCACGTTGCGCTCTCGGTACGAGGCAGAATGGTAGTCCTGATAGCGATAAAGCTTCTCCGGGATCTTACCGAAAAGAAAAGGATGGTCGAACGAACACGCTTGATCATCAGTTTCAGTTCGATGCGATTTCCCAGACGCATCAGTTGGCGCTTACCTCTTCGCACATGTCACGACCTTCCTTGAGCAGCTTCCACAGCTCGTCTGCATCATCGGCCCCCGGTACTCTGCAAGACATGCCTACGATCGCAATCTGATTGCAAGGGTTGCCTTGCACCTTGGACAGCTTGACAGGCTCGTCTCTGAACCGGTTAGAGTCCTTGGGACAGAGTAGATTGAGGACCTTGACGGGAGTGTAGGGGATCTCGAGGGAGTTGAACGTTTCTGCCGCGATGACGGCACACGGGTCTCTCATCGCTCCACCCAAGAGCAGCAGCTCGACACGGGCAGCATAGACACGTGTAGATGCAAGTTGGTCGCGCAAGAGGTCCGAAGCTTCCTGAAACTGCGACTGCGATCGGCCATAGTTTAGGCTCGAGAAGAGTTGAGCAAGACCTACGGAGAGTGTCATCTTTGCCGAAGGCGGCTGCTGAGAGGCGGATTGATCGTCAACTGTGACCTGGATGCTTCGCTCTTGCAGGCGCAAGGCCAAGTCGGCCCGCAGCTTTGTCCACTCGTTTGAGGATAGCGGTGGAACGCTGCACTTTTGAACCGCAAAGAGATTCCGGACGACTTCTCCATCACTGGACGATAGCGAGTCTCTGAGAGCTTCGAAGTTGACGCATTCGAAAGCGACGCCGCCCAAGGTATCTTCTGCGCGCATACCGTCCTTTCGGCATCTGTCTGCGACGCCAGCAACGTCTTCCTTGCGTCCGCCGATGAAGAAGCGCGCCTTGCTGCCACTGATGCCGTGCGAGTAGCCAATGTTGAGATAGAACTCGAGCCAGCAAGCAAGTCGAACCATCTCGACACCCTTCGACATCATCTCTAGACTGCACGTAACGTCAACATTTCGAAGGAGTGCGATAGTCAGAGAGGATTCGGGATCCCACAAGGCTGCAATGTCGCGTCGCATCGCTTCTCTGAAGTCGTGTCTAGAAGCTAACACCACCGCTGTCTGGGCCAGCGTTGTCAGAGCAACAGCGTAAGCACGAAGATCTTGGACTGAGGCAATCTCGACCAGCTTGTCGAAAGTATCGGGGAGGATGAAGGTTTTTCGATGACCATCTGCGGCCGAGTGCGCAGCTGCATCCGCTTCGTTCAGCAGCGCCCTGTAAGCCGAGTCGAGGAATGCTTTGAGAAGAACATCGTAGCGAGATGCTTGATGAAGAAGACGGAAGGTGGAAGGAAGAAGGATCTGTTGGTGAGAAGCATAGACAAGAACGACCTTGTGGTCGTGACCTGTCATCGTGCGGTATGACTCGAGGAGAGGATCAGATGTTGAGGATACCCCGATGAGAAGGCAACGAGACATCTTGAGCCTCGTCGACCCTGTCTCGGGGGGGCCTCTTATACCCTTCGGCGAGGACTTGGCTGATGCAATGTGATCGGCAGAGTAGCAAGACCACGACTCTGGAAGGGCAGCTGCAGCCGCATTCTCTGAGACTGCATTCGAGCAGTTCTCCAACTGTGGCCAAAGCTGATGTGATTGAGTAGAGCAGTGTGTTGCCCACACGCACGCAGCATCCCTCGCCAGTTTCCCACGCCACGATCACTATCGCAGCTCGACGACGACGGTTAGCTGAGCATCGATCTCGCTCCGCCGCGGAATGAATGCTGAGCCCTACCTCGTCTGAGCGGACGACTCGTCTCACTACGAGCGTTGTTCGTGCTGACTGTGGCGTCGAAGTGGCGTGGGCTTGCGAATCCGACGGAAGCTTCCATCGGCGCATCCGAGCGTGGGAAAATGTGACGACGAGGAAAGGTTCGCTAGACTAGGGCGGTTCAATGGCGTCGGAAGCATTCCGTCGATCAATCCGAGGACGGCTGAGCCGAGGGAGAGAGTACGGATCTCGCCGAGGAGTCCAAAAGCCTACGCCACGGCCTTGACCAGCGTGATCTGTCAAGAAAAGGTCCCACGAAAATGTCGACGCCGTGTGAAAAAGTGATACGAGGCTGAATTGGCGTGACGAAACCAATGAATGTGACCCGACGGAAGCAGCATCGCAAACCGCCACATCCGACCTTGGTCACCTGCTGACAACGAGGGCGCCAATCCACTTCACAGAGCTGTTCACGCAATCGTCGTTTCGCTTGCAGACAGGACTTCTGAAGAAGCACCTCCAAGTCGACGAAAGAGTCCCGTGACGCAGCGAATGCTGAGTAGCCAGCTGGCACTAAGAGGAGTAGCCTTGTGACGCCGAAGCCGGAATGATGATCCGCAATCACATGTTCCGCTTTGAGAGGAAGGACCTCGTCGGGCCCTTTGATGCGCATCAAGTGGTCGTTTGATGTTCGACGAAAGTCGTGAGCGCGGCAGTATAGACAGCGACTCCGCAGCAACTGTCCCGCTGTATTTAGACGTGAAGGTGCTCCGTTCGAATCGACAGCAGAAGCGCCTTCGCCATCGTTGTTGAAGTCCGCCTTCGCACCTCTCGTCAAGTCGTCGTCAAAGCCCACAATCCAACATGTCGACCCGCAAGATGAGGTTGCTGGCACTGCACGGCAAAGGCACTTCTGGTCGGATCATGAAGACGCAGATCAAGCCCATTCTCGATATACTCGGCGACGAAGTCGAGGTCCACTACATGGACGGCGGCGAGCTGTCAGCTCCATACCAAGGTGAGATCACATTGAGAGCTCTTCATGAGCCGCGTTGTTCTACTGCCTCGTGGTTGCAGGTCCGCTGACAAGAATGTCTCTCTCCCAAAATGCAGGCATCGAAAGCGTCTTCCCCAAGCAGAAGTACTACGCATGGTATCAGCAGCCGACGCGCGATGCTTTGCAGGCGGCTCACAGCAGAGTCGCAGATCGACTGTCTCCGTCGATGGCTGTCGCTCTCAAGCCGCACGAGGGGAGGGCAGCGCCAATCAAAGCGAGCTTTCGACCGCAAGATGTCGACCTGCTCACCCCACCCGAGACTCCGACCACGGGAACGCCTGCCTCCTCCGCGGACCAAGCGCCTGTGCGAAGAGGACCGAGTCACATGGCTGCCACGTACCCTCAAGGCGGTCGGGCACATCGACAGGCGGCGCTCTGTCCCGCTACGGGCATGGACACTCCCATCTCCTGTCCGAGCTCGGCAGGGATTGGTACACCGCACGAAACGAGCTTGGGTCCCTATGACGGACTAGTTTGCTTCTCGCAAGGATGCGCGGTGTCGACGGGCTTGCTCCTTGAGCTGAGCGACGGGCTCGGTCGCGAGCTTCCGTTTCCGGTGCGCTTCGTGATCTTGATCTGTGGCGGCAGGCCTTTTGACGCGGACGGATCCATGGTGAGAGTTCAAGCGACGAATGCGGCGCCCATCAAGCTACCCAGCATCCATATCCATGGTCGTCAGGACCCGAACTATGAAGAGTCGAAGCAGTTGGCGTCTCTGTACAGCGACGAGGGCAAGCAAGTCATCGAGCTCGACATTGGACACTGCCCACCCAGACGCACTTCGGACGTCAATATGGTCGCAGCTGCCATTCGTCGTGCTATGGACAGTCTCAGTTGATCATGTACGATAGCGTGACACGAAATGGCAACAGCGGTCGGCAGCCTCGAGCCGAACGTGCAGTCGAAGGGGAATGATACGAGGTGTTCGCCGGGCCACGTGGTGGGTGTGCAGCCTGTGTGTGGTTGCTGTGAGGCTAGAATGACGAACCGGCGGGGTCCTAGCTGACCCGATGAGTGAAGACCGCAAACAGCGCCGCCAAAGCTCGAACAGAACTTGGGCTGTCTTGTCAGGGCGATTGAGAGAGTCGATAGCTCTAACGAAGTGGGCGGCAGCGTGTTAGCATCGGCATCCAGACCGCCGACGGCCAAAATTGATTGGACCCTGAGCCGATGTTTCCAGGCCTCGTGGAAGCTGGAGCCAATCAGCAGAACCGGCTTGGGTGGCGGCAAACGATGGCGAGGAAAGGGGTCATGCAAAATGCAGCGATACCTGAGAGAGCGAGTGGTGATTGGATGAATGCGTTCACCTTCGGGAGAGAGTGCGCCGATCGTTTCAGCCCGTGATGAGCATGGTTGGGTTCGAATACATATCTGTTCGCAGCCCTAGCTGCCTGCTGCCTGCGTGGCCGTATGCTGACATCGTCCGAGAATCGTTGGCATAGTCGCACGCCCAGGCGAAAGCGACGCTCAAAGCACCATTTCGATACCACGAGCAAGTCAGCCGCTCATTGAAGAGGACGCAGGAGAAGCAGCCTGGAAAGGACATCGCTCGCTCCGAGCTTGACCGACCTAACGGCACGAACCGTCTCGAAGCGGAGTGGCCCACGAAGCCTTGCAGGTGCGTGGCATCCATGTTGTCCATCTGCTTCGATCGAGCGCAGCTGTCAGCCCGCCGCACTCTCCTCAAAATCATCATGGATCTCTTCGGGACAGGTCGATTCGCACTGGCAGTCGCAGCAGAGACGAATTTCAAATATGGCCGCGATAGATTGTGCTGATGATGGTTCTTCGGTCCTGCCGTCAAGTTTTCCCGCAGATTCGGCCCTTCCTTTGCCCCTGTTCTGCTGCTTCTCTGCTGCCTGCAGGATCGCACGTTTAAGGGGCCATCAACAGGAGGCAAGAACGACAGCTTCGGCAGGTGCGACTTTTTTTTTTTTTCTGTCACTTTTAAAAAAAAGTCAAGAAAATTGGAAGAAATGAGCCCGGCTGTGCTTTCTCTCTCTCTCTCTCTGTGCCTCAGCAGCTGAACGTGGTTGAGCCTGTGAAGTGAGAGAAAAATTAAAGCGTGGTCCAAGCTGAGGCTCTCTGAAACAGCGCCGGTCAGCTCAGCGGTCTCTCTTTTTAGCAGCTGCAGCTGGCAGTGGCAGTGGCAGTGGCAGCCTTGATGAGCTTGACAGACGCTTTGGCCCACCTCGCCTCTGCTCTTGCTGAGCTTCCCTCTCCTCATCTCCAGTTGTTGTCGACTAGACCCTTCGACATCATCTCAAGGCATCGCTCCCATCTCGTAGACGCTCGGGCCCACCTGCTTCATAGCGCTGCGTCCAGCGGCCACCATCTCGAATCAACAGCACCGCCACTTGCTTCACCCACGCACGCACGCCTGCTCACCTCTTCATCTCGTCGGTCATCCTTGGAAACGCACACGTCGACTTCATCTCAATCCCTTGCCTACAGCATCTGATCGGCCTTCACTCTGCGGCACCTGCATCGAACCAAGATAACACAGACGCACGCTCGCACCATCACCGTGAAGGCTGCTCAACCTCGACCCAATCTCTCAATTCGCATGGGCTCGACGGAGTGCGACCATCTCAAGAGCCTCTCGACCCGACCTTGAGCAAGTCGCACGCCCTCGTTCTTCTGCACGCTGCTTTCACTCCTCTGCCATTACCTTGCTTACCATCCTGCCTCCTCGCAACACATTAGCCTCTCGCGATTGCTGCTCTTTGTGCCGGCGCTTGCGTCCTTGGCGTCAACATGACGGGTGCTGAGCGCCGCAATCATTCGGACCATCTCGGCGCCATGCCAGCTCGCTCGCCGCTCTCGCGAACTCCTTCGCCCGCTAGGAAACCACATGGCCCCGCTTCCAGCACGCACCAGCTCAACAATCGCTCCACACTCGCACAGAGGGCAAACCAGCATCCCCACTTTGACAGCTCTAGCTTCTCCACACATGCCGACTTTTCTGCTGCATTCGGTGCCACGCCCAACTATGAGCTCCCTTCCGAGGGCCTCTTTGGCCGCGCAGAGAACGAGCCCTCCTCGTCCTCAGACAATCGCTCGCAATCTGTGCCGCCGAGGATAGCCATCGACAGCAGCAATGCTCGTGCCACCGATCCAAGACGAGTCATGCCACACATTGATACCAGCGGCCGTCCTCATTCGAGAAGGGAGAGCCTTATGGAAGAAGCTGAAAAGCGTCCCACAAGCCCTCACATCACCTCCGCCACGCCAACCAGCGCTCGTCTCAATCAACCCTTTTCAATGCAGCATCCCTCGAAATCGCGATCTGGATCATTCGTTGAGCATGATCCGCACAGCGCACGTCACGCCAAAGCGTCGGCCGTCCAACGGATCGCTTCGCCTTCCCTGCTCAGTTCTGCAGTCTCGGCCGCACAGTCCATCATGGATGCCATGGCTGGCCGCTCTTCACCCGCCGCAGTGCGATCCCAGCATCCTTCGCACGAGGATCGACACAGTCAGAGCGACGATGAAGCAGGCAAAGGCCATGGGCGCAGATCCGGCCCCTCGAGCGCTGCCCGCTTCACTCCCTCCATCTATCATCCACGACACCAGCAGAACCAGCATCACGCACACTTCAGCGAAAAGGGCCACGGTGCTGCCGACGTACCAACCGGCATGACCGCCGACATCGCATGGCGCGCCAGCATCTCGGAATCTCGCAGAGCTACTCCTGCCGCCTACCGACCGCGTCCAGGCTCGGCAAACAGGCGGCGTACCAGTGTGCATGTCGACCAGCAGCCCTCTGCTGGCGGAGAAGGTAGCACCGACATGCAGCTACCAGGCGGTCACAAGTCGACCCACTCCTCCATCATGATTGGTTCGCCCATCGTCATCCCACAGGCGCGCAGAGGTGCTGTCAGGTTACGGCCTCGACGTAGACGAAAGGTCGCGCGCCAGATCAAGCCCCAGCGAACATTCCGACAAAACGTTTTCGTCTTTCTCGCAACCGTCGTCCAGTTCATACGTCTGCTTGTGTCGCCAGCGGAAGCATTCCGCCGATTCAAAGAGTACTGCATCGACACTCGTATCGCCATCGACGACGCTTTTCGGGATCCGCAGACCGGCATGCGCAGCTTCTGTCCTCCGTGGTTGCAAGCCTATGTGCCGCTGCTCATCTGGCTCGGTATCAGTCTGACCAGCACAGCTCTGGTCATCACCTTCCACACCGAAGTGTTTGTTGGACTCGACCACATGTCCACCTATCTGCAAGGCCTAGGCCTCTGGGGCAAGGTCATGCTCGGCTCCCTCATCTTTCTCACCACCTTCCCGCCATTGCCTCTCTATTCGACCCTCATCATGCTCTGCGGCTTCACATTTGGTCTCTGGCAAGGCTTCATCATCAGCTACATTGCAGCGCTCTCCGGTGCCATCGTGGTCTTTGTGCTCAGCCGGTCTTTGCTCAGGGAGTGGATGGTTGGGCTGCTCAACAAGAGTGGCGGTCTCAAAAAGGTGGTTCGTGCGATCGAGAAACAGCCCAAGCTGCTCTTCCTGGTACGACTTGCGCCATATCCGTACAATCTGATGAACACGCTGCTGGCCAGTTCACCGACGTTGACGATGCGCACCTACGTCACCTGCACAGCCCTCGCTCTGCCCAAGCTGCTCATCCACACCGGACTCGGTACGTCGATCAAGAACTTTGCAGCGTACAACGGCGCCGCTGAAGGACAGAGCCGCGAGGATGCCCAAGCTTCGCAGACCGCCGAGAACGTCAAGAAGTGGGCTGGCTTGATCGGTGCCGGTCTATGCTTTGGCATTATGATCTACCTCCTCTCCGTCGCAAGACGTGCGGTGGACGATCTGGACGACGAGGACGAGGACGAATACGATGATGAGCTGTACGACGACGACGGCGAGGTGCTGCTCTCCTCTGACGACGAGGACGATCATCGCGATGGCGCGGACGGATTCGACCACGGACCGGGAGTCGACATGCGCGAACGAGCGGGCCCATCCACGTTGGGCTTCCGCAACGGCTATGCGCCCGTCGAGTCTTCGCCCGAGGAGCGCTTCCGTCAGAGCATGCGTCACCCGCACGCTATGCCTGGGCCCCTCGTACTCCCCACTTCCAGCTACGAAAGCGTTGCCGGCACCGGCTCGTACGACGGCAGGATCTCGCTCAGCAACAGCGGCTCGGGTGGCCATCACTCGATCGATCTCGCCGACAAGATTGCCGAGATGGAGGCGCACGCCGAGAACATGCAATTCGAGTCGCCGTTGCATCGCGGGGCGGAGGAAGAGGAGGTGGCGGTGGAACTGGATGTAGCCAGTCCAAAGTGGTCGCCCATGATTGCGAATCTGGAGGCGAGCGTCGATACGAATGACACGGTTGTTCCGGGGAAGCCGTTCAGCCTTGATCAGGAGGATGAGCACGGCGCCGATGGATATCGACGATAGGTGTCAAGTCTTGAAGGATCGGTGTCTCGGCCGTCGAGATCGCTTCGCCCCCACGATTGTCGCCGGACTTTTGCTGTCTCTACGATCTTAAAATTGCCATATAGATACATCCACGAAGGCCCCAGGGTGTGGTGCTGTTCAGCATGATCCGTTGCCGAGTCTTGATGAGAAGCGTGGTGATCAGAGCGAATGATCTTGAATCTGCCGGACAAATTGGCAAGGCGGACCTCGCCGGCGAAATCCGAGGTCATCAGCCGATACAAGTCAGCCAAAATCCTATTTTAAATTAGAGCTCACCTACATTCTCATCACCGACCACCATCACATCATCCAGCGGCCTCCTTGATATCGTCTTGCAGCAAGTTGTATGTCCACCGCGATACGATCGATCTCCCACCTTCGCTCCTTACCTCGTACTCTCAGCAGTGCACGACGACAGATTGACATCCAGCCGCGGACAACGCCTTTCTTGCGTCCGACCCTCGAATCGCCTCTACACCTCAAGCAGCGCTATTTCAGCATCATGAGTGCGACAGAATCAGCCCCAAAGCGGTCCAAGGTTGATGGCCAAGGTGAGTCCCCTGTTCATGCATTCTTTCAGGCTGGCAGTCTCTGGAGCGAGATGGAAGAAGGTAACGCCGAGTGAGAGAAGGTCTCAAGCTAGCGTTAACTTACGGGCAAAGAATTGGCTCGTGCGATCAGACTCGTTGCAGGAAAAAAAAAAATCTGGAAGAAAAATTGGCCGCCCAGAAAATTAGGGTTCCGCTTCTGTCTTTTCTATCTGCTCAGTCTTCTCACCATCATCATCTTGACTAACACAAACATCTTCCACTCTGGTGTTGGTCTGCCCATCATGTCAGAACACATTATCACCCACAGCGGTACCTTCCACGCCGACGAGGCGCTCGCCGTCAACCTCCTCCGCAAACTGCCCCGCTTCGCCTCGGCACCGCTCACCCGTACTCGCGACGCAGCCACCATCGACAGCGGCTCCATCGTAGTCGACGTCGGCGCCACCTACGATGCTGCCAACCACCGATACGATCACCATCAGCGTGGCTTCGAGGAGGTGTTTGACGCCAACCACTCCACCAAGCTCTCTTCGGCCGGTCTGGTGTGGAAGCATTTCGGCAAAGAGATCATCGCTGCTCACCTCAACCTCGATGCGACCGCGCAGAAGGACATCGTCGACTTGCTGTGGTTGAAGCTGTACGATGACTTTGTCGAGGCGATCGATGGCATCGACAACGGCATCTCGCAGTATCCCTCGGATCTCAAGCCCAAGTACAAGAGCAGGACGGACCTGAGTGCGAGGGTGGGATACCTCAACCCGAGCTGGAACGAAAAGTCGGACAACACCGAGCTCGACGCTCGCTTCGAGAAGGCAAGTGCGATGGCTGGGAAGGAGTTCTTTGACCGTCTCGACTACACCTACAACGCCTGGTTGCCTGCACGACAGATCGTGGTGGACGCGCTCAACAGGAGGACACACCCGCAGTTGCTGGTGTTTGAAGAGTTCGCCAGCTGGAAAGATCACCTGTTCACCCTCGAGAAGGACCTCAACATTGCGCCTACCGAGCGACCCATCTACGTCGTCTACCCCGACGAGAGCGGCAAGTGGCGTGTCCAGGCGGTGCCCGTCTCCCCGGAGTCCTTCATCTCGCGCAAGGCGCTGCCCGAGCCGTGGAGGGGCATCCGCGACCAGCAGTTGAGCGAACTCACCGGTATCTCCGGCTGCATCTTTGTCCACCAGTCCGGCTTCATCGGTGGCAATGCGACCCGGGACGGTGCCCTTCGTATGGCCAAGGACGGCCTAGCACACACGGGAGTTCCTTTCATCCACTCTGCCCCCGTCGCGGGCGACAAGGACGGCCACAGCCACAGTCACAACCACGACCACGGCCACACGCACGACATCATGGATCACCCGGGCAAGTTCAACGACCGCGAGCTTCCCAACTACGAGAACCGCAACTGGAACGAACGCGCCTTCACCGTCGGTATTGGCGGTCCCGTTGGTTCGGGCAAGACGGCGCTCCTCCTGTCGCTCTGCCGAAAGCTCAGGGATCAGTACAACATTGCCGTAGTCACCAACGACATCTTCACCCGCGAGGACCAGGAGTTCCTGCGCAAGCACTCCGCCCTCACCCCGGAGAGCAAGATTCGAGCCATCGAGACCGGAGGTTGCCCGCACGCCGCTATCCGCGAAGACATCTCTGCCAACCTGGAAGCGCTCGAACAGCTGCAGGCCGAGTTTGAGACGCAGTTGCTCTTCGTCGAGTCCGGAGGCGACAACCTCGCCGCAGCCTACAGCGTGGAGCTCGCCGACTTCCATGTCTACGTCATCGACGTCGCTGGTGGTGACAAGGTGCCGAGGAAGGGCGGTCCGAGTATTACGCAGAGCGATGTGCTGGTGATCAACAAGATCGATCTTGCTGACCAGGTGGGTGCCGATTTGGCGGTGATGAAGCGGGATGCGGATAGGGTGAGGGATGGCGGGCCGACGGCGTTTACGAGTGTCAAGCTGGATCAGGGGGTGGATGCGGTCGTGGAGATGGTGTTGGCTGCGAGGAGGATCGCGGGCGCTGACAAGGCGGGGAAGCCGGTGAGCAAGTAGAGACCGCACCGCCATTGAGCAATGCAGGAGTCAGAAGAAGTGGATGCGTGTGTTTTGTGTGCCTGGTGAGCATCTGTGCAGTCTCGCGTGAGGCGTGGGTTCGGATCAGCTGATGTCGCCACCAAGACCTCCAGGAGCACTCGCTTCAGCGCGGATCACAGCTTCGCCGCGGTCGTCAGACACGAGTTGGCCAAGCTTCTGAATGAGGACGTGTCTGTCAAGACCTGCAGCTTTCATTCTGAAGGCCCTGGCAATTTCGTCACCTTCGCTTGAGAGAAGACATGACCCATCGAGCCAAAGCAAAGCAACATCCTCCCCACACACACCGCCTCTCTCGCGCACACTCGAAAATCCACCTCGACCTCCTCGAGACGCAATGCATTGCCGAAACTCGTCGTGAGAGAGCTACGGCACCGTTTGTTCGCGGGCGGGTTTGGGTTCGGATCGGCAGGACGTCATGTCGAGCCCAAAGCTTTGAGAGAACCGCTCGCTTTCTCGCGTTCACACCGTCGCGCCGTGTTGCTTCAGGAACGAGTTCCAACCGTGGGCTTGACCGTAAAAGCTTCGTTCGCAGGCCCTTTCGTTTCATCCAATCGCCTGAGCGAGCACCCGTCTCAACCAGGTCCTGCTTCACAAGCCGCCCTCACAGTCCACACGCGAACTCGCCCTCGTTCAGGAACCAAAAAATTGCAATGCAACTCCTCCGCAAGCCGTGTTACGAAGCTACAACTTGCTCGCGAGCGGCTTATCCCCCTCGATCACCACGAAGCAGTTCTTTGCGCACAACGGGAACTTGGAGCCGTATGCGGCAGCTTGCGCGCTACTCGCCTGTCCCTGCGCACTGCGCGCAGCGATCCCCTGCGCGATCACTGCCAGGCGGAACCACGCCCATGCCTTTGCTGCCGTCCAGTTCTCGATCGGGTACGGTCTGTTGGCTTTCTCGCAGTATTGCTTGATAAGTGTACTCTCGAGTGGCACCGGACACTGTTCCTCGGAGAGGTTTCCGAGAGCGAGTAGGAGCGAACCTTCTTTACGACTTCGTTCCCACAACGCCGGGTCGTTGATAGTCCCCGCGTCCGAACAGGGGGTGCTGTAGGGTTGAAGGAGGTTTGCGAGGTCGGAAAGCGGGTGTCCGAGGGTGGACAGCTCCCAATCGAGGATTCCGATAACGCGGGGTTCGGTGGGGTGAAAGATGAGGTTGTCGATCTTGTAGTCCCCGTGAACGATGGTGTTTTCGTCCTTGGGCATGTTGGAGCTGAACCACTGGAGGAACTGTTCTCCGCCGGGTAGCGGGCCAACGGTCTTCCCGGGAGTATCCTTCTCCTCTACCTTGGCCTGGATCGCACTGACCTTGCCGAGGGACTTCATCTGTCGCGTGTAGAATCCTTCCCGCTTTCCGTAGTCTCCGAGACCAACCTTGGCGGGATCGACGCGGTGCAAGGCGGCAAGCGTGTCGATCGCGCTCAACCAGCACTTTTTCCGTTCTTCCTTGTCGGACAGCTGGAGGAAGCGGTAGTCTTCGAAAATTCGACCGTCTACAAATTGCATGATGTAGAACGGCGTACCTACCACCTGCTTATCCTCGCACAAGCAGTATACCTCTGGCACGGGGATCCGGTCCTTACTCCCCTCCGGCAAACCCTTCGTGTAAGTGCCCAGAGCTTTGAGGATGCGATACTCGCGTTCGACGGCGTGTGCCGTGCTCGACAGCAGCGATCCAGGTGGCTTCTTGCGGAGCACGTAGCGGACGTTGTTACGGTCGAACAGGATGTAGGTAGGATTTGACTGGCCAAAGGAGAACTGCTTGACGGTGACAGGGGCCGCGATGGAGGGTACGGAGGAGGTAAGGTATGCGTTGAGGGCGTCGACGTTGAACGTGTGGCGAACGTCGCCGTAGTGTTGGCCGACTTTCTTGTCTTGTGACGCCATCTTGAAGAATCCGCCGTTTGGTGTGGATGTATGCCGGATCGGAGGAATGCTGAGAGGGATCAAAGTTTGCAGCGCACTTGTGGAGACTGATCGGCGTCGACGCTGGTGTCTTCAGTGACACGCGGTGTGGTTGTGATGAAGGAGTGGAAAGCAAAGGTATGCGGTTGTGGGGTTAGAAAAAGTGCGGGGCAAACGGCGAAGAGTTGGCCTGTGCTGCTCTCGCCGGCCGGTGGCTCGTACGACCCGGCGCCGGCTACTCACTCTCCAGGTCAAAAAATTCGAGGGAAACCGGCTTCCTCTGCCGGCAACCAACTCGTCCGGCACTTGCGTGCCTGGGAATTTTCTATCCGGTCTCACACACGCTTGTCGGCTCGTCTTCCCGGCAGACACGCCGATGCCCGCTTCGCACAGGAAGAAAGCTAGCTGCCTTCGAACAAATTGAGGGCGATTTGCTCACTGGGTACATTGTCATGCATGCGAGAAGCTTATCAGAAACGCACACGCACACCGTGAGATCAGAGACATGAAGATGCTTCGAGGGACGTTCGGTATCGTGAACAGATCGGAAAGGATCGCTACATGAGGGACGAAGGAGCAGGAGACGGTTAGAAGCACAACAGGTTAGGAACAGCAAAACACGGGTACCAAGGTATACAGAAACGTCAAAGCTAGCCGAAGCGGAGGCCTTCGCGACTATCCGAGATGTCAAACAAAAGACGAAGGTGAGGACACCCCCCTTTGAGTGGTTCTGCTGCTCTTGTCGGATGCTGGCTGCGAATCTGACCTGTTGGAATCGACACGCCTTGCTCTTCCGATCCCTCCAGCAACGATCGACCGATGAGACCAAGCTGCGAGGAGCCAACCCTATCTATCGAGACGCTGGAAGGAAAACGGAGCGGAGCGTTCCTAGATCCAACCGATCAGACCCTTGTTTCGGGCGCCAAACACCAACGAGAGCAGCAGAAGCAGGATGGCGAGTCGCTTTCCTACAACTTTTCCGGCCTCTTGATACGGACGGTACCCAATCCAGGAAGGAGGCGTCGTCCGAATTCGAGTCGAGGCGGCAACCGAAAAATCGGGATTCGAGCGAGATACGCCAAGCGCGTGAAATTGGTTCCGCCAAGCAATTTTGCACAAGCGGTCCGACCGTGCAAAAATCGAGCAGCAGCGCAGTCACAAAGACGACGCAAAGAGGCCCGAGCCAAAATCGCGACGATGGAGAGGAGGGTGGTCGTCAGTCAATGCGATCAAGTCACGTGATTTGAGCCGCCCGCCAGTGTTTCCGGAACATACAATCGCACAAAAGGAGTGGCAAAGTGCAAGATATCCCACGAAGAGAACGAAAAGGAGAGGGAGAGAAGGGGGATGCGTGTCCGCTGCTCAGTGTGCTGTTCCTTCGAGGCCATCAGAGCATGATCAAGAGCGGAGGAGAGAGGAAGGATGCGCTAGTATGCAGATGGGCGCAACAGTCGGGCTGCAACACCGAACCTTAAACGACGATGTCGACGACGACGATCGCGAAGCTGAACGGTGATGCGAGACTGCATGCACAGCATCGCAGTCTAGCCGCAAAGGGCAACTGACACCATAGAGGAAAGGGGGAAAACACTGGAAGGCTAGACCGAATCATTGAACACTTACGGATGACGAGTAGGTGACGCTCTTGTGCGGGTTGGAGGGGCGCTTGAACGAGATCGAGTAGGCAGCGAGCGCGCTCATCTTCTTGAGGTTGGCGTCAGTGTAAGGCGGGTAGCGCGAAGACATGACGAGCTCGATGAGCTTGCCGAGCAACCCGGTCGAGGGAGCGTCGAGGCTGGCACGCTGGTGGCTGAACTGGTCGAACGACGCCTTGCCGTGGTAGTTGCCGTAGCCGGAAGGACCTGTGCCACCGAAGGGGAGAGCGTCGACGGCAAAGTGGAGCAAGGTGTCGCCCTGCACGCAAGCACCGGAGCGAGTGTTGTCGAAGAAGAAGTCCTTGACCTTCTGGTCACCGGCAAAGAGGTAGAGGGAAAGAGGCTGGTCGCGCGAGTTGATAAAGTCGACCGCCTCCTTGACGCCCCTGATGGGAACGATCGGAAGCAGAGGACCGAAGATCTCGCCGGTCATGAGCGCGTCGTCAGGCTTGACATTGGCAACAACGGTGGGAGGCAGGAACTTGGAGTTCTCGTCGCCCTCGCCACCCAGCACAATCTTGCCCTGAGTACCGGAGAGCATGGAAGACAGACGCTTCCAGTGGCCCGGGTTGATGATGCGGGCGTAGCTGGCCGACTGCTCGACACCGCCCTTGCCCTCGGGGAAGAAGCGCTCGTACGCCTTCTTGAGCTCCTGGACGAACTTGTCCTGCAGCTCGGGGGCGATGAGCACATAGTCGGGAGCAATGCACGTCTGGCCACAGTTGAAAGCCTTACCCCACAGGATACGGTGAGCGGCGATGCTGAGGTCGGCGCTCTTGTCGACGTAGACGGGCGACTTGCCGCCGAGTTCGAGGGTGGTGGGGCAGAGCCACTTGGCAGCCTTCTCGGCGATGATGCGGCCGACGGTGCCATTACCGGTGTAGAAGATGTGCTCGAAGCGCTGGTCGAGAACGGCGGTGGTCTCTGGAATACCACCGTTGACGATACGATAGCACTCGGGGTCGAGGTACTTGTTCCACAGCTCGGCAATCAACTTGGCAGTGTGGCCGGCGACCTCAGAAGGCTTGAGGATGACGGTGTTGCCGGCAGCGATGGCGCCAACGACAGGGCCGATCTGAACGGTGATGGGGTAGTTCCAGGCGCCAAGGACGAGAACGGTACCCTTGGGCTCGGAACGGATCTTAGCGCCATGCATCGCCCAGGCAGCTCCAGCCCAGGGCTTGGAAGGCTTGGCCCACTTGTCGAGCTTAGCAACGGCCTCGACGATCTCGTTGGTGGTGCCCATGAGCTCGGCAAAGATGCTCTCGAAGCGCGAACGACCGAGATCCTTCTTGAGCGATTCGATAAAGTCATCCTTGTGGTCCTTGAGCATGAAGGCGAGCTGCTTGAGCTGGTTCTTCCTGTACTCGATGGAACGGGTCTTGCCGGTCAAGAAGGCGGCACGAAGGTCGGAGACGATCTTTGGGATGTCGTCGATGGGGGTGTACTGAAGGCCAGCATCGGCGGCGGCAGCGGGTTTGCCCGACATGTTGGGTAGTTGGTGATCAAGGTGATGAGATGCAAGTGAAGATGGCGATGTTGACAGTCGTTGGAGGGTCGTGGTAGTACGGTGGTATGATGGCGATCAGTCCGGTTGCACAATGAAACGTTGTCAAAGAGGACGTTGGTGGTAGTGATGAGCGATGGTGGCAACAGAGGCGGCCGTGAACGATAGACGGCTCAGCCGGTTGATGGCCTGAGTAGGGTGCGACAGCAGAAGCGCAGGAGGCGGCGGCGGCGGCGGCAACTCTCTCTCTCTCTCTCTCGGCAATAACTGATCAGGAGAGTGACGCGCGTTCTTGCATGCAGTCTGTGCGAAAATTGCGCTTTCAGAAGACTCACCTCAACGCATTTGATGCGGGGAAGAGTCAGTAGCTGAGCACTGACACCAGCCTTCGGTCGAGCCGAGGCGATACGCTCGAGTTAGTGGCTTGTCTCGCCTCGACGATTGCTCCGCTTGCTCCTGGCATGCAAACGCTGCTGGTGGTGTGTCACTCGCGTGGTGTACTGACCCACTGAGAGTCTGCGGATGATCCTGCCCGAGCACAATGTGAATGGACGTGCGTGCGTGTGATCCGCGAGCTCAGAGCCGGCTACGCCGAAAGTGACACACCCACCGCCGCTTGGAAACGGCTTACATCCGACAAGGTCACACGGGCTCAAATCAGCTTGTATGCTGTCTGCGAAGATCATCTTTTCATTTGGATTTGCTCCTTGAAGCGCGGTCCCGAGAAGATCAGTTGGGGTCGGGAGCAGTCACAAAGGGGTTACCACCGGATCGGCCATCGAGGTTATACTTTTGACGAGCTGTATAAGCGAATGACGAGGCGGAGTCTGTCCTTTTCCCCGCCTTACGGCAGCGAGAGCAAAAGACACTCTTCAACCGCCACGCCTCTCTCCCCCTTGCCGCCATATCCCAGCTCGCATACGCATAACGCCGCCGTCAGATGTGCTTCTCGGCTACAGGGAGATGATCGCTATGCAGACGAAACCGCGGGTCCCGCAACGTCAATTTTCTCTTCACGACTGTTAAGGCTTGTGTATTTCTTTTTCCTGAAAATGTTATGGTGAGCATGTAGACATCTAGGTCATTTTCGAGCATTGTGAATGGTTGATGTGCCCATGCTGCTTTTGCTTTCATCATTGATTCAGGGTCCAGCTGCATCGAGCAGCATGCAACATCAACATCATCAAAAAAAAACAAAAAAGAGTCTCGCACAGCTTGGACCCTGATTGAGAGCTAGGCGGCGACGCCCCTCTCCTGTTTTTGCCAGCGAAACACGCACCATTGCTGCCTAGCTTCATTTGGTCGACTCATCTTGGCATCATGTACAAGGCAGTCTGTGGTCTGATTGGCGTCGGGCCCGTGGGAATGTGACAGACCAGGATGGACTGCGTTGGGTCCCATCCGAAAGATTGAATGCAGCGAGCGTGCGAAAAAGTCACACGCTTGAGCGGATTGAATGCTAGTCGGTTGCTTTCCGATGCTGCGCCTCCTTCCCCTCTTGATTGTCACCTTCGACTCTCGCTTTCATCATCACCACCAGCAGTAGCAGCAATCAGGCATCCTCGCAGTGTCTGCTCTTACCCTTTCCACGGCTACGCCAGATTCCTTTTCAGAGCACCGCGACCGTTACCTACTCGTCGTCGTCGTCATCTTCTGAGACGAAGAGCAAGAGACAAATTGTCACCGTCCTTGCATCCTGCTTCTGCCACCATGGCCACGGAATCGACCACCGCGGCTGCTGCGGCTGGCGTCGGCCGCGAAAGCGAAGCAGAAGCAGAAGCAAATCGCATCTCTCCATCACCGCCAGATCTGACAGCGCCCAACGCTCCTTTGCAAGGGGATGGCTCGGCTTCAACGACGTCCTCAGCCTCGTCAAGTACGCGGCCAGCTGATCTCGTCTCCGATGCAGCCGCAAGCACCTCTGCTGCTCCTGAGCCCCAGGTCACAGCTTCTTCCACTTCGAACACCGAAGCCTCAGACTCGACAGCAGCTTCGACAACAGCCAACCCCACTCCCAATTCGGGCACCACAGCTTCCATGCTGCCTCGGGCTTCCACAGTATCAACAGGCTCTACATCCAGCTCCGGCACCGCCACACCCATTGTCAGAGTCACCCCAGGTCGAGGGCTCATCCCAGCCTCTGTCTCCAACAGGTCCTTGTCGGGCAATACCTCCAGATCCACCGAGGCCGCCCATCGAGCCTACCATCGACCCAATTCGCAAGCAGCCGCAAACCGCGAACGTCCCGCGTCTGCATCGGTCTCACGAGCCAACACCGCTGCTTCGGCCATGGCATCCGTCTACACCTCCAACAACGTCCCCTCCATCTTTGGCTTCTACTCACACGACGGCAATCCCACCACACAGGTCAACACCACCAATGCTTCTACATACCAACCGCCCGTCAACGATTGGCGCACAGCAGCCCGCGGTCCCGTCGTGCAATCCCGCCATGGCACCAACTCACCTGGCCCCGCTCGATCAGCTCAAGCCCTGCTTCACTCGCCCATCTCCAGTCCTCGCACCGGTGCATTGAGCTTTTATGCTCCTGCAGCTCAGCGACACCATGCTCGTGCCCCTTCTGGCTCAGCCGCCGCACACCGATCCGAACAGCGAAGGCAAGCTTGCAGCACCGACACGAATCTGCTCTCTTCTGCCCTTCCAGCTGAGCAGCCAACTTTCGAGGAAACCACCACCATCTCGTTCACTTGGACCATCCGCGATCTCCATCTCCTCCGCGAGGAGGTAGAGCACTCTCCGCCCCCATCCGAGGGAGGTCGCTCGGTCAGCGCCGGCGCAGGAAAGAGCGACGTCTGGACGAGTCATCCCGTCTTTGGCGACAACAAGTGGAAGCTCGAGCTTGTGCGTACCACACGTCCGCTCACGAACCAGGCACCCGACGCTCCTTCCGGGGCGCACAATGCTGCTGACGCTCATGAAGTCACCGCAGCATCAACTTCCAGCGTCGATCCAGTGGCTGTCCAAGGCACCGATTCGGAAGTGACTTCAGCACGCTCCAGCATCACCATTCTCTCGGTCTACTTGACCGCTCTCGTCTTGGACTATACTCACGCAGACGTCGAGATCCCCGCTTCGATCATGGTCGGACTACGCCCCACTCGCGCAGCTGTAGGCAGAAGCGGAGCTGAAAGCGGCGGCTATCTATGGCGACGATTCTACGACTACACCTTCCAAAAAGAGGCCGACTTGTTCACTTGCCACGATCTGCCTAGCGTATCCGAGATGCTTGAGGACACCAACGTGGCCCGCGACGACGCCGTGACACTGTTTATCCAGCTCGGCTTGGGCCCTGGCCACATGCGCGGCAGATGTGGCCAGCTGGATGACGCTGCCTCGGCTCGTGCGCCGATTGAAGTCGAAGGCCATCATCTGGTCCCCAGAGCTGTTCTCAGTTCATTGCAGGGCTTGCTCGATGACGCTAATACTGGTGACGTCCGCATCCTCGTGCGCGAGAGAGGTGTTCTCCTTCCGGATACGACTGCTGGGGCAACTATGTCGGGCGACGGTCACTTTGACGAGTCCACGGTCGGTGGTGCTGGACGTATCGTGCCTTTTCCCATTGGATCCAGCCTCCCAGTCTCGTCGGGGCAGGAGTCAGATGCTGGCGAGGCGACATCCTTCGAAGACGACCCGGACCGCATCTTTGTGCGTGACCGCGTGCTGTGGGCGCATGCTAGCGTGCTCAAGAGCCGCAGCGACTACTTCAAGACCATGCTCACCTCCGACTTCAGCGAGGGCATCAGCCAAAGCTACGGCGCATCCGAAACTGGGCTCAGTCCTGGTCGCAACGTCCGCACGCTTCACATATCGGATGCCGACTTTGTAACCGCCTACTGGTTCCTGCGATATCTCTACACCGACGACATTCAATTCGCCGATCAGGAAGACGTCAGGAGTGCGGTGCTCGACGAAGAGTGGGCCAAGGGGTCCGACCAAGGCTACCTGACGTCTGGCTCAGCAAATGGAGATTCAAATCACGCTGGAGGTATGCGCCAGAGCATGCTGACGAGCTGGACACCACTTTCGCAGCTCAAGGACTACGACGACTTCGAGGAACTGAGCTATACGATGCCCGCGGGTACTGCAGCTAGCAGTCAACGTGACTTGTCCGGCTCCTTTGTCGTGCAGGGATCGTCTCTGCAAGGCTCGGCCTCAACTTCGAACGCGGCCACGACTTCGGGCTCTCTTCGACAGAGGACGAGCGCAGCCGCGAGCGCAAACAATGCAGGCCCATCTGGAAGCGGTGTTGGCAGTGGCCGCCCTCTCTCCGCTCCAAATTCGCCATCACCCACGAGCGGCGCCGCCAAGCATCACACCGCAGAAGAGGGGCCCCGCGTCGGCAGCGGAGTACACCGCACCATGTCGAATGCATCCGCCGTCCGCGCCTCAGGCACCATCGACCCGCACGACCATCCCTGCACTCACCCCGGCCCCGCCTCCGCTCTATCGATCTACAAGCTCGCGCACCGCTACCACATGCAGGACCTCTCGCGCCTCGCGGCGCTGCATATGGTGGCGACGCTCACGCCGCAGTCGGCGTTTGCGCTGCTGCTCGCCTCGTCCATGTACGACGAGCTGCACACGCGCATCAAGACGTACGTCTACCAGCACTGGCATCTGGTTTCGCACACGCAGGAGTTTGAGCGGTGCTGCGACGAGGTCTCGGTGGGCATGTGGGGCGCGGATGCGGGTAAGACGATGCGTGCGTTTGTGAGGAGTCTTGTCTCGCCGCTGAGGGCTGCTCAGAGCTGAGTGCAGTTCGTGTTGGTCGTTGTTGAAATCTCACTTTTTGTTTCGATCGCGTCGTCGCTGTGTGTCAAGTTGGAGCCGTTGTGATGTTGGCATGAAACGCTGCTGTGAATTCTTGTCCGCCCTCGCGCGTGTGGTATGGTATTTACATCTACAAGAGCCTCGCCATCGACGTCCGCCCTCGCCGCTCTGACTAGCTCGACTTCTTCTGACCCTCGGACACGAGGTGGTAGTCCTCGGGCTTCTCGCCGCTAGTCCCCTTCTCTCTCAGCTGCCTCTCCTTCCTATCCACCTTCCTGTTGACGCTGTTCCAGCTCTTGCCGCTGCCCACGAATCGCGCGAAGAATCCTGCTACGCCGCCCATGCCCTCCTCGTCGCGGGGTCCACCTGCGGTATCTGCACGCTGTCGTTCGGCGTCCATCTCGCGGAGTGCCTTGAGCATCGCTTCGCGAACCTTGTTGGTGAGGTCGCCTGCGTCCTCGGCGGTGAGGTGTTTGGTGGGGATCGGTTCGAGGACTTTGATTTTGATGGTACCCGATTCGAAGCGCGATTTCGAGTCGAACAGTCGGTTGTAGTTCTCGCACACCACCGGTACGACGGGAACACCGGCTTGGATGGCGAGGTGGAAAGCGCCCTTCTTAAACGGCAGCAGATCCGGCGTTGCAAGACCCGACCTGGTGCCTTCGGGGAAGATCCACAGCGAGAGCTTCTTCTTGTTCATCACAGCTCCAATCTCGGAGAACGCCTTGATCGAGTCCTTGAGGTTCTTACGGTTGATAAACACCGCACCGGAGAGCTTCATGAACTGGCCGAGGAGGGGTGCGAATTGGAGTTCCTTCTTGGCCATGATCGAGGCGTGTGCGGGGAAGATACGACCGAGGTAGAGAATATCCATTGCCGTCTGGTGGTTGCCCACCACCACAGCAGGAGATGCTTGGTTGAAGTGTTCTTCGCCTTCAACGATGAATTTGATACCGACAAGGGGCGCGGTGAGACGCCAGAACGACCGCGCGACGACTTTGTTGATGTTCAACCGCTGCCCCGGAATCAACGACATGACGACCGACACAACAATGCCCCAGAACGAGCAGATGCCCAAGCCAGCAATGTAGATGATCGAGTTGAGGTAGAACCGCATCTTTTGCGAACGTGGCGAGATGAACGCCAGCAGCAGCAATGCCCCACCGGCGAGGGTGGAGAGAGACTTGGAGAGTACCGCCATGGTGAACGTGATCGAAGTGGTGAGGAGGTGGACGAGGTAGTGACACGGATTGGAGCGAGGTTGGGTCATCAACGGGAAACGAGTGCCTCTGGATCGCCGGTTGCACGATGGGCGGGCCGAAAGCGCGGAAAGCGGATGGTGCTGGTTGGTGGTGAAGGAAGAGAAGGTTCACGACGACGAGAAAGTGGAAATGATGCTGTGAAACCGGTTCCTGGAAAAGTCGCTTTTCCGAGCAGCGCACAGACGGACGAACCGTTCCAGCCTCAGAGGCTCTCCCCTTGAACAATCGATCCAAAATCGTTTCGCGCCCTCGCGTATCGCCAGCCGCACGCCCTAAAAACGAACTTTCACTCCCGCCAGCTTCGATCTCACATTTTCAGACTTTTTTTGGATGGAGTGAGCCTGCTCAGGGCAATGCCTCAGTCCGCCACAAGCTGCACAACGATCCGAACGTGTGATTGCGCTGCTGACTGTTACGTTGAAGCTCGTCCAAGTTGATGTGGTTGCAGCAAATGAGTGTCCTGAGGCCCGTGTCTACCACCAAATTGAGCGCCAAAAAGAAGGCCCTGAAATGGTCGACCGCACGACGTTGTCGCTCATCGAATCGTTCGGATCTACCCAGCTCATCCTCTTTGTCGAGCCATCCTCGTGCAGACTGGCTGCATACCTGGAGGTATTGCAGTCGTCCAGGCTGGGTGTTGTACAGCTCACCTTGCCGCAGACTCGCGGTACTTTCGACCCCACCGTTCCCTGACGACTACCTCTCGCCTCGTCGATCTCGCTCGCCGTCATTCCAACCTGCTCCACTCAACAGCTCCTTTCAAGATTCATGGGATGTATGAAGTTGGCATTGCATGAGCCTCTAACCCTCTCCGCTCCACCTCATCTCTACGCACCCGTCGGAGCAGCAGCGATCCCCGGCAACCGCATCAACCGCTGCACCTCCTTATCCTGCCTCGTCTCCTCCTCCTCCTGTCTCACCTTTTCCGCCTGTCTCAGCCTCCACTGTTCCTCCAACGCCTTCTGGCTCAACGTCCTCGACGCAATCACCAGCTTCCACCACTTCAAATACAACTCTTTCGCCTGTTGCTCCTCCTTATTCCCCCAACTTCCCTGGCGCGCAGTTTGGATGCGGGTGTAGAATTCGCCCTCGGGAAGCTTTGCGAACCTGGCGCCGTCCATGCCGTCCACCAGCCCAGCGACCGTAGTGGAGGTGAGGAGGGGGGAACCGTACTTTACCAGCCACTCGGACAACCGTGCCGTGGACCAGAAGAAGACATTCCTCCCCAGCGCATCGGGCTGCAACTCGATCCTCGCGTGCGGGGCGGCAACCAGCGCCGAGGCGTAGCGAAACGTGTTTAGCGTCGCTGCGATGTCCACTGCGTCTGGGCTGGCAGTGGCGATAAAAAGCGTATGCGTAGGCTGCCTGGAGTACAAGTCGAACGCTTCTTTGAGGGCTAGTGTCAGCTTGCTGCTGCGGAACGGGATGTGAGGGGCAGCACCCGCGGTGGTGGGGGCGGGCGAGGTGCGGGCGCGAATACAGCTCTTGAGCGTCATCAGGCTCGTATTGATCGCGACCGTCTCTGCAATGCGGGTGGCGTTGTTCGCGGTGGAGGATGCGGGGGAGTGGTCGGCTGCTCGTTCGCTACCCGCTAGGTCGACGAGTTGGAGTACGCCGGGTGTAGCGTTCTTATCGCGCTTCGGTTGGGAGAGAATGCGGATCAGCGCGTGAGATCGCGAACTGTGCGGGTTCTTCTCGGTGCCGCGGGTGATGCGCTGCGCCCACGCACCCTCTACCTGCGCCAACATCTCGTCCGCTGTTGATACCGACTTCGTGGTGGCCTTGGCAAACGTGCTACTCCCCGCGATGTTCTCCGCGATCAACACGCGCTGGTTATCCGCATCAAAAAGGTCGTTGACCTTGTTCTTGCCGTAGATCTCGATCGCCTGCAGCGTCACATCGCACTTCTCATCATTGGCAGCAAACAGCGACGCAATCGCGAGGCGAGAACACGCCGAGAGGGTATGCGTCTTGCCACTGCCCGTCTGGCCGTACGCGAGCACCGTCGCATAGCCGCCCGAGAGCACGAACGGGATCAGCGGCTCGACATGGGCGGCAAAGAGGTCTTCGGTCTGCGAGTCTGGAAGGTAGCACTGGTCGGAGGTGAAGGTGTGTGGGATGGAAGTGGTGGATGTGTGGATGGTGGTGCGCGGCTCGAGGAGGGTGGTTTGGGTCTGGGTGGTGTCGGTGCTGATGAGCGGTGGTGAGGATGCGGCGGGGAGGAAGGAGGGTCGGACGCGGAAGAGGACGGTAAAGTCTCGCTCCATTGTGTAAGCGTCTAGATGATAGATAGGTGGGGTGATGGGAAGCGAGACTGGGGATGAGGATGGTAGTGATCGGTGGCGATGATGAAGGGAAGATGTTGCAGTGTTGGATGTGCACAAAGTGTTGGTCTTATCGTGTGCCTGACGCGCGTGTCTCCGCAAGTCTTGGCATTTGCTTCTCCTCAAACGGCGGCCGCGGCGGTTGGATGATTTTCGCCTCGCGGAAACTTTGATTTTTCGCCCTCTGTGAGATTATCCTTCTTGCTTGATATCGGAGAAGACCGACAATTGGGGAGGCAGAACCGCTCAGCCCTGGATCGACCGAAGAAGCGTCTTTGGACCTGTCAAGAATCGCACTTGTCCAACCGCGCAGCTCTAATCAGTTGCAAACTCGCTTAGTGACGACCCGCATCGGCGGAGCCTTTTCCGACGGTTTGCTCTTCATGCTTTCTTCTTGCTCCTCTGCTTTGCCATTGTCTCAGAAGCGCAGTCAGCGGCCCCTTGCCGGGTTCCGAGCAGCCGTTGTTCGTGAATGTGGGGTCACGATAAGGGGTTGGGGAGAGGATTCGAGCACGAGACGCAGCAGCTCGCTTATACGACAATGCAGGCACAATCGCTAGCCACCCTCAGCCGCCACCGCTACAACCGAGAATGAGAAGAAGAGTTCGTGCAGTCGGACTGAAAGCGAGCACATATATAGTGCCCAGTCCTTTTGAATCCCTACGCTCTCATCCGCATCTTCGACACCCCTCTCACTGATCAAAGCAAAACACCATGCTAGGCGGTACCTTCCAAAAGAGCTCAGCGGCAGCGCTGCTCCTGCTGCAGCTCGTCACCCTCTCCCTGGCCACCGCCATCCCTCGCTCCTACAAATCGAGCAGCGATGGCTTTGTCCTCGAGCACCACCTCGGCAACCTCTCGCCTTACTTCAACGCTCCCATTCCCTCCGGCCTCTCCCTCGGCGTCCCGTCTGGCTGCCACGTTGACCAAGTCTCGCTCATCCACCGCCACGGTTCTCGTGGGCCCATCTCGTCCGAGATTGGCTACGTCCGCAATCTTTCGTACTATCTCAACAACCACACCTCGCTCCTCTCCTCTCCCGTTTCCAAACCACCGCAGAAGCTCGCCTTCCTCGCCGAGACCGGCTGGAACGCCAACGCGCTCAAGCAGGACGATCTCACCGCCGTCGGCCGCGGCGAGCTCTTCGAACACGGTGTCCAGATGAAGCTCGACTACCCGCACCATAACACCACCCTCTTCCTCGCCGGCCAACAGGATCGTGTCGTCAAAAGTGCCCAGTGGTTCGCCGCCGGCTACCTCGGTCAGAACTTCAACACCACCGCCCAGCTCGACCTGATTAGCGAGAGTTTGGGCGTGAAGAGCTACATCACGCCTATGGAGACGTGTAAGAATTGGACGTACTCCTCCGGCGGCAAACCGGTTGCTGAGTGGGGCAACATCTACCTGCCGCCTATTGCGGCGCAGCTGAATGCTGAGGTGAAGAGTGTTTGGCCGGGTCTCAACTTTACCGCCGACAACGTACACGGTATGCTCTGGGCGTGCGCGTACGATCTGGCCACCTTCGGCTCGGTCGCTAAGAGCGATTGGTGCGGCGTGTTCAGCAACGAGCAGATTAAGCAGTTCGAGTACGAACTCGACCTTCTCATGCGCGGTGCGTTTGGGTATGGACTGCCGAACAACTCGGGTCAGGTCATGGGCAGTCTCTTCGTCTCGAACCTTACCCAACGCCTTACGCAGCCGGAGATGTTCAAGGAACCCAACGGAGAGCAGAGGACGCTGTTCTTCGATTTCGGCCACGATACCACCATCGACCTCATCCTCACCACCCTCGGTCTCGCTGCTGACAAGAGCTACCCGGTAGACGGACCGATCAACCCGAAGCGCAACTGGAGGACTAGTTATCAGGTACCGTTTGCCGCGCAGATGGAGTGGAGGAAGGTCACCTGTCCCCGGCAGAAGAAGGGAGATATGGTCCAGCTGCATCTCAACAAGGCGCCGTTCGATCTGGGTGCGCTTTGTGAGAGTGATGAGTTTGGCGGGTGCGATTTGGAGGAGTTTTTGGGGGCCGAGGCGGTCAAGAAGGCGAACGCGGTGCAGGTGGGGGATGCTGTTTGGACGGCTGCTTGTGGGCAGTAGACGTGGGTGCTCAGTCATGCCAAGAATCGAATCTATGCTACGGACAAGGCTCAGAAGCGTCGTCGTGACACTGTCGGTGTGTGCGCTTGTGCCTGTGATCGAGAACGATAGCCATAGCAACTTGAACGGCGAGGTTCGACCGGAGGCGTCAAAACGTTCACGACTGTCCTCGATTCGATGTAACATTGTTGGGAAAGATCGAAGTGGGCGAGCCAAAAGTGGAGAAATCTTACGCAAAGCTGCAGCGCACGGACGAGCTGCTTCGGCCTTTGTCCGGCCACACCATCGTCCGATCCTCTCTTCCACACCATCCACCACCTCCTTAGACAGTCTTTGTCCTGCCTGTTACCTTCGATCCAACCCCCGCCGCCGTTCATGTTGGCGCGTCCAGCCGTTCGTCTCGTCGCATCTCTCCCTCGACCCAACCTCCTGCGCACCAGCCTTGTCCCAGCTCGTTCTTATCCCTCAGTGACAGCTGCTCGATCTTTCACCATGTCCTCCACCAACTCGTCCGCGTCCAAAGCGCCCGAACCGGTCATGCCGACGTTCGAGCGCACCCCGCTGCCCGACTTTTCCAAATCCAACCCGCTCGGCGCGCCCGATCGCTACGTCTCCACCGCGGCCTGCCTCATCATCGGTGACGAGGTGCTCAATGGCAAGACCAAAGACTCCAACTCCAACTATTTCGCCAAGTTCTGCTTTGATCTCGGTATCGATCTCAAGCGCATCGAGGTGATCCCCGACGACGAGGAGGTGATCGTCGAAGCTGCTAAGCGGCTCACCTCTCAATTCGACTTCGTTGTTTCGTCGGGGGGTATCGGTCCTACGCCCGACGACATTACGTATCAATCCATGGCCAAGGCCTTTTCAGACGATGGAAAGCTGGTGTACGACGAGGAGGTGATCAGGCGGATGGCGGAGAACCTCAAGGCTCGACAGGTGAACACCTCAGGTATAACCGAGGACATGATCACCGCACGAAAACGTATGGCCCTCTTCCCCGCCCAGCATGCAGAGGTGATTTTCCCCACCGACAAGCTCTGGGTTCCTGTGGTGCGTATGGCGGGCAAACTCTGCATCCTCCCCGGCGTACCCCGACTGTTCGAAGCGCTCATCGACGGATTCGAACCGTTCATCCCCCTAGACCCCAACCGTCCCCGACCGTATCGAGTGCTGATTCACACAAGATTGCCAGAGAGCAACATCAGTCCGTTTTTGGTCAGCCTCACCGAAAAGTGCAAGCCACTGGAGATCAAGGTGGGCAGCTATCCCAAGTGGAATAATGGCGTAGACGTGAGTTTGATCGGGAACGATTGGGACAAATTGCAGGAGTTGATCCCCGAGGTGGAGAAGGAGGTAGAGGGCAAGTTGATCGAGAGCGGACAGCTGGGCAAGAGTAGGAATGTCGACCAGGCTCAGACGCAGCAGCACAAGATTTGATCTGGCTCGCACACACGCTTGTACTTCGCAAGGACGATTCACACACACACACAGACAATGTCGACAGGAACAGCTTGGAAACACATCTCGATTTCCATCTTGGACGTGACAGTGGTGACAATGCGGATGATGAGTGAATGCAAGTGCGATACGAGTCAGAATGCTTGGTGTTCGAGCTCTGCATTTGCGTTGAGCTCAACTTGGTATGAGTGGTATATGAGTGTTGTTTTCTGCTCTGTGAAGGATCTCAGTCGAGCGGATCCTCCTCGATCCTGGCGTGGTCATAGTCGTCGTCGTCGACATCGTCGTCCGACATGGGCTCGTCTTCAGCGCCGTTGGCGTTGCCCTCGTGGTTCGGCAAGACCACCAGGCCGTTTCGGTGCGGATCAAACTGCACTCGGATCTCTGCATCTTCCTTGATATCAACGCGACCGGAGAGGATGAGGATCGACAGAGGCGAGAGCAGCTCTTGCTGGATCGCGCGGTTGAGCGGACGAGCACCCATGGTGGGCGAGAATCCGATCGAAACCAGGAAGTCCTTGGCGCCGTCGTCGAGCACCAGCTTCGACTTGCCTCCGTTGGCCTGGATGCGCTGTTCGATCTCGCGCAGACGCACATCGACGATCGACTTGACGTTGCGGCGCGAGAGCTTGCTGAACACCACGATGCTGTCGATGCGGTTGACAAACTCGGTCGGCATCGCAGCCTTGATGCTGTTCATCACGAGCTGACGTGTAGCCTCGTTCATCTCTTTGTCCTCCGACTCGTTGATGTAGGCCGATCCCAGGTTCGACGTCATGATGATGATCGTGTTGCGGAACGACACCTGGCGACCCTGGCTGTCTTGCAGACGACCCTCGTCGAGCACACCGAGGAAGAGCTGGACGAATTCGCGGGAAGCCTTCTCGATCTCATCCAGCAAAACGATGCTGAACGGCTTGCGTCGCACCGCCTCGGTCAGCACACCACCCTCTTCGTGACCGACGTAGCCGGGTGGAGCACCAATGAGTCGCGAAATCGAGTGCTTCTCGGAAAACTCGCTGCAGTCGATCCGCACCATGGCATCGGCCGAGTCAAACATGCACTTGGCCAAGGTGCGGCTGAGCAGCGTCTTACCCGAACCCGAGGAACCGGCAAAGAGGAACGAGGCGATGGGACGGTTGGCATCGGACAGACCGGATCGCGAGAGTCGGATAGCCTGGGCAACGCTCTTGACAGCCTCGTCCTGTCCGATCACCTCCTTGGCGAGCGTACGCTCGAGACGGAGCAGCTTGTTCTTCTCCGACTCGAGCATGCGAGACACGGGGATGCCGGTCCAGCGCGAGACGATGGCAGCGATGGCGTCGGCGGTGACAGCGTTGTTGTCCGAGTTGCGACCCTCCTCCTCGCGCTTGCGCTCGGCGGCCTGCAGCTGCTGCAGCTTGGTCTCGAGATCGGGAAGCGCGTAGAACTTGAGATCCGAGGCGGTGGCAAGGTCGTAGCGACGCTCGGCTTCGGCGATCTTGGCGCGCACCTCCTCCATCTTGCGTCGCACGTTGTTGATCTCTTCGCCCTTGGCCTTTTGCGCTTCGAAGGCCGCCTTGATGGGAGCGAGCTCGTCGTCGATGGCCTGGATTTGCTTCTTGGTCTCCTCGAGCGACTGCTTGGATTGCGCATCCTTCTCTCGCGAGAGTGCGTGGACGGCGATCTCGAGCTGGAGACGCTTCCTCTCGAGCTTGTCGACTTCTTCAGGAACCGTCTCCCGCGAGACCCTGACGTCGGCACAGGCCTCGTCAACCAGGTCGATGGCCGAGTCGGGAAGACGGCGATCGGTGAGGTAGCGCTTGGCGAGTTGTGCTGCTGAGACGATGGCCGAATCGAGGATGCGAACACCGTGGTGGACCTCGTACTTGTCGCGAATGCCTCGAAGGATGGCGATGCAGTCCTCGACGGTGGGTTCGTTGACGAGGATCGACTGGAATCGACGCTCGAGCGCGGCGTCCTTTTCGATGTACTGTCGGTACTCGTTGGCGGTGGTGCAGCCAATAACACGGAGCTTGCCACGGGCGAGCATAGGCTTGAGGAGGTTAGCAGCGTCCATGCCGCCTCCCGAGCTGCCTTGACCTGCCATGAGGAGGTGCATCTCGTCGATGAAGAGGATACAAGGCGTTCCGTCGGCCGTCATCTTTTCGATGTCCGAGAGCACCGACTTGACGCGCTCCTCGTATTCACCGCGATACTTGGCACCAGCCATGAGGCCACCGACATCGAGACTGAGGATCTTGCCGAGGAGGTTGGGCGGGACATCGCGGTCGACGACGCGCTGAGCGAGGCCTTCGACGATGGCGGTCTTACCGACACCGGGACTACCAATGAGGACAGCATTGTTCTTGGTCCTTCGTGAGAGAACACGCACCGCTCGACGAATCTCTTGGTCGCGCCCGATGACGGGGTCAAGAGAACCTTCGGCTGCAAGCTGCGTCAGGTCAGTGCAGTACTTGGCGAGGGCGTCATAGCCTGCTTCTGCACTCTTGCTGTCGATGTGTCGGCCTCCTCTTGCTTGTGTGATGGCGGTCTTGATGAGTTGTTCGTTTGCGAGGCCCGACTCCTTGAGCAGCTGCTTGATCGTATTGTCCTGGATGAGCCCGAGGAGGATATGATCCTGCGCGATGTACGCATCTCGCTGCGTGCTCTTTTGGTTCTCGGCCTCTTTCAATACCTTGAGCGCAGGGCTGGAGAGGCTGATGTCGTCTGGCGGAGGGGTTTGGGAGGGAATCTTGCGTACCGCTGTGCGAAGCTTGTCTTCGAAGATCTTGATGTCGACGCCAGCCTTGGCACAGATGCTCTTGAAGAGCGATTGGCTGGATTCGTTGGTAGACTGGACGCCTTGCGAATTGGAGGTGTCATCGGTCAACAGCGCCAGAGCGATGTGGACCGGACTGACCTGCGGATGCGAGTGGTCCTTTGCGAGCTGGAGCGCAGCCGAGACCGAAGACTGAGCTCTATCTGTGAATTCAAACGACATTGTGGCTAGATGTATGCGAAGTAAGCGTTGGAGTTAGGAAGTGGCCGACCAGAGCCGTGCTGCTGGTGGTGGTGGTGAGAGGATAGGCTGATGTCAAGGCTCGATGTGGATTCGGTTGCTGAGAATGCTTTCGTGATATCGCGTAGCCTGACGGCGATGGTGTGCTTGTTTGCGCTGAGTGTGTGGTGGAGGGAGGAAGGGAGTGCTCGACTGTCTTTGTATATATCAGGACATGGCTTTCGGCTAGATGATTGGCTTCGGTACCATCGCTTTTGACATCTGACCGAGGCTCAGTCGGCTCGTGCGGCGCAGAGTGACAGCTTTGTGACTGATTTCTGAGTGATTCTGCAGCCGGGCAGTTGCTTCTCGAAAAATCACGCAGCCTCCACCCGCGTCTCGCCCATTCCAGCTGTTTCTCGAAGAAAGAGGAGTAATCGAATTGCAACTCTAACAGCCGATTGGAGAAGATCGACCCCGATCTGGTGGACGACCGCCGCCGCCGCCTCCAAGTCGATTTTAGCTAGCTCGGCTCATCATCGACGTCGCTCGCCAGAAAGCGTTCTCTCTCACAGTCAACAATTTCCGTGCTAGGACAATGCTTGCTCTCCCAGCCGAAGACAGAGGAGAGAGAGCTTGCGCCGAAAGGCGATCAAATAAAGATGATTGCAGTGCGTGACAATGGTGGCATGGAAGCAGAGGCCTAACTAACAGTTAGATGCGGTTGGCCGCGTGTGGCTGCGAGTAGCTCTGGTAAGCTTGCGGAGGTGCTGTCTGCAGCGGTGGAGCGCCCCAGCCAGGATGCATGGCAGGCTGATCGCTGGGCGAAGGTTGCTCCGTCGTTCCAGGCGTTCCGTTGTTGGAGAGGTCGACGTACGAGCGCTTCTCCTTGCTCGCTTCGTCTCGAGACTCTCGCCACTGTCGCAGATCACGCGGAAGCAGAGTCAACCCAGCCAAGTATGCAATGGCGAGCAAGCCGGCCCAAATCCACAGGATCCAGCTCGCCCATCGAGGCGGACCCCAATCCCAGAGGCTGAGTCCTTCGGCCGAATTCCAGATGGCGGCAACGGTGATACCCAGTCCGACGACGACGTGGACAATCCTCGAAACGTTGAAGCGCTTCGTCTTGTGGCCAACAATGCCGAGGACCATCTGCAAGAACATGATGATGAAGATGGCGAGACCAGCCTTAGCGTGGGTGCTGTCAAAGTGTTGGCCTGACCCCACCTCGACAATGATCAGAACGATGCCGATGAGGACGCAAAGGAAAGCAGCGATCTGGATATTGCGATGCACGGGGAACCACTTGAAAAAGGTCCTGCCGTATCGACCGACCAGAATGGCGGCCGGGACGAGGATGAACCACGCCAGAATCATGAAGACCATATGAGCAATGATAAGTTTGTTGCTCCTGTTCAGAATGCGGCTCGACTCGGTCAGGTTGCCGCCCGTCGCTGGTGTCACGGGCGTGCCGCTGCCTCCGGAGGTCCCCGATGTGGAAGCCGAGTACGGCTTGGTGAGATCCAAGGTCATCGATCCGTACGACGTGTGTTGCCTAAGATGCGCACTCGTGCTGGCGGCCGGATTGTTGCCCTTGTTGACAGCCCAGATGAACGGCGTGGACGAGGAAGGGGTCTTGTCAGAGCCAGACATCGGGAACGACCAGGCCCAGACTGTGCCGGAGCTGTTGGAGAACGAGTGCCTGTGCTCCATGTTTGCTGCCAAGGCAGTGATGCTGGTGGTGGGGTCGTCGTGTCCTGAGGCGGTTCGTTGCGACATGACCACATTGCCCGTAGTGTCGACCCATCCGATCTGCATTGACAAAAGGTATCAAGAGCGGTCAGTCAGGGAGTGTTCGCAGGTGCTCGCGACTGGCAACGAGTCATCGGGGCCGTCGCGCAAGCTGCGGAACCGGATCTAGACTGGGCTTGCGACTCACCATCATGTTGGAGCCGTCCATCTGCTTGCCTGTGCCGACAGCGTACCATCCGATCGGAGCGCCGCCGCCGTTAGCGGACATAGTCATGTTCATCCTCTTTTCCGAAGGGCTGTACACGACGCGAAGGCAAAGGTTCTGTTGAGAGCAAGAATGTAGAGACGCAAGTGATCAGCGTTATGGCGACCTTCTGACGCGGCTTGGGGTCGTCCGCGACGACAATGACGGACACTTACCGAGTTGCAAGAAGTGTCGGCGTAGAGATCGGCTTGATTGCTCGACGACTGGGCACTCGCCAACGCCGAGACGAGCAGCGTCAAGCATGCTGCGAAGAGAAGCGACAGCCTCGACATGATGCGAAAGGTGTGATGCTTAGAGCAAGACTTGGTCGTGATGAGAAGGCTAGCAAGAATGAGAGGCGAAAGATCACCTCGAAGCGGACTGAGGAGCGTGCCAATGTATATGGGGGCTCAGCAAGACGCGGTTCCCGATAGAGAACAATGTGACTGCGATGATTGAAAGGTTGAGAGCCGCGGAAAGCGCAGGAAAACCGAAGAACGATCGTTGTAAAAGCAGCAGTGGAGCTCGGAGCGATGCCGTGGGCGTGTCGTTGCTCAGCAGCTGAGGAGGATGATGCACGGAAGATCCGAAGAGGGATGAGAGAGCGGGCGACAAGATGATAAGCCGACGGTCAGACGAACGAGTTGGAGGTGACGAAGCAAGCTCGAGCGACCAGGCTGAGCGGACGAAAAGTCAGCGAGGGTCAAGACTGTTGGAGGGGGGAAGGGAACGAAGCGAGGCGGACGTATCTCTCCCACTTGCCAGTCCGGATTGCACCCGACCAAGACCTGGGTGCGAGTGACAGGCTGTCGTCCAGATGTGACGAATGAAAAGAGACTTATGAAACGTGAAGTTGTGGCTGTGTGAGAATGTTCGGAGTGGGCGCAGGCGACGAGCAGAAGCGTGATTGCTTTTCCAGAAGAACGGATCTCACGGTGGGATGCGTTACAGCGCGAGCTTGAGGGATGAGCGTGAGCCTATTGATAGTGGCTTGGCGAAAGAGGCGCAGAAGCAAAGCAAAGCTTATCCAGCGCAGCTTCGCGCAAAGCTGTGCTGGAACAGTCTGCAGTGCGGAAGATCTCCGAAAGAAGCGATCTCGGCGTGTCATTTGCGTCTGCCTTACGACATCAGAAAGGCGAGGAGGGTGGTCGTAGAATGAGCACATCACAAGCGAGGGTCAAGACCGATGGCCAAGCAAAGCAGCTGGACGCGAGACATGAGAACGTGATGACAAACTTGACAAGCATGCTGCGCCGGGCTGCCCGACCCCCCCCCCCCCCCCCCCCCCCCCCCCCCCCCCCCCCCCCCCCCCCCCCCCCCCCCCCCCCCCCCCCCCCCCCCCC
>JALBYD010000036.1:0-189306 GCA_023212685.1 Pseudozyma pruni
CTAACCCTAACCCTAACCCTAACCCTAACCCTAACCCTAACCCTAACCCTAACCCTAACCCTAACCCTAACCCTAAGGTTTTTTAACCTAACCCAGTTATCCCCAGTAGCTGGGGGTTTTTCCTCACAATGAAGTGCCCCTTGCCTCAGTTCACCCTACCTTGCCTGACCTTGACCCTCAGTAAGCCTGAGTTGACCCCACTTAACCCTTGGTGATGGTAGGTTCATGAACTTGACCCTAGGTTGCTGTCTGCTCAACCAAGGTTGACCCCAGCTTGACCCTAGCTTGGACATAGGTGAACCTACAGTGGTCCCCAGGTTGACCCTTGGTAAGCATAGGGTCATGAACCTCAACCTTGGCAGACTTTTGCCTTGCCTAGGTTGGCTGTGCTTGACCCCAGGTTATGCTGTACTTCACCAAGGTTGACCGCACGTGACCCCAACTCAAACCTAGGTACAAAGGTACCTTTGAGATGGCGCCAAAGATGGGGATGGATCAACTTTGAGCCTCTGTATTGCAGCTGCCAGACATGTTGGAGCGCTGAGACCTTGCATACACCATCCCATAGCATGTCTCTACATACCTCATTAGTGGCTCAACACCATTGGAGGTGATGAAAAACTTTTTTTCTTCCCCAGGTGATCAGCCAGTCCATACTTTGAGGCCAGATATCTCAGCCCCTGTGAAACAGGGTTTCACCAGACTTTGCACACAGCACCCTTTGAGGTATAGTTACATATCTCATTAGTACTGATTTGCCCAAATTCTGAGGTAGGCTGCAGGTACCTGTGTAACCACAGCGGTCAGTTGTGAGCAAAGGCATCCCGGTGCTAGGCCCGGTTAGCTCCTACAGCTCTTAATGCCAACTTTGTCCCATCGTCGTCCGCAAGACTCACAAGCTCCAAAGTCAAGATTCAACGGCTGCCTACGCTCACAGGCATACGAGCCCTGACAACCGTCTCCACGCAATTCCAAATATCCAATTCAATTTTGAAATGGACCGTCTTCTGAAAGACTCTGACGCATCAAACTCATCTGGCAAGCCATCTGAAACCCTACACCTCTGACGATCTCATTCCCATTTCCATCTTCCAGACTTGCAAGTGGTCTGACTCGAACAACAGAGTGGAACAGAGCACGTTGCACGTAGGTATACAGTCTTGCATCGCTCGAACGGTGGTGTGTTTGTGCGTTGGGATGCTACTCGTCTACAAGATCGAACGCGTTCCTGCGCGTGCTGATGCGCATCTGCTTGCAATGGCTCAGATCGATCAATTCTAAGAAGGGGTTGTTCTCGATCGTCCTCTTGACCACGTCCTCTGGTACGGCGGTGTTGCTGAGATCGAGTGATCTCAATGTCGAGATGAGGGGTAGGAAAGTCCAAGCGTGGTCCGACATCTTGGCATCGGGCAGCTTCAAATGCTGCACCCTGCACGAATCCGGCTCGATCCGATGCGGTACCTCGTGAAAGAATGCCGCCTGGCTCATGGACGTCTTGAGACTCTCGACGGTCAGGCGAGGAAAGATTACGAGGAGGTCGGGGAAGAGATCGGCAAAGGAGTCGCCTACATCGAGGACTTTGAGATGGAGTCGTGTCCAAGGACGATCGCGCCAAGAGACGGTGTTCGTAGCTAGCTGCTCGAGAAACATGATCATTCCATCGCGGCTGACTGGACTCGGCATCTGTTTGAGCAGGAGAGTATGCACGTTGGGCGAGTGATTGATGATCGTTCGGAGCGTGAAGTAGTCGACGTTTGTATCGAGCAGGTTGAGCTTGCGCAGAGGCGCCGTCGGATCTGGTTCTGCTGGTACGCCGAGCGGGAACAGACCCATGAGCAGCAGCGTGAGATCAGGCTGATGCGGATTGGTGCCGCCAACCAACGTGCCGGAGATATCGAGCTTCTCGAGCGTCCTTGCCGCGTACTTGAGGAAACAGGCGACCCCCTGATCGCTGACTTGTGCACATTGCCGCAAACGCAGATTCCTGAGTTTGGAGAAGGGCAGCTCGGCTCCTTCGCTTGGTGCTTCCAAGGCGACCTGGAGCGTCTTGTCGGTGAGATTCTCGTTGTAGCCCAGCTTGAGCGTATGCAGATCAGGAACGTGCTTCATGATGCTTGCTACCGAGTCTGCTGTGACGTCGGTAAAGTCGAGATTGAGATATCGAAGCGTCGTTCCTGTAGATCGACAGATAGCGCTGACTGTGCGGTCGCCGACGGAGATGCAACCTTTAAGAGAGATTGTGTCGAGCTTGAGGATGGTTTCGTACTGCGCGGAGGGCACGGCTGCCTCGAACAAGCGGGCAAGGGTGCCGTCTTGCAGGCGGGTGAGACCGTGGAGCTGCAGTGAACGCAGCGCGAAGGACGCAGGCTGCGAAAGTACGAGTCTCGAGGGCAGGGCAGCCAGGGGCAGGTCTTCTGCAGCAGCTTCGCTCAAGATGGAGGGTCGAAGGCCGCGAGCAGACGTGAGCGCGTTGGTGAGGTGCGCGACGAGGAAGGATGCAGCCGACTTGTCCTGCGATAGCAGAGGCATTGACGCTGGCAGCCAGACATGCGTTCTAGCAGCTGCAGTCGACAGAGAAGATGGTACCGTCGAATCGCCGAGTACGGGCGGTAGGAAGTAAGTGCTGACGACCGTCTTGGTGAGGTACTGTGGCGCTTGCTCTATCAGCGCTCGAAAGAGAAGAAACGATGCGGCTGGCGAAAGCAACTTGAGCTGCTCCGATGTCTTGCGGGTGAGGTAGTGCAGCTCGGATGTCGTCCAACCTGCCAAAAGTTGACTTGAGCCGTTCGCTGTTGCTGCTGTGGACGATGCTGCACGAGAACCGTCTCTGCGGCTCCGTGTCGATCTGGATGATCTGGGCGCCGAAGTGTCGTCATCGCTGGGAACATAGTCTTGCTGATCCTCGTCCGAGTCAGGAGCTGCACCAAAAGCGCGTGCTCTAGATCGTTTGCGCGCAGTGGATGCCTTGCTGAGAGTGTGTGAGTTGCGTATCGACTTGGTGTTGCTCGAAGAAGAGCTTGGACCAGCAGCAGCCTCGAAGTGATCCCGCGAGGGCAAGAGAGCGTCGAAGCATGAGGCTACGACGGATGCGCACATACTGCTGAGCGAAGGCAGCCGAAACGCGGCACCATCTCGACGCGCTTGCTGCGTCAACGTGAGAGGACGATAGGAGACGTTCTGACGCTGCGTTCGTGGATCCGGTGCAAAGAGGTTCTGGACGCGTGTCTCCTCGATGTCGTCCTCGAGGATGTGCAAGATGCGTGCGCTCTGCTTTGGCTGAGCCGGCCGTTTCGGTCTTCTGGAGGACGGCCCTGCTTTGCTAGTCGAGCCTCGCGGGGATGATGAGGACGAGGCGACGGCGCGATTCGAGCTGGAGCCGGTGCTCCTCCTGTAGGATGTAGATGACGAAGAGCGATTGAGATCGGGATCGTGGCTGCGCACCCTGCTCTCGGCTCGTATCTGCGATATGGAGAGCTTCTTGGGTGGCATGATTGCTGGAGGAGCCGAAGCCCGCAGCAGCGATGCGTTGCGTTGCAGGGGATAGCTTCGAGGAGGATGAAGGAGTGAAGTGCTGAGCATCTCGAGACCCTCTCATGCCTCCACTCTTTGACGACTTCAGACCATCCCTGCCAAAAGTCGCTAAATGTTAGGCCGTAAAAGGGTTCGGCGTGTAATTTGCGCTCTTTGCTATCAAGACTGGCACGGCAGGGTCGCTCCAGTTGGAACGGTATAGCGCAGTGCTGTTGCTTTGTTCTGTCATCGACAAAACGTGCCGCCTGCTTGTTCGAAAAGCTAACATGCTGACTGTTCCTCTGTCGCTGCGCCTCATCCGAGCTCAAATTGGCGTGATTTTGCGGATTTCACGGTCAAGATGTCAATCAATCACTCTTGGCATCTCGAGAGGCTTTCCGACGCTCCGTGGAGAGCTCGGTTTGGATGGTGGAACACAGAGCGCTCAATGGTCGCAATCTCACTGAGCTGATCTCGTCAGCTTCGGCGGTGAGATGAAAGCAGAGCAGCGTTGTCGAGTTCGAATGTGCACTGAGACTGATCTACAGAAGAAGATCACAGTTGGCCGTGCGGAGAGCGAAGCTTTGAATTGCGATTCTTCTGAAATGTCGTGCTCAGAAATAATCCGGAAGGGACAGGGTCGAGATGGAAGCTTCGGCGCACAGATAGACGCTGCACGCACCTGCAGCTCAACCAACACTTTCTTGTCAATCACAAGTCGCTCGCTCTGTTTCACAGTTCTTCGCTCTTCTCTCTGCAGCGCAGCCTATCTGAGCTCGTTCTCACGCTTGACGGGCCACTTTCGGATTGTCCGTCGCTGCTGACTTTTCAAAGCATCGGCAGGGTTGCGCTTTCTCACGGCCTCGATTGTTGCTCGACCACCATCTCGCCTTACACTCCCACTCCCATCATTGACGGACCTTCCGAAATTTCGCATTGCATCCGAAACGATCGAGTCAGCTTCGAGCGACGCACAATCTACACGCTTCTGATCTCTCCGGCCCGTCCGAGACTGTCACACTAGTTGCTGCGCAGTCAGATATCCCATCAACGGATCACTTTCCGCACGCTCATTTCAGCTCAGCTCGTCACCGCCCTCCCCCATCTTGATCGAGGCTACACCAGTACCAACGCCACCACCATGCCGATCCTCGATACCAACCTCGACCTCAATGCGCTCTTTCGCCAGCAAGTCAAGGCGACACCCGATGCACTCGCTCTTATCGACCCCTCCGCCAGATACACATACGCTCAGCTCGATGCCAAGGTCGAGAGCCTCTCTCTATACTTCCGTCGCCACCATGCCGTCGGTCGAGACTCGCTTGTCGGCATCCTCATGGGTCGAGGAGCTGACTATGTCATCGCCTGTCTCGCTGCTCTCCGTGCTGGCGGTGCTTTCCTCGTCCTCGAGCTCGCCTACCCGCTAGGCCTTCTTCACGAGGTCATCAAGGATGCTCAGCCTGCCGTCATCGTCACACAATCCGAGCATGCAAAGCTCTTGCCCAAGACCATTCCCTCCATCCTGATCGACGATGCCGACCAAGCAACCAGACTCTTCCAGCCTGCCGACGCCTCGTCCGCCTCATCGTCCTCCTTGCCGCCTCTTCCAGAAGAGTCCGATCTCGAACGTCTCGCTTTCGTCTCTTACTCCTCTGGCACCACTGGAAAGCCGAAGGGCATCGCGAACCCACATCGTGCGCCTGTCAAATCGTACGACCTCCGCTTTGCCGTTCACGATCTCACGCCCAAGGACCGCGTCGCATGCAACGTCTACTTCATCTGGGAGATCATTCGTCCTCTCCTGCGCGGAGCAACCACCTATGCCATTCCAGACCACGCCAGCTACGACCCAGTCAAGCTCGTCGAATTGCTCGCAACCGAAAAGATCACAGAGACCCTCATGACTCCTACGCTCCTCGCAGCTGTGCTGGCCCGTCACCACAACCTCGGCAGCAAGTTGCCAGATCTACGCTCGTTGTGGCTCAACGGCGAAGTGGTCACCACCGATCTCGCGAGAAGGGCGATCAAGGCGCTCCCCAACACTCGTCTTCTCAACTGCTACAGTGCCAGTGAGACTCACGAGGTTGCTTGCGGTGACTTGCGCGAGATGCTTCCCACCCTGCCCGAAGACGCACCCTATTGTCCTGTCGGCCCACCCATGGACCTCGCTCACACGTATATCCTAGACGAGGACGAAAACCGTCTGGAACCTGGTCAGTCGGGTGAGCTCTACGTCGGTGGCGACCTTCTCGCTCGGGGCTATCTCAACCTCGTCGACACCACCGCCAAAGCTTTCACTCCCGATGCATTCGCCTCAACACCAAACGCTCGCAAGTATCGAACAGGCGATCTTGCTCGCATCATTCCAGAGAGCGGGCTTCTCGAAATCACCGGCAGAGTCGGCGGCATGATCAAGATTCGAGGCTACTCGATCGTCCCGGCTATCGTAGAGAAGGCCATCGTCGACAACTTTGACGTCAGCAACTGTGCTGTCGTTGCTCATGGCGAGGGCCTCGAACGTCAGCTCGTCGCATACGTGGTGCCCGACGAAGCTGAACGCGGCGACCGTACAGTGCTCACGATCGACGACAACGGACACAGCCCAGAGGCTCGAAAGGTTCTCGTCTCGCATCTCGCTCACTACATGATTCCGACATTGTGGGTAGTGCTTCACTCGCTACCTACGCACGAGGTCTCGGGCAAGGTCGATCTCAAGAATCTGCCCAACCCCCTGGCTGCCATCGCCGCTGCGAGCGGCACCAACTCGAGAGCGAGAAGCCCGGCACCAGATGAGACCGTCAATCTCAAGTCGATCGCACAGCTCTGGGCGCTCTCCCTCAACACCAACCCCAACACCGTTCTCGAGGCCGGCAAGACTGTCAGCTTCTTCGATCTCGGCGGTCACTCTCTGCTACTGGCCGATCTTGCCACACGTATCTCCAAGACGCTCGGGGGCTTCACTGTTCCACTCGGCGAGCTAGCTGGTCATCCTACCCTCCAGGATCACGTCCGCATCACACTGGCCGCTCGTGACGGTTACAATGCCGCCGTTCAGGCGGATCTTCCCACTGTGCTGCGAGCCGACATCGAGCTTGCTCCCGAGTTCAAGCTCGCCTCGCCTGACAAGGTGACCCCAACGCCTTTGAGCGAGGCCAAGACCATCCTGCTCACCGGTGCTACTGGCTTCCTCGGTGGATTCTTGTTGCACGACCTAGTGCAAAACACTTCGGCCCGCATCGTCTGCCTCATCCGCTTCAACGCACCATACCGCACTGACCGATCCGCTGCTATGGCTCGACTCCGACGCAACATGCTCGATCTCGGCTTCTGGGACCATTCCATGCTCGATCGAATCGATGTGCTGCCCGCCAACCTGTCGCGCAACCGTCTCGGTCTCGTGCCCGAAGTGTACGAGAGCCTCGTCGAGACCGTCGATGTTATCGTCCACTGTGCAGCCCAGGTCAACCTCGTCTACCCTTACGCTGCTCTGCGTGATCCCAACGTCGAGGGCACGCGCGAGGTCCTCCGTCTGGCCTTCCTCAGCAACGCCACCGTTCAGTACGTGTCGACCAACGGTGTGCTACCGCCATCTCAGACCGGCTGGGCCGAGTCGGAGATCATGCCTCTCGAGGACGTGCCTGACAAGCTGCTCGACGGCTACTGTCAGACCAAGTGGGTCGCCGAACAGCTCGTGCTCGAGTCCGCCAAGCGTGGCCTGCCGGCCAATGTGATCCGCATCGGCACGCTCAGTGGTCATTCCGAGACGGGTTCGACCAACACGTACGATCTCATCACTGCGCTCATCGTCGAATCGGTTCACCTGGGGGTCGCTCCCGAGATTCCCAACTGGCACATTGAGATGACGGCGGTCGACTACGTCAGCCGCGGCATCATTGCCATCGGCAACCATATTGACGAGAAGCAGCGCATCTACCATTTGGGCGACAGCGAGCCCATCGACTGCCGTCTCCTGTTCCAGCACCTTGACACGCTTGGCTATCCGACCACGCGGACCAACTGGAAGTCATGGGTCTCGCTCTGGCAAGAGAAGCGAGGCTCTGCCAAGGGAGGTGACCACGGCTTGACCGTTGACATCTTGCGGTCGGGCATGCCTTCGGAGGAGTTCTTGCTCGGCATTATCGCGCTGAAGGACAATGCCACTCGTCCTGCGCTTGGCGAGCTCCAGAGGCCCAAGGTGGATGCAAAGCTGCTGCAGACGTACGCGCGTCACTGGTATGCGCGCGGTTGGATGCAGCGTCAGCCCTCAAGCGTGCCCGGCACTCCCAACGGTGTTTCCAATGGCACCAACGGTTTCGCCGCTGCAGGAAGCGCTTTCGATCCCAAGTTCCCGCTGCGAGGCAAAGTCGCCGTTGTGACTGGTGCATCCTCCGGTATCGGAGCCGCTGTGGCCAAGGCGCTCATCAAGGAAGGTGCACATGTCGCCCTCGCCGCTCGACGTGTCGAGGCGCTTGAAAAGCTCCAAAGTGACCTGGTCAAGATCTCGCGCGCCAGCACCTCGGTCGCCGGTGGCAAAGTTCACGTCCACAAGACCGACGTCGTCGATCGCCAGCAAGTCGACTCGCTCATGCAGACGACCACCGACACATTGGGTCCGATCGACATCATCGTTTCGTGCGCCGGCGTGATGTACTTCACCATGATGGAGAACGTCAAGGTGGACCAATGGGATCAGACGGTCGGTGTCAACTGCAAGGGTCTGCTCAACGTTCTTTCCACCACATTGCCGCGCATGCTTCCACGCAAGACCGGTCACATCGTCGCCATCTCCTCGGATGCCGGTCGAAAGGTCTTCCCCGGGCTGGGCGTCTACAGCGCCTCCAAGTTCTTTGTCGAGGCGACGCTGCAGAGCTTGCGGCTCGAGACGGCGGGCACCGGCTTGCGGGTGACGTCGGTCCAGCCGGGCAACGTTGCCACGGACCTGTTGGGGATGAGCACCGACCAGGATGCGCTCAAGAAGTACGGCGAGCCGACGGGCGCCAAGATCCTCGACCCGAGCGATGTGGCCAACGCGATCGTGTACGCGCTCAAGCAGCCCGAGCATGTGGCGATGAACGAGATCCTCATCGAGCCGAGGGACGAGCCGATCTAGACGCAGAAACATGAACAATAGATTTCGGACAAGCTTGTGCTCTGTCTCAATTCATAGATGTTACCAGTATTGAAGCTCAGGCAGGATGTGAAAGGTGTGTGCGAAGGTGTTGTCCGTCGACACGTTGAAGCGTGAGCACATGCGGGAGGAGAGAAAGGTAAAGAAAGTGAGCAAAGTTTGGATTTCTATCGACAACGAGTCGGTGCGATGCAATGTTATGAGTAAACGGAGCAACAGGAGCGAGGAGCAGATCGATCGATCGAGATCCTTTTTCAGGGGGTTCTAGGGCCTAATGTCGATGGTGACGATTAGTGAGTGCCGCAGTGAACGGAGCCGTCGGCGTGGGTGTGGCAGTCCGACGAGGAAGCGGCGGCGGTGGGGGAAGAGGTCACCTGAGCAGCCGAGGCCGAGGAGGAGGAAGACTTGCTGCTCGACGCGCTGCTGGTGGTGGCACTGGCGTAGGCGCTGCTCGAGGTAGCGTGAGCGTGACCCGAGTGGTCCTCCTCCTCGACCTCGCCGACGCAGCCCCACTTGGTGAGCTTGCGACTGTAGACATCGAGGGCAAAGTACTGCAGACTGTGCTGGTTCGAGATGGCGGCGCTCGAGTTGGTCGCGGCGAGCTCAAGGCAGTCTGCGTACGAGTCGGCGTAGTGGTGGATCTTCTCGTGAACAAACTCGGGGACGTGGAATGCACGGTGCATCAGATCCGCACCGAAGTAGAGACTCGGGTTGTCAGAAGCGAGCTGGAAGCCGCGGCCGCACAAGGACTCGAGCGGTCGACGGGTCCAGTAGGAGAGATCGCAGATGACGGTCTCGGCCGTGGCGTTGTTTCCACGCCAGTGACCGTTCCAGTCGTCAAAGCGGCAGTTTCCATCCGGGTTATCGCATCGCAACAACGCATCGCCCTTGTTGCCGTACACGAGCTGCATGTAGTACCCGACCACCGGCGCTGGATCCGCATCCTCGCCAAAGTACTTGACAAAGTACTCGTCGTGCGGGTGGTTGAGGATGTGGTGGAGCGAGTTGGTGGCGAGCTTCTTCATGTCCTTGATGCCGGTCGAGATCTGTGCGCGTTGGGTGCCGTTGCACGATTCATGGATCCGCCAGACACTGTCGATTGACGATTCGGGGGCAAAGCTGGAGGAGGAGTCATCGCGGGTGAAGAGGGAGGAGAAGGGCGCAGCGATGGCAGAGCTGGCCGAGAGGAGGACGAGGAAGGGGAGTGTGAACTGCATCTTGATTAGAAGTTGCTGGGATTGAGTTGGTGAACTTGTGCGGATAAGGTCGCGACGGCCAGGATGGACGAGAAGGGGTTCTTATACTCTCATGGCGGATCGGACAGGCGGCAAGGCGTGGGTGGATGTTGGACGCCCACACCTTATGCCCGGGCGCTGTGCAGGAGTCGAGAAGGACTCCGCCACAGTCGATGCTAGGAAGATTTCACGCTGCGAGGAGCTCGGGCACCGCCTCGTAGGCACACTCCGGATTCAGAAGAAAGCGATCTTGCTGTCGGTGAAAGTTCGGACCGACCATTGGACAAGAGCGTGGGAGAGGAGCACCGCGGAGGTCCTCGAAACTCTGTTCGCCTTGGTTCCATTTCGGCAAGCTCTTCCTCGTACCCGGACAAGGAGTTGTGCTGTCCAGATAGACGGCGAAATCGGCCAACGGTCAGCGGTTCAGATTCGCTATCACGATTTTCAACAAAGGTTGAGTGAGAACCGTTCAGGTCGCTTAGGGCCGTCTGCACAAGGCTTGAAGAACAGACAAAGGACCACTTTGGCGATCAGAAGGGCCTTGCGGGAGGCTAGGCAGCGCACGATGCAAGAAAGGAGGGCGGGAAGATCGCCGGTATGGAATCTCGCTTGAGCTCAGGGTCTACAGCACCCTTTCTTGGCGGGACAGCGTATTTGAGCGGACATGATCGGTCGGCCGCGACAAGGAGTGAGCGTCGTGTCGCGTGTGGCAATCCACACGTTGTCTCATCAGAACGCACATGAGAACTTGGCTTGCTGCGTTGCTCTTGGCGAAATTGCCAAGAGAAGGAGAAGCGAACGGACAACTGTCATGGTACCATCGCCACCTGTCTCCGTACTGGCAAGCTGAACGAACGGTGCCTCGACGCACGTGGCACCAGCAACCCAGCTAGAGGAGACGATGTCGTGAGAGGACCCCTTTTCCCCCTCCCCTCCTGGCAGGAGGTCGATTGCAGTTTTTGACAGCTCCCGCCAAAGAAGAAAGCAGTTCTTGGCAACGACCCTTCCAGTTATGCTCGTGGCCATCCGAAAAAGAAAAATCGCATCGGCCACGTCGTTCGGAATCATCGTGATGCGAGTTTCGCCTATGTTGCCAGACGTCTGCTTTGCACAGCTGCAGCTGATTGATTGAACCTTCGAAAGCGCTGTCTGGGTTAGAGTGCACAAGGGTTGGAGGTGTATGAGACGAGAAGAAAGTGGTCAGCAGGCCTGTCAGAGAAACCTTTCGGGTCGAAAATTCGGTCGCTTGCAATGCCAAGACCCGCTCGTGCATACGACTTTTTTGTCGTACCTTTGGAGGGTCACTGTCGCCAGTCAAGGCATGATCATGCAGCGTTCCAGCTCGACGGAAGGCTTCGAGGGGTCCTCGATTGCGATGTGGAACCCTCGCATTCTTTCTGCGACCCTGTCAAAGCTCGGCGAAAAACGCGGTTGGGTGGTTCTGGTAGGCAAAAGGTAGTGGCGAGCCTCAATCAGAACCTTTGAAGTGACAAGTAGCAAAGAGAGCCATTGTGTATAGCTTCCGAGCAAGGACAGTATCTTAGACACCGGCGAACTTTTTCCTCATTCATGGAAGTGGATACTTAAAGACCGGGCCAGACAGCAGCTTGTCCGCCACTTCTTCCACATCTCTCTCCTCTCATATCAACAACCGACATGTTCGGAACGACGCTGAAGACGAGAAGCGTAAGTGCAGCTGCTCTGCTGCTCCTGGCAGCGGCATTAACCTTGCCTTCGACTGCGGCTCAATCGATCACCACAGAGATCACCGTTAGCGGCACACCAACGACCACGGTCATTGCGCCGTCCCCCACCGGGCGAGGATACTGCGAGTTCTACATCGACCACTGGGACTGCGATCCCACCCGTCCCGAAGCCTCTCCCGTAGCAGCGACGACTGCCAGTGCTACCAGTTCCGCACCAAGCATCGAGCCATCTCCCGTTGGACAGAGCTGCACCTTGCACGTCGACCACTGGCACTGCGACGGCCCCTCTACAGCGAGCGCTACGGCTGCTGCAGAAGCCGCCCAGGCTAGCCCCACCGGACGAGGCTCCTGCCACCTCCACGGCGATCACTGGCACTGTGACGGCGACTCCGAATCTTCGGAAGACCACTCGGGGCATGATCACTCGGGCCACTCGCACGCAGGTCACAACCACGCCGGACACTCCCACGGCCCCGACGAGATCTATGGCTGCGGTCTCGCCCCCCTCGAAGATTACAACCTCCCTCTTCACATCGGTACGATCTTTATCCTGCTCGCTTCGTCCGCCGTCGGCTCTTTCCTTCCCATCCTCGTCCACTCCAAGGATGCTACTGCCAACGGCGGAAACAGGAAGTGGACAGATGAAGTGTTCTTCGTCTGCCGTCACTTTGGTACGGGTGTGCTGATCAGCACCGCCTTTGTCCACCTCTTGAGCCATGCGATGCTCTACTGGTCCAACGAGTGCGTCGGCGAGCTCAAGTATGAGGCGACCGGACCGGCGATTGCGATGGCTGCCGTGTGGCTGGTCTTCCTGGTCGACTTCTTCCTCCTTCGTGCGCTGAGGAAGAGGACTGACGCTGGATCGCTTTGCAACCACGACGGTATGGCTCACCACGAGGAGCAGCAGCACATGGGTGTGGTGGAGAAGCGCGAGTCCAACTCCTCTCTCGATCACTCGAGCTCGTCGGGCTCGGGGGAGAGCGTCTACGGCGGCCTTTCCTATGCGCAAGCAAAGGTGGCAGAGTGGGACGTGACCGTCATCGAGATGGGTATCATCTTCCACTCGATCCTCATCGGTGTCACGCTCGGTGTCGCTACCGGCGCCGGCTTCGTCGCCCTCCTCATCGCCATCACCTTCCACCAGCTCTTCGAAGGTCTTGCCCTCGGCTCGCGTCTGTCGCTGCTCACATGGAAGAGCGCGTGGTACAAGGTTCTCATGGCCACCGCCTTTGTGCTCACCACTCCGCTCGGAATCGCCATCGGTGTAGGTGTCAGGGCCAAGTTCAACGGCAACGGCGCCGGAGTTCTCATCACTCTCGGCACGTTCCATGCGCTGAGCGCCGGCATTCTGCTCTACACAGCGCTGGTGGAGCTGCTCAGCGGCGACTTTATCCACAACAAGCAGATGCAGAGGAGCTCGCTCGGTAGATCCATCGCCGCAGTCGCCGCGTTGACTATCGGTATCATGGCCATGTCGGTGCTCGCGCTGTGGGCGTAGTGTGCCTGCCTTTGCTGCACTCGGTGTTGCGGTTCCGGGACGACATCGGCCCATTTTAGCTGCTTCAAAGTTTCGTGCCGTGTTGTAGTGTTGTTTCGAGATGTGATCGATAAGGTCGTTGCGGTCACGATACATTCAACTTGGCCGTGCTGTCTGATGTGTCATTCGAGCTGCTGATCGCGAAATGAAGAGGTCGGGGTTTGCCTCATTACGTCTAGGTCCCTCAACGACAAGGAAAAGAAGTCGCTTTCATCAGGTCAATCCAGAATCCTCTGTCCGATACAATTCTTTGACGACGTGGATGTCATAGCGGACGGAACTGGCGTCAGATCTTGAGGACTAGATTGACCTGGCGTTCATGCGTGCCTGATCTGATCTTTGACGCTAGGAGGAAACTTGCAGCCATGTGCGCCTGCATTGGCGTGGTCCTGATCGCCAGCACCAGATCGACTTTGCAGCCATGCGCGCCGTTGTTGTTACACCACTCGTCGATAGCATCGGGTTTGCACTGATACCATAAGCGTAGGCCTTAGTTCGGAGCCATTGGTCAGCGACAGAAGGACCGTGCAGCTGCGCGCCGACGATGCTCTGGTGCTCGACGTCGGCATAAGACCAAGCGCGCCTGCATTCATGCAGTGCGGTCCGTGTCGCATCGGCATTCAAATCTCGCTTGACACGGATACCTGCGGCAGAGCCCGTCAACAATAGACTTCCGGACTGTCAGACAGTGACGAAACTTGCGAATGGTGCCTTCGCCTTCATTGAGCCGATCGAGACTAAGCGTTTCGTTCCGCACTTACAATTTCCCTGCCAATGAGGTGATGCTGATGTACAAACGGTTTCGATCGTCGCTACGCCAATCTGCGGCCTACAGCAAGACGTCTTGACGGCTAATTAGCTTCTTCGCGTGCGGATCACTGATGACGGCGTGAAAGCACACATGTGATCACGCCCCTGTTCTCGCAGGCGTCCCTGAAGTCGCTCGGTACCAACTGAAAGAAAGTGTCGTCGAATCGTCGGCACCTTCATGATGAAGCGAGCCGATCCTCGTCGCAAATGATCGACTGCAGCAACGATATAAAGCAGTGCTCTTTCTTCCTACACTGACTTTTGTTCGACATCGCATCCCTTCCTCTCTTCTCTCCGCTGCATCAGAATTCTCGGTTGCCTTCCTTCCTCATCGACCTAACTTTGCTCTCTTCACCGTCAGATTGGGCCTCTCGATCAAGATGAAGGTTGCTTTCCACACGCCGCTGCTGCTGCTCCCAGCTGTTCTCAGCACCGCTCCATCGTTGGCATTGCCCAACTTTGGCGCAATGATGCAGCGTGGACCCAACGGCGAGCCATCGCCATTCGAGAAGCGGACCTTTGGCGTCGATCCTTTCCAACTTGAATCTCTGGTGACCAGCCTCACAAGCAAGGTGTTCGAGCTCAACGCCCAGGCCAACGTGCCGGAAGCTGGCGAACTGCTGGACATGTCGATCTCCAACATTACGCCCGACCTGATTTACCAGACCTTCGGCGTCAAGCGCACCAGCAACTTGAGGTCGAAACACCGCGGCATCATGCCGCTCGGTGAAGATGCGGATCATCCTTGGCAGCCACGTCCTGCTGGCGCCAAGCGAGGTCCTTGCCCCGGTCTCAACACGCTCGCCAATCACGGGTACATTCCGCGCGATGGTATCGTCAACCCCATCGAGCTGCTCACGGGCACGTTTCTGGGCCTCAACCTGAGCCCGGATCTGGCGGCCGTCCTCGCAGGTCTCTCGTTCATCGGCATGGGCGACTTGACCCAGATGAAGCTCTCGATCGGCGACAGGTACGGTCTCGGTGACGGTCTCAACCACCACGGTGGACTCGAAGGCGATGGATCGGTGACGCGAAAGGACCACTACTTTGGCAACAGCTGGGACGCCGATCCGAAGCTCGTGGCTCAGTTCATCAACGAGACCAACATCTACGGCAATGGCAACGTCGACGTCTGGTCGCTCGCCCACTCGCGATATCGTGCTTGGGACTTCGGCCGCCGATTCAACCCCATCTTTGACTTCAACCCTTGGCGTGCACTTGTTGCTTACGCCGAGAGCGGCTTCGTGCACGAGCTGCTGCGCGGATCCTTTGTCCGATTCGACGAGTCGATGATCAAGAGCTGGTTCCTGGAGGAACGCTTCCCCGAAGGTTGGAGCCGACGTGCTATTCCCTTCTCGACGCCCGAGATCCTCGCCTGGGCCGGCATCATCCTGCTCAGCAAGCCCATCATTCCGGGTACGAGCCAAAACGGCTTCAACCCTACGCCCACCACCGACCCCACCTTCCAGCAGCTCGCTTCGCTCCTCGATCCGCGCACCTCTGGCGCCACACTGGGCCGCCTCGTCTGTGATGCTGGCAATACGGTGCTTGGCTTCTTCCCGTCGCAGATCACCAATCTGCTCGCTGGCATCGGTATCAGCGGTATTGGCTCGCCGCTGCAGTGCATCTGAGTCGATTCCTACTGAATTGTCCTCTTTCTGTCGTGTTTCGATCGCTTTGATGGTTCTCCGTCTGCGGCTCTGTTCATTCCTCACTCTACGCCTCGTGCGCATGTTTCATCTCTTTGTTTCATAGAGCATCTCGATGTCGGTTCCGGGAATCTCCTAGCCCTGTCTCGCTGTCCTGTTTTCTTTCCGTCCGATGAGCTTGATCCCACAGACAAGGTGCCATGCAAGCGTTGGCCCAGACAAGATATCCGTAAACAAAGCTCATTGATGATCAAGGGAGTGTACAAGCTTTGTAGTAGCCTAAGTGTGCAATCGCACGGCATAGGCATCCTTGCCGTTGGCGACGTTGAACGAGACCGTCGCAGCGCCGTTGCTCACCGCAACCGTCTTGGTCGAGTTGGTCTGCCAGCCGCTGACCTTGCCGCCGTTGCTGTACGGCAAGAAAATGAGATCAGCCTTGACCGAGGTAGCGCTTCCAAAGTACTGGCCGACGTTCTGGAAGTTGACGTTCCACGTGCCGGCGAAGTTCGAGCTTCCGACCAGGGCGGTGACGTTGTTGGTCGCAGCCACGGCGTACGAGTCGATGCTCGATCCGGAATCCGTGTTGCAAGGGGCGCCACTCATGAGCTTGTAGAACTTGTACGTCTGATACTCGCCGTTGGGCGAGTAGGAGCCGTCCGAGTTCTTGATCAGCAGTCCAGCGAGACTGTCGAGCAGAGCCGCGCCGCTGGCCCAGTTGCCGCGCAGAGCGTTGAACTTGAGGCGTTCGTAGCGAGCATGGAACCAGGCTGCCCAGCCGGGCACCTGCTGCTCGGGTACGCCGAACTCGTTGTTCTGAACGCCGATACCGGTGGTCAGTCCGTAGTTCTTCACGTACCCGGGAAGCGCCTGAGCGGGAGGGATGGGGTCGTTGGGAAGACCGCCCTCCATGTGCCAGTTGTACACATCGGGCTGCACCGCAGTTCCACCGTTGGACTGAATCGAGGACAGCCAGCTGTTCCACCAGCCGTTGTTGTAGCCCGGGTTGCCGGCCGTACTGGGACCGACGATGGGCAGGTAGTTGCCTGAGTTGGGACCAAAAGCGTTGCGGAGGGCAACGGTGGTCCTGCGCCAGAGTTCGTTGAACTGCGACTGGTCCCTTCCGCCGAAGTTGATGTCGGGCTCGTTCCAAGGCTCCAGCTGCAGGACGTAGGATGCGGTCATGCCGTTGGCCTTGATGTCCGAGATCAACTGCTGGACGAAGGCGTCCCACTTGGTCCAGTCGCCGTTGTCCCCTGGCCATACAAATGAGCCACCCGTAGTCTCGTCGGCGCCATAGAGGTCTGCCATCTTGGCGATGGTCACACCGCCCACTGCTCGCATGCGCTGGTAGGCTCCGAGGAGCTGGTTGAACCGACGTTGGTACGACGCCATACTAGCGGCATAGCCAGCGGGTTGAGGATCGATCTGCGCACCACCCTCCGAGAGATAGTTGATCGCGAGGTCTGTAATGTACGATTGAGGAGGGCTGGTGCCGTTGACGCCGTACAGAACGCCCTGAGCGAAGTGCTCAGGGGAGCCGGAGCATGCGTTGAGGTGGACGGTGGTGGTGTCCGAGGCTCGCTTTACAAGAGGAGAAGCAGCAGCTACCGTCGCCGCGATGGCTGCAGTAGCTAGGATGTGTTTGTGATTGGTCTTCATGGTGAGGAGCGGCTAGATGGCGAGGACTTGATGAGAGACGGGGCCCGGACAAGGCTGCCAACACGAGGTTAATATACCTTTCACTGACGAGGACATCGCCCAGCAAAGACCTGTTCTCTGCCAGCGGACATGGTCGATCTCTGGCCAGGAGGTCCGAACGCAAGGCTTTCATTGCAGCGATTCTCTGCTTTTGGCAGGTGCGGAGCCCCACATTTGCGCTTCGAACATAGCCGGCAATCTCGTGTCCAGTCTTCTGGTGCTGGCTCACGGCATATCATCTCGCTTCGGCGCATGATGTGAGAATCCCGCAGACCCTGCCGTGAACCCTGCGGCCAGCCTCGATGGAGCCTCAACACTCATCTAGCGAGGTTGGTACCTCTACGCCGATGATGTATTGCGTGACAAGAAGGATTCCCGACTACCTTCCATCTTTGATCAAGAATGCCGAAACATGGCGTATGAATGGTACTGCTCGCCCTTGATCGCGGAAGCGCATGAACAAGATCTCCGTCGATTGAGATTTCCGGCGGGCGGCCGTAGCTAGCCTTCGGTTAGCCGAGCGGATAACGTCGAGCCGCAGACCCAATGCTCATGCGGCATTCTCGGCCTTCTCGAGGTGTTCTCGTGACATGACTTGCCCCATCGAGAACGTTTCAAGCTGGCCCGGAAGCAACGCCATTTCATTGTAGTAGCGCAACGGGGATCTGCTCACCCGTCTGCTCATCGTAGACGCACGCTCTGGCTAGCGAAAGCGAACTGTGAGTGGCTTTAGCATGAGCCGCCTGGGATCGCACTCAACGGCAGCCGGCATTCTTCGCCGGAATTGAAAGACGGTTCGGAGATCTTCTTTTAGCCTAGAGCGGTTTCATGCGTTTCCCCGCACATTCAGTGGAGAAGCTGCCACGTGGTGCCACCTCCAATCGAGAGAACCGGGACAGTCGATGTCGTTGAGAATGGAAGCAAAGGACAAGCTGAGAACGATGTTGCCTTGATTCTCCTCATTCTGTGAACATGCTGCGTCGCCCTGGAAGCGAAGCACCTCCTCCCAACTGTCAAGGCTGTGGGTCGTGGATCAAGCTGCTTCAAATCATGCGGGCATGGAACGAATTCTTGCACCGTGCAAGCATCAGAGAAGGCATCATTCAGTCATCAGAGAAGGCATCAATCAGGCATCGGAGAAAGGAGCAACCTGAAACTTTGATTGCACACATCGGAGCGAAAAGAAGAGAGCTACTCGAAAACATGACTGCACATCGGAGCGCACTCATCAGACCCCCTGACGACGGATCTTCAGTCCAACTCAACATGTCGACCTACGCTGCCACCAGCGACCTCATCCTGCCGGCCCCTCTTCCCCTCCTTGCTCTCCATCAACATCTGAGCCGTCTTTGCGCGCTGCAACTCGTTCCTCGCCGCACGTCGGTCGCGGGCTAGCTCGGCGAATCGCTCCTCGAGCTGGCGGATCTCGCGTGGATCTTCGACACCCGCGGCGTACGCCACTTCCTGAAGCGCAGCCGGATCCGTCGACAGCTGTTTGCAGAGTCGCATGAAGTCCGACACCTCGCGGCGGGTAGGTTGGTAGAAGGACAACTCGTTGAAGTCCGAGATGGGGCCGGTGATTCTGACGCCGCTGGACCGCTTGGAGAGGCCTGGTTGTGCGGCTTCCTCGGTTGGAGGCCGTCTAGGGCAAACAAGCTCGCCGAAGTTGTTGATGAAACATCCGGGCAGATTGATGTTCTCCGACGACGGCGGGGTGGGAAAATGGAATCGTTGAAGAGGGTGAGGAGCTAGACGGTCGTGGTCGTCGTCGCTTGATCGTTTGGTGAGGCGATCTTCGGACACGCCAGGGCAGGTGATGACATCCCATCGGTCAACGAAGCAGCCCCCAAAGGTGAGGCCTTTGTTGAGCGGACGCATGACATGCGGACCGGGATTCTTCGAAGGGTGGCTGAAGGGGAATGTCGGATTTCCATCGTCGCCATCGTTCGGGGGAGGCAAGAGATCGTCGCCGTTGTCGTTGCCATCGTCGTTCTCCCTCTTGGCGAGCGACTCTTGAGCGCTGGTCTCGCTGAGCGTGGCCACAGATGCAGAGCGCGGCGGACAGTGCTCGCCGTTGCCCAGTCCGGGACGGCAGTAGGGGGAGCCTTTGTCACGTTTCTCTAGAGTGACAGCGTGAGCACCGCCCTTGCCGCCAGGCTTGTCGGTGTTCGACTTGCGATGGGGCATCTCGAGCTGGGTCTCGTAGGGCGAGATAGATTCGGGCGCCTTGAGATCTCCGAAGTCAAAGCTTCCATCTGGCAGCGGTCGAAGCTTGCTCAGCAGCTCCAAATGCTCGTCGGCTCGGAGCAAGCGACACTCATCGCTCGGCGGCCAGGTGACCTCGCAGTATCCCGACCTGCCGCAGTAGCCATCGTTTTCGCACCTGCCCGTCGAGACCACCTTGAACATCACCTGACGCGTCTGGGCTCGCAGATCGCGCTCCTGGCTCTTGCTGTAGCCGACGCAGCCCGGGTCGCCAAGGCGGCAAAGGTGCTGTTGACAGGTGCGAGAATCAGGACCGTCGCAATGGCCGTGTGTGGCAAAGAAGGCGTCCATCTGGCGGTCAGACTCCGCGTAGACGCGGGCTTTGATCTGGTCCTTCGGCGTGATGTCGTGAGTAGTAGGGGAGAGACTACGACGCAACGGAGGACCCCACTTGTAGTGACCGTGGCGCTCGTTGTCGCTGCCCGGGCCGTCGTATTCGTTGGGAGTGAGGATGGCCGTGTCACGAGCGGTCAGCTGAACGAGGTTACGACGCAGCAGAGAGGTGGCAGCTGCGGGACCGCAGCAGTGGCTGCCTTTGTTGTTGGATCCACTGTCCAGCTGGACAATACTACCGACTCCGTGACCGAGATCCCGTTTGCCGGGGATGACGATTTCGCGCTCGGAGCCGTTGGTATCTTCGGGCGGCATATCATCTACGACGTCGTCGGCCTTGCCCGATTCGAACAGTCCACCACGACGGCGGAGCTCACCGGCGTCTTGACCCCCACAGCAGTGAGTGCCTCTTCCGGAACCCGAGTCATCACCACTCTTGTGGGCGCTCTCGTCGTCGCGCATGCCGCGCTCAACGCTAGGAGGCTTGCGGTCATGCAGAGCACGAAGCGGAGCGCGAGGCTGCACGAGCGAATCCCAGTCGTAGAAGCGCTCCATGTCGCCACCGGGGCCGTCGTACTCCTTCTTGTCCGATGCGTCTAGGCTACGGCGGAGATGCACGGTAGGAGGGACGTAGTCGATGGGGGGCTGCTTGGCGAGTGCGGCATCTTGAGCAGAGCGATGGCCTGCAGAGGATGTCAGAGGGATAGCAACATCAGCGTTGGGATCAGACCAACATGGGGTCCGGATGGAGAGGGATGCTTACCGATGGCGACAGCAGCGGCGGAAGAGGCTGTGGCTATACCGATGGCGAGGACGATAAAGTAGTGGTTGAGCTTCACCATTTTAAGAGGTGATGCGGAGAGCACGGAAGAAGAAGGACAGCTGAGCGCTGAGGGAGGCGGGGGCAGAGTGAGGAGCATTGCTGCTTATATCCCTTTGTAGGCTCAATCCGGCAAGATCGCGACAATGATGAAGGGAACCCCGCCAGCCTGAGTTGTGCTGTGCTCGGTGTGAGAATAAGGGCTTGAGTGGTCATGCGATCACCCACACATTACCACCGAGAGACACAGCACCAAGGAGGCGTGAGAAGCTCGATCCGTGGTTTTATCGCGCAACCGCAATGAAGGGTGGGAGGCACTTCATGTTGCCCTCTCCTCAGTCTCACGCCCTCAAGCCGCAGCTGCTCGCAACAATAAAAGAGCCCACCCCATTCTTGGTGACCAGACGTTCGTCGGACCCACTCGCCCTTCGATCCTCGCCTGCCGTCCGATAATTGATGTGGGACTGAATCTCGCACGCTCGACACACCTCATTGTCCCGCAAGCTTGCGGTCCGAAACCAAGTCACACAGCCCCACACTCGATCTCGGCGCCACGCTGTGGAGTCGGCGATGTGTGACAACAAAGGAAACGATTGCGAAATGAACTATGCACCGAGCAACGCCCGCGCGGTCTCCCTCAACAGCTTGGACTCGACTCCTTGTGGGGTATACACCTTGTTGAGCAAAAGGCTGGTGACGAGCTCGTCGATTTTGTTGACTTTTCCCACGTCCGCCTCCTCTGCCCCACTGCTCCTACTCGACGTTGGTGGAGAAGCGATGAGTGCGGCGGTGGCCACCTTTGTGCCCCACAACGCGCGCAACCACGGTCCTTGTGCGCCACCGCCCTCGGTCTTGCTCTCTCCGTCGCTCTGGCACATCTCCAACACGCGCAGATAGGCCTTGTACGCCTTGACAATGTCGCCACCGGTGTAGAGGGTTTCGGCGTATTTCAGGTGGAAGAAGCTGTTCTGTGGGATTTGCAGCAGTACTTCCTCCAACGCGAATGCAGACTGCGCGTACAGACCTTGACTCGCATACACCTCGGCGAGCTCCTGCCACGCCTCGGGATCGGTGTAGAACGTGTCGAGGTGGAGGTTGAGTGCTTCCACGGTGCCCTTGGCGTCTCCCAAGCTCTTGATGGCTGCAATTCGACGACGAGATAGAATGAGCGAGGTTTCCCCCATGTTCAGCACATGCTCGTACAGCTCGATGGCGGCTCGTGGCTTGCTCTGCCCTTCAAGCAGCATTCCTTGTAGTGCCGTGACGCGTTGTGAGTTGGGAAAGCGTGATGTCAAGCGAGAGATGCATAGCTCGGCAAGGTCGAATCGTGACAGCTCGATAGCGGCGATGGCAACCTGCTCGAGGATGGACCAGAGATCCTCGTTGGAGACCGACGAGAGACCGCCTTTGGTGATGACCAGCTCGCCGTACTGGACGGTCTTGTGCGGTGCTCGGATGGGTCTTCGTCGTTGTTCGGCGAGCCATTGCGCGGCGGCTTTCGGGTCCGTTTCGGGGTTGCCAGAGACTTTGAAGTGCGCCGTCGTCATGTTTGCTGGAGTAGGTCGTTAATGGAAGGTGTCGATGGTGATGTGAAGGGATGATCTGAGCGTCTTGGAAGAACACTCCTCGACACGCGTGCCGGTGATTTTTGCAAGGATGTTAGACTTGATCCCGATCTGGCGCCGATTTTACTCGGAACCGACAGGCGAAAGGCAATTGGCGGCCAAATCATCCCAACTGCAACCTCAAACCCTCGACATCATCTCGACCACCTTGGCTTCATAGCACCCGACTCACACTCAGCTCGCTAGCATCAGATCACAATGGTACGTGCTCACTGTCATCTATGCCGCGTCACTGTCGATCTGGACGGATGACTGACCCCAATTGCATCCACGCTTTTCGACCTACTCGCAACAAAACAGGGAGCCGGCCCACGATACCCTTACCCCAAAGAGGTGTGGTCGCCAGCAGGTGGCTGGTGGACTCGGTAAGTGCGACGGCGAGCAGTCTTCAATCCAAGCTCTGATGTGGACAAGTTTTCAACTAACTAATGCATCCGTATCCGACCTTCTTCCTCTCTACGGAATGACTTCGACTGCCCGCCCCCGCAAACAGCCCCAACAACTGGGTCTCGAATACGGCGGTCTGCGCTGTAGGCATCGCACTCGCAACATACGGCGTCTGGACGTACAGCGCTGATCGAGAGGTAGGCATTCTTTGTTCTTGTTGGCAGATTCGCCATATCGTTGCAGTTGATACTGACAACCGCTTCCACATGGTTCGCTTCGAACGGCACAGTGGAGACACAACGCACCCACCAAGCCCATCCCTTCCATGAACGTAAGTTGACCGAGGTGGTGCTTCAGATGCAGGCGTGGACGAGCGAGCTGACAATTCAACGATGCTGGTACGGAACGCATGACAGTGGGCAAGACAGTTCAAGGAGGGCGAGCTCTCGGTCAAGGAGCCCTGAACGGTCCTCTCGGTGTATCCGATTCCAGACGAAAGCAATACAATCTCTTACGGTTCATCGATCTTCGGATCATCGCGGTGCAGCATGTGACTGTGACGATGAAAAGCTTGTCGGGCTGATCCGCATCCGACGGACTGGGACCGAACAGCACTCGACCTGCATCACACATCTCAGTCGACAGCACTTGATCGCGCGAGCGTCTACTCCGCTGCCGCTGACAGTTGCGATCCTGGGAGAGCAGGTTTCGATGAATGGGTATTGCGAGAATGGAAGGAAAGACTGAGCAGCTCTACACGTCACCCGACTTTTGATAGCAAAAGATGATCTACTTTGTCCCGGCGATCTCCTTGATCGTCTCGATAAACGCCTGAGGCTGATGAGCGAACCTTCCCAAGAACAGACCATCGACGCCCTCTCGAATCTTTGCAAACAGACCGGGTCCCGCACTACCGCCGTACAGGATGCGCATCGACGCATCGGTCCGGCCCTTGCCGCTGTCGACGTAGTCCTTGTTGTGTCTCCTCCTGAGCGCCTTTGTGATCTTGACGACATACTCCGGCGAGGCGGGTTCGGACTTGCCAATAGCCCACACCGGCTCATACGCCAACACCACCTCAGCGCTTGTATCCATGGCTTCCAACGCGGGACGGATCTGCCTCCAGCACTCGTCGACGACCATCTCGACGTCGTCAATCGACAAATCGTTGATGTTCCTCGGCTTGGACACCTCGCCGATGCAGATGAGCGGCACCATACCGTTCTTGGCGATGGCAGCGGCTTTGTTGGCGACGTCTTCGTCAGTCTCGCCGAAATAGCGCCTTCGTTCGGCGTGACCGATCTCGACAAACTTGACACCGGCCTGGGAGAGGACCTTGGGCGAGACCTCGCCGGTGAAGGCGCCCGAGTCCTGCGAGTGCACGTCTTGGGCGCCGAGCAGGAAGGTGGAGTTGGCAGAGGTGATTTGCGAGGCCACCGAGGTCAACGTGACGAAATCAGGGATGACAAAGACGTCGGCGGGTTGTGCGAGCGACGAGAGGTTGGAGGAGAGGAGCGAAATGGATTCGTCGATGTATGATTTGGTCTTGGGGATGTCGAAGTACATTTTGAACGAGACGCCGACGAGAGGTCGACGGCCGGAGGAAGAGGATGCGCTGGTCGACATTGTTGCGACGGCTTCAAAGATGTTTCCTTTGTTGTGAGAGTGAGACGATCGAGGGTGTTGGAAAAGAAGATAGGATGGTCCTCGATGCGATGGAAGTGGGATGGCGACTGGAAACCGTCTTGAAACGCGGGGACTTGGGCTTTATGCTGAAGAATGCAGCGCAGTCTCACTTTCACAATCACACCGTCCACTTGCTCGCAGATCAACGCACGCCACCTGACCTCAGTGCGATATACCATTGGCGTCTCTTCCAACCCGCTCACACAACACACATCTTGATCACGCATCTTCGGATGGTGGCCGACCAGCTCGATGCAATGCAAGCTGCAAGCTTGGCTCTCAAACGGGCTCAGAGCCTCACTTGTGATACGCAACAGAGCGAGCACGGCGGCGGAAATCGCCGAAGCCAGGTCGAGACGCAGTGAGGCTGGCCCAAAACCGCCGTGTCGGCTTGAAATCCCAAATCGCCGTTCTTGGTGATTTCGAGGCAAGCGCAGCGCCAGAGATTTTGAATTCAAAAGTCTTTCTTCGAGAATTACAAAAGTCTGATTTTGTGCAAATGTTGGCCGTAACGTCACCTGGCTGCAGCTGAAAGCTTCGAATCACAACTGTGGAGAGCGAGTCGGAAACGCCGACTTGATTGCCGTCGCCTGATCCGACGAACGTGGTGGTGCTGCTCTTCTCAACGGAAGAAGAGTCCAAATCTTCGTGTGGCGCAACGCTCGGATCAGCCGGCGACTTGCTGCTCAGTGCAAGACACATATACTTCCAGTCGAACCAACTCGTCTCCCAACCACCATCACGCCACCGACTCCATCTTACATCAACACCTCTTCACACACACACATCATCTCAAAATGGCTACCCAGCAAAAGTGGAAGATCGCATTCGGCTGCGACGAGGCCGGTGTCGACTACAAGAACGCCCTCATCAAGGACTTCCAGAACGACCCCCGTGTCGAGTCGGTCGTTGACGTTGGTGTCCCCTCGAATGCGGACAAGACCGCCTACCCTCACGTTGCCGTCACTGCCGCTCGCAAGGTGGCCAGCGGTGAGGTCGACCGTGCGCTGCTCATCTGCGGTACCGGTCTCGGCGTCGCCATCGCCGCCAACAAGGTCAACGGTGTCCGTGCTGTCACTGCGCACGACTCGTACTCGGTAGAGCGTTCGATCCTCTCCAACGACGCCCAGGTGCTCTGCATGGGTCAGCGCGTCGTCGGTCTCGAGCTGGCTAGGAAGCTCGCCAAGGAGTGGCTCGGATACAAGTTTGACACCTCGAGCGCTTCGGCTGACAAGGTCAAGGCGATCTGCTCTTACGAGGGCGTTGCCGACAAGCAGTGATCGGCCGTCTACTCTCAGCCTAGTATTTGCGGAGGTGTAAGCACACTTTGTCAACGTCGCCGCAACCCCGTCTGCCTCCTGATCCGTCACCAAACCAATAGATATCCTGTTCCTTTCGTTCTGCCTGGTCTGTGACTTGCTTGGCTGTGTTGTTTGCACTGTGCATCGCCCCTTCTGACCAGAGCAAGCGTCCCAACCTGTTCACAGGCGCCGTTTGTCCTGTGCAATGCCATGGCCTGCCATTCGCCACACAAGCTGGCTTTTCTCACGATTGTGATATCGTTTAGGCTAACATCTCTGCGAAGTAAAATCCCTCAGAACTCCACACCCATTCTTTTCGGTCGTTGCAGCTCTGGAATTTTTTGACTACGTCTCTGAGAAATTTCTTCTTGAGCGAGCGTCGGTCAGGGTTCAAACAAGGTTTGTTCTCGGTTGCTCTCCGACAACTTCCCTCACCATCACATCCTTGGCGCTGATTCGATCGGCAGCATTCCCGTCGCCGTCACAATGCCCAAGTCAGGATTCGATCCGCAGCGCCATCAGCGCAAATTGCACCGCCACAATCCTATCTCCAAGTCCGCGTCCGCCTCAAGCAGCGCTCAAGCTTCGCCCTCTTCGGTCTCTTCCGTGACTCTCGATGCGCTTCAACAAGTCAGCAAAATCGCAAACGGATCGACTCCGACCAAGACCGCGCCCGCCAACGATATCATCCCGCTGCTGGCCAACCTGCCTGCTCCCGACAATGCCGCCAGCACCTCAGCTTCCATCAACCTCGCTGACAAGGTCTGGTCGCTTGCTTCCGTCTCGTTGCTTCTCACCGTCAGCCCAACCCAGTCAGCTGCCGAGGTCAAGCAACACCGCAAGCTTCTGCTCTCCCACAACCTTGTCGGTAGGCTCGTCCACGCTCTCTCTTCCCACACCGAGGTCGATGTCAGGCGCGAAGCCAGTGGTGCCCTCCGCAATCTCTGCGTCGACTCGGGCATCGATGCTCGCAACGAAGTCGTCAACAAGAACGGCGTCCCCGCCATCCTCTCGGCCATGAGGTGGGCAAGCAACGCACTTGGATTCGACTCTAGCTCCACGGCGAGCACTAGCTCCAATCCCGCCGTTTCCTTCGTCGACGATGCACCTACCCAGGAGCAAGACCTCGAAGCCAAACGCGCTCTTCTCGCCAAGCCACTCGACCAGATGAACAAGAAGGAAAAGCGACATGCCACCAAACTTGCCACAGCGCTCGGCAAGACACTCGAACAAGTCGCTGGTCACGGCCTCTCAGTTGACGACGAAAAGAAGCTCGTCTCCAGCAAGAGCGAGACAGGCGATGCTATGGACACTTCGGCAGCCTCTTCAGCAACATCCCGTCGTGGAGAGCCTTTCCTCATCCTCGACTCCAACACACGCAAAGGCCTTCTCGAGATGGCAGAGAACCTCGTCACCGTCGTCTGGTGCCTCTGCGAATCGGGCGACAAGGCTTTCGCGAAGCTTGTATCGTGGAGATGGCTCGATCAGGACGTTGTCGGTGCAGGTGCTTCCGGTAGCGAGCTCAGCGGTCAAGGTCTTGCCTCTTGGCTTTCGTCCGCCATCGCACTCGGCTCGAGAGCTGCTTCGGTTCTATCTACGGCGGGTGCCGATGGCTCTCGTCCATCCTCGTCCAACGCGCAGGGTGCGGCGGCAGAGACGCTCGGCGTTCTCTCCAACGAAGAGCTCTCCCTCTTGCTCGACCTCGCCCTCGCCTCGGGCAACGCACTCTGCGCTTTGACGGACGGGGGTGAATTGGATTTCGTCGACGGTCTCCTCTCTCGCAAGTCTGCTGCACCTCCTCCCAAATCGTCCAAGAAGAAGGGAGGCAAGTTCGACAGCTCCTCGTTCTCCGCGCAGGCACCCGCTCCAACATCGCTCGACGAACAGCCAGCCGCGGCCACACGCTGCCTCGCCGCCATTCAAACCGCACTCAGCCTCCTCGAGGCGTGCGTGCAGACCGATCAGACGGGCATCGACAAGCTCAAGCGCTACGTCCTTTCGCAGACCACCATGCTCGGTGTTCTCTCGGCTGGCATTTTCCGCAACATCACTGCCGCCGTCGACTCCAAAGCTGCAGCTTCTTTGCGAACGTCCAAGTCGCGCAAGAGCGGTGGGTCTGCCGCGACGCTCACTTCCAGCCACATCTTCCTTCCCTCACCGTCAAGCAGCGTCGCGAACGGTACCGCTACTGGGGTGACACTGAAAAAGTACGAAGAGAGTACCATCCTGCCTACCCTGACCCGCCTGCTTGCGGGCGTGGACATGACCCAGCTCGCCCACGACCTCGATGGACGCGGTGACATCAGCGAGGCTGTCTCGCTCGACTCTAGCAAAGAGGGACAGGACGAGACGGCGCTGCGCACCAAGATGCAGGGCAAGGCCGAGGACAAGGCGCAGACGCTCATGCTTGCGCTCGAGGTCCTCGCCGAGATGGCGGGAAGTCTCGATTCGCGTGCTGACGGCACCGCGGCGGACGAGGAGGACGATGAGTGGCTGGAGGATCCTGATGCCGACGAAGACGCCGATGACGAGGATATGGACCTGGAGATGGGCGACGATGCCGACGAAGGTGACGCCGAGAACGACGATGCCGCTGCGCAGGATGATGACAATATGGGTGTCCGCCACGCTCAACCCGGTGCGGACACGTTTGCCGACGCGGTCAAGCGCAGTGGAACCCTCCCCTTCGAAGGCTATGCGCCCAACCTCTGCGCCGTCCTCACCGTCTCCCACCCTTCGCTCACCGGCGCCCTCCTGACGCTGGCCCGACCGTTCGAAGCCTCGTTCCCCTCTCTCACCTCAGCCTCTCCCAGCACCAAGCCTGCATCCGGCCTGCTGCGCGGGCTGCACCTGCGCTCGCTCTCGGTGCTGAACAACATCCTCCTTCGACTCGCCGCTTTCTCCCCACCTCCGCCGTCGCAGCCCGCGACCGACCCCAAGGTGCAGCGTCGCATCGCGGCTTTCAAGGCTTGGACGCAGACGGCGCCGCAGAGTGGGACGTTGGGCGAGGTGTGGAGGACGCTGTTTGAGATTGCCAAGGGGTGTGCGAGCGTTCCTGCTGTCGCCGGCGCGGGAGCTGGGATCGTTAGCGATGTAGATGGTGTTGTTGGCTCCGCTGGGTCGACTGCAGGTACGGGCGCGTCGGCGGGTCAAGGCGAGGGAGGGGACGGACTGTCGATGGTAGAGACGTGCATCGGCACCATGTGGTCGCTCGCGCGCATCCTCGAAGGGTCTGTCGACCTCTCGCCTACCACCACTCCCTCCATCCCTATCTCCTCTGCAGAAGGTGTCTCGTCGGAGATCATCAGCGCCCTCACCAGCGGCTACACCTCCGCCTCGACCGACGCGATGCGCGATAAATGCATCCTCCTCCTCTCCACCATCGCCCGCTCGCCCTCCATCCACCCGTCTCTCAACGCGCACATTGGAGACTTCCTCGTGTCCATCCTCGAAACGATCCCCGAATCGCCCTCGTCGGGCTCGATGGCGGAAAGCATGCTAGCAGCGATCAACGGCCTGATCGATACGTATGCCGACGAAACCTCGCATTACGACGCCGTCGGTTTCCGACAGCCGAACTTGCTAGGGAGGATAAGGTTGACGGTGTTCAGGTGCAAGGCACTGGCGAGACAGGTGGATAGGCGCAAACAGATCAGTTTGAGGGCGAGTGCGGAAGAGGCGTTGGAGAATCTGCAGGGTTTCGTGCAGTACAGGCAGGCGTTGAGGTTCTAACCGATTCAAAGGTGGGTAATGAATGGAACACTCATTGACGCTTTTTTGTCTCGGTGTGATCGTGCCGCTGAGAGGTGTGTGAGGAAGGCGAGTGTTGAGCTTGACGAGAATGCGGCAGAGTGGGAGGTTGATGAAGGTGAAGCTGGTTCGAGATCAATGGGATTGAAGGTGGTTCGAGGAGCAGCGATCGAGATTCATTCACAGTTCACACAAATGCTTCAACAAGCCTTATATTAGCAGAAATATTCACTCCTGACAACACAGCATTGATAGTGTAGGGGTATCATGAGTCGTTGCCACTCATCGCCTGTTACGAGGCGAGACTACCGATTCGACTCGACCGGGGTTCGAGTCCCCGTCAATGCATTTTCTTTTTTTCCTTTTTCATCTGTTATTCCTCGTTGCAAGGCTTGCATCGAGGTGCACAGTAGCGCACGTCTTGATCTTGCCGAGGAGATGGGCTGCAGACACTTCTTTTGGCAGACGTGCGATTCCAGCTGCGGGCGGGCACACGAGTCGGAGGGGAACACGGGGGATTGCAAACTGAGGTTAGAAGGCGAATTGTTGGGGTCTGCTCTCAGCGCACACTTACTTCGAGACCCAGTCTCACCTCACAGCGGGATGGACGTCGTATCACTAAAGGAACGCTGCTTGCCGTCAAGGGGCGAAATATATGCACATCGAATGCAAGGGCGAACCCGGACTGTCTGCGATGGGCTTTGTCGTGCCACGAGATGCGCGCCGGCTTCGTCGCAGTGTCAATGCATTTCAAACGAGAACCCCTGTCACCGTCAGCACATCATTGAAAGGGGGGTCAGCTGCGGTGTACTCGAGCCACGGAGGATAGTGCTACTCACATCCGCAATCTCGTAGTCCGCCAACGTAATGTGGTCCTTGTAGACAGTGTACCATTTCTTGAGGATGATCTGTCAGAGTCCAAGCCAAGGTGACGGTTCGAATCAGCAATCCTTCCTCTAGCGCAGTGCAAAGGCGGTGTGATCCAAGGAGGAGGAGGAGGAGTAGGAGGAGGAGGAGTGAGAGGCGTACCTTCTGGGGCGGCGTGCCCGTCTGCGCAGCAATGAGCTTCTTGAGGTCGCCGATGGTGTCTTCGGGAGAGCACTTGACGCGGACTGTGCGGTTGCAAGCGGATACAAGCGATAAGGTGGGTTAGCAAAGGGTCATCGAAAGCTACAGAGTGGATGGAAAAGCGCACCTTTTCGACCCAGACGGTCGTTGGCCAGCACCTCGATCATGGGCATTGTGTTTGTTCGCTTGCTACGGATTTGCTGTGGACAATACGATCGCGCTTTCGCCTGGTGCCTCGAAGGAGTTCGCGATGAGTGGACCTGCTCGTGGCTGGTGACGGCTCCCACAACTGCCGTAGATCGAAAGCTTCGATGCGATGGTCGAGGTCAAAAAGCAAGAGCAACACCATCCACGAAAAGTGTTGTTCTTTCTCCAGCAAATCCTCCACTTGGCCGTCTCCCGAAGACCAAAACGAAAAAAGTGGAAGGTGGGAATCGAACCCACGACCTCAAGATGTTTCCGACAGGGCGCCGTTCTGTGAAAAGATACGTTGCAATCTCACGCCAAACCACTAAGCCTCTCCCACTGCTTTGCCTTGCTTGCTGCAATTGTAGCATCTATATAGAGGGGATGACGAGCCAAAAATTCACGCGGGCCAAAACCGTTGATGACGCGCGCGTGTAGAGTGTGTAGGGAAAGATAGATGTGGAGCGATGAGACCGAACGAAACATGTCATTTCACTTTTTGATCTTCACATGGCGAGACGAGGTCCATCACTTCCATCATCACTGTCACTCACACCTCAGCATCATTCGTGTCGTTCAAGGATGGTAGGTAACGACGGAACACATTCCAAAGCGAGACAACTCTCAGCTGACGATCCGTTGCTCGATCCAAACCGCTTACACAGACCGACTCGCACGCAGCCACGGCACCAACGGCCACCGCCTCCCACCCGCACGTCTCGATCGCAACACCTACCCCGCGTCCTCTCTCGTCCTCACCGCTCTCCCCTCACCGTGGATCGCCCGCCCCACCGTGCTCGTCGTCCACCTCCGCGCCGCCCGCCGAGATCGAAGCGACTCTCACCCGACTCTCAACGCATCAGGGCGTGTTGGGCTGCCTGGTACTCAGCCGTCACGATGGACTGGTGATCCGAAGCGGGGGCCAGATGTTCGAGCCCAGTGGACCGGGTGCTAAGCGGAGGGCGGAGATGCTGAAGAGTGTGACGAGGTTGGTCAAGAGTAGCGTGGAGAGCTTGGCGGGGGATATTCGAGAGATTGACGAGACGGTGAGTTGCAGATCGAAACGAGGGCAACAGAGATGGACATCTACTGATTCTGGCTTGGTTTGGGATACAGGACGAGCTCGGATTCCTGCGCATCAGGACCAAAAAGTACGAGATCATGATCACGCCCAACGACAAGTATCTGTTGGTCGTGCTGCAGGTAGGTTCTCGCTCCTAGGCTCTACGGCATCTTGCATCTCGAGTATTGACGTTTCTGACTCCGCTTCTATCTTTCATCCCGCTGCGCTGCAGGATCCGAACGCAGCCGCACCGTAACCGCGAGATCTCTGCCTGCTCCTGCGTCGAATCGATACCATATACCCGTGTTCCTTTCTGTTTCGCTTCTCATCTGTTGCTGCAATCACCACACGCTTTCACATATGCTTCACACGATGTTTCTCCAGGGCATGCTGGATCATGTGTGATTCGCCTTGTCCTGCTCTTCGGCTTGTCGAAGCTTCTCGATCAGCTGTTCGGCCGTCACGCGGTGTCGAAAGATTTCTGTCCAAACTTCAACTGTATCAGCACGTCTATTCTCCATCCCGTGACTCCTTCCATCTCCGCAAGCTGTCGCAGGACCCACCTTTGTCACCGAGATGCAGCACAGGTATATCATACTGATACCGGCGTCTCCACGTATGCACCCGCGGCAGTGAGTCGTCGCGGATGTTGTACGTCGCAAGTTCTATCGGCACCGACTGCGACGCCTTGGTGATCTCGTGGCGCATCACGTCGCACAGCTGGCAGTCGGTGCCCGTGTACATGGTCAGCCTGAACGGGCTGCGTGAGAGCAGCCGGAGTGTGGGGAGCATCTTCGAGATAGATGGAGGCGGTGTCTGTCAAGGTAATACAAGCGATTGCAGCGACTGAGAGAGAGAAAGGTTCGGAATTCGGGTTTTTGGTTTGGCAGAAAGTGACACTCGAGCTAGATGGACCCTTGTTGTTGTCCTTCCCTTCCCTTACCATCCTATCCATCAACTCCTTCCTTGATCCAGTCATGTCAGATCCAGAATCATCTCCACAAGCGATATACGACGCGCAACGCAAGCGCAAGCGATCTTTCGCAAACGATGACGACGACCGGCAAGCAAGACCCCATCCGGCCGGCAGCGACGTCGACCTGCCCGCATCGCAAGATGCGCGAGGAGTATTCGTCGACATCCCCGCTCCATCGTCCTCAGCGATGGCTGCCTTTCATGCTGCCCAGCAGCCGCTCTCCAGCCAGCTCGACTCTCAATTCTCGATAGATATGGACGGCACGCCGCATCCCTCTCAGAGCGTGCAGCAAACCTCGAGCTCGTCCGAGTACATCCCCTCTACGCAAGCCGAGGATCACTCGAACTCATCCGCATCCGCAGCAGCGCCCTCCAGCGATGCAGCAATCCTCAAGCCACTCCCCACAATCTCAACGCGCGTCTTTGAGCCGTACCTCGACGACACCACGGGCATGTCCCTCGACCAAGCCGAAGCCCGAATCTCGCGCGGCGCCGTGGTGGAGCAGCCCGATTCGTCGCCGGTCGAGTCGTTCTCCCCCGCCGAGCAGGTACGACCGCAAGACGTCCCCCGGATCGGCGCGTGGATCCTCCCGCCGCTCACCGAGCAGAACAGCAACCCGCGCATGCACGACTACTCGGGGAGGGAGGTGCTCAGTCAGATCCCGATCGCGTTCGACGAGCTCGTTGCGGAGGATGAGCTGGTGAGAGAGTTGGCTGCGTCGCAGTCGTCACAGCCGATGCTGCCGAGGCAGAGGAGGAAGGTGATTGAGCCGAGTGTTTCGCCGATGGTACCGCCGGTGGAGTCAACGCCTGCCATGGCGACGGCGGCACACTTGCAGGAGGACGGACTGCCGACGAGCCAGCCCATCCCCTCTCCGCCGCACGAGGCTGTTTCGTCAACACCGGCGCTGCCACCGCCGACGGCGAGAGAGGAACCCTCCTCCGCCTCCACCTCCAGCTCGCTCGGCTGGTCCACGCTCCCCCGCGCCGAAGTTGTCGAACTGGTCCACCGATCCCCCCACATCCCGGCGTTCCTCAAGGACGAGATCGAGCGCTTCCTCCTTCGCTCCCATCGTTCGTCCTCCCCCGCCGCCGGCCGATCGTCGCAACCTCGCGGATCGCCGCGCCGACGCTTCGTCGCCTCGCAATCGCAATCCCAATCGCAGTCCGGCAACGACGACTCGGAAACGCAAGAAGACGGCATCCTGCGCACCAAAAAGCTGTGGTGTATGGATCTTCTCCTCTGCCCCTCCTCCTCGTCGCCATCGGTAGCGGGGTTAAGCGAGGCGGTACAGAGGTTGACGCAGCTCTCGCAGTCGAGCGAGTCGACGCGTGGGGGGATGGCGGTGGTATTGCTGCTGGATACGGTCAAGGCGATGTGGGACGTGCATGAGCTGGATGAGGCCCTTGCACGGGTGTTGAGGGAGGATCGGCGGTATAGCGTGCTGTACGACGGTGAGGGGCGGCGGTGGAGGGCCCCTGCTGCTGCCGCTCCCGCCTCCCCCGCCATCGCCGTGGAAGGGGAGGGGGACGAGTTGGAAACCGCCCGTTCGGAAATCGTCCAACTGCAAACCCGCCTCGACTCGGCCCAGTCCCAAATCGAAACCCTCCTCTCCACCACCACCACCCTCGAACGCGAACTCACCGAATCGCGCTCCCAGCACGACTTCATCCGAGACCTCTACGACCGCGCCTCCCTTTCCGCCACCACCGCCCAAACCGCTGCTTCCACCGCCCAATCCCGCATCACCCTCCTCGAGTCGCAACTGTCCGAAGGGCTAGCGTTGCACCGTACGATGCTCGACCACGCCATCGACCGGTGGAAGACGCGGATTAAGAAGCTTGAGGCGGAGAGGGAGTTTATGGTGAGGCAGGCGGAATTGACGGATGCGGGCGAGGTGAGGCGGAAGGCGGGTTTGTGGGATGCATACCGCGCGGAGGAGGAGGTAAAGGAAAGGCAGAGACAAGAGCGTATTCGCGTACATGACGAGAAGCAGAGGCTGCGGGAGGCGGCGGTTGTGGCGGCGGGGGATGGGTTGGGACCTTTCGCACGGCCCACCAACCCGGTGAGAGGCGAAAGTCCGGTGGACGAGATGGACGAGCTGGCGGCGCTCGCACGCGAAGCTGCCGAAGCCGGTGACGTCCTACCCACGCCTTGCGAAGGAGGTCGTTCTCGACGCTCTCGTCGACCGCCCGCTCCGGCACGCGCCGTAGAGGAGAATGCGAATCTCAGCCTGCGAACAGCCGCCAACCGCTCCCCACCCTCCACCGCCGAGGAGATGGCAGCCCAGGTCGAAGCGGCGCAGTTCTCCTCGGCCAACGCGGCGACCGACTCGCGGTTGGAGCTGGAGGATCAATTTGCCGTTTTCCAGCCGTCCTCTTCCACTGAAGTGGGTGGTGGGATGGGCGACTTCGACCTGGCTCCCAGCACAGGGGTTGCTGAGGGCGCGCTGTTCGGCGGTGCGTACGCTGCGTCTGACCAGGAGGCAGCGGTGGGGGGAGAGGGGGGTTGGGGGGAGAGCTTGGGCGAGGTGCAGCTGCCGCCGAGTTTCACCGAGGAGAGTCTGCTGTTGAATGGCGATGTTGGCGGGGCAGCGTCGCAGGTGGGGAGGCAGAGTGGAGAGGGGGAGGGGGAGGGGGTGTTGTCGTTTGAGCCTCATACACAGGCGTAGAGATGCTCCTGGTTTCCAACATTCTTGTGCACCGGCGCAATCTTCAGACCTTTCGGAAACACCCAACCACGCTGCTTCGTAGATCCGTGCAATCGTGACAGATGAAGCATGAGACGTGGCATTACTTCTTGCTCGCTTTCTCGCGCTGCGCCTTGAAATCCTCGACCCACTTGCTCTCCGCCTCCCCCTTCGGCAGCACAACCAAACTCAGAATCCCGTCCCTCATCACCAGCCCATCCCTGTCCTTGACTGCATCCTCGCCCTTGCTCCTATCCGCCTCCTTAAACGCCTGGTCCATCACCTCGCGCAACGTCAACTTCTTGCCCAGCTTCAACAGGCGCTGCTTCCTCGTCGTCGCGTACACCTGCAGGTTGCCCTCGTAGTACTCGCCCTTGCTATCCCACGGCAGGCTTCCGCGGGAGGAGATGGGGAAGATGGTGGAGAGGTACGTGGAGAGGGGGGTATCCTCGTGGTAGTCAGAGATGAAGTCGGACTGGGCGTGTTGCGGGTACATGAAGAAAAGCGGGAGGATGAGCGGGGTGCGGATGACGTCTGGCGCCGACCATTTCTGCGAAAGGGAGAGGGAGGGGAGGGAGTCGGGGTCGAAGTGGGCGGGTTGCGGGTTGTCCGGTGGTCTCGGCGTCGTTTCCAACCACAACCCGCGGACCAGGAGGGCTTGGTGGAGCGCTTTTGCCATGCCCTCCTCCCGCCTCTTCCTCTCCTTTGCCTCCTCCGCTGCTTGAGCCTGCTTTTTGAGTCGATCCTCGGCTTTGATTTTGAGCGAGCGAATCGCCTCGTTGTCCGGGTTGACCTTCATCCCGTGCTCTGCGCAGTCCACCGCATCCTGACACCGATCCAGCGCCAACAACGCCCTCGTCGCGCGGTAGTACGCCTTTTCACTCCGCGCATTGATCCCCAGTACCGCACTGGTATCCCTCAACGTCGCGCCGTAGTTCTGCAGTTCCAAATTGCACGCCGCCCGATTCGCATATAGCGTCTCCAACAGTCCCTTGTCTTCCGGGTTCGCCTCGATGGCCTGGGTGTAGAAACCGAGCGCCTCTCGGTAGCGTTTCGATTTAAAGTAGTCGTTGGCCTGGGACTTGAAGTTGAGCGCGACCTCGTCGGGGGTGCCGTCGAAGGCGAGCGATTGGAGCGCTTCAAGGGCGGTGTCAGTTTCAGAGTCGGTGGGGAGATCCTTCATGAAGAGCGGGATGGAGTCCCAGGATTTGAGCGTGGCATCGAGATCGCGGGGTGCGGAGGAGGGTTGGCCGTAGGAGAAGTCGCCGGATCGGGGAGGAGGTTTGGGGAGCGCAGTGCGGGTGGAGGAGGAGGAGGGCTGAGAATCCTCGGAGCTGGGTTCTGTGACTGCCATGATGGATGACCGGTCTGAGAAGGAGGGACGATATGATGTTGAGAGGAGGAGGAGAGAGTGAGAGGAGGAGGGAGAGTGTGTGTGGAGGAAATCTTCTCAAAAATTTCCCTCGCCGGCTCGAGCTCAGAAGTCCGAGTTCCGAGCCGAAACCCTTGCCCGCCATGCGATACAGAAGCAGTCTCTCTCGACGGAGCAAGGACAGCTCTCATGTGAGTCGCAATGCGTACACACTGCTTGAGCGGGTCTGCCCGAGGCTGATTAGTATGCTTAGAATTGGTGTGAACGTCACTTTCGTGCTTTTGGCATGGGCACAAAGGCGTCCAGCGGAGATTTCGACATTTCCCTCCTCGCCCTTTCCTTCTCTGCATCGTCTTCGTTCCTGCCTGCCCTTCTCGCTGCTCTGCGGTCCATGGCCTGCTGCAGCTCTTGCGATACTTGTCCCTGTTGCCCTTCTGCTGCTGTCGTGGAGTCTGTGGGTGAAAGCTGACCCTTGGCCGCCAACCTAGCCTTGCTTGCCGCCCACACATCCTGATCGGGAGTCCTTTCCTGCTGCAGCACACCGTCCTGTCCTCGATCCTCGTTGATCACCCTGACCTCCGCTTGCTGCTCCGTCCCCTCATCCACCACCGTCGACGTGGCCACATTCCCACTGCTCGTACTCTGCACCAGTTTCTGCGCGCGATCCTTAGCCGCGCTATGCTCTTCCAACCTCGCCAACTGCTCCCTCTCCCTCCTCTGCTTATCCTCGAGTGCAAGCTTGGCCGCATTCGCCTGAGTGAGCAGTATCCTCTCTCGATCGCGCACGAGTTCCTCGATGGACGGCGCATCTCGTCGGGTGTGCCGCAACCACATGACCCACTGGACGGGGATAGAGCGCTGATCGTAGTCGCCCATCTCCTTTTTCTCTTTCCATTGGATCGAGCGTCGTGTATGCCGTGGATCGAGCGACCCGGAAAGGGAAGGGAGCTCGAGGTATGAGTTGCCGGCGAGGTCTTGGCCGACGATGTATTTGGCCTTGCCTGTGCGTAGCGCTCGGGCTAGTTTCTGGAACAGGCTCATCTTGAGGATGAAGCTTTCGCGCCGGCTTGGAAAGGTACTGCGCTGACCGTGAGCGTGTGTCGCTGGGTGATGGTGAGAGCAAGGACGATGGAATGTAGGTTGGATGAGGAGCAGAAGCCTCCACTCTTGCAGAGGTTTCCTGGCGCTGACCAAGCCGCTGAAAATCAAATCAAACACCAAAAAATGGGGCTCGAAAAAGCCCTTTTTAAATTCTCTCTCGGACGTGATCGACTGCTGCGCAAAAAGTGTTGTTCTCCTGTTGTTGTTGTGGAGCAGCGCCGTGGAAATTCATTTCAAATTTTGGTCAAAGCGTCGATCCTTCTTCTTGAAAGTCAACAACTTCAACTGGCGTGTCACTTTCTTCTTGCAATCCATCACATTGTCACAACTCAGCCTTCGCTTCTCGTCGTCACTTCATCGCATCAGAAACACTCGAGGGATCCATCGCGACACTCATCATGGCCTCGACAGAGCATGTGCAGCTCGTCTGCACTCTCCTCGCTCACACCCTCAACCCGGCCGAACGACGGAACGCAGAGCAGCAACTCACCCAGGCACAATCCCAAACAGGCTTCCTCCAGATCCTCATCGCCGTCGTCCAAAACGCTGTCATCCAGAGCAACGATGCTGTTCGTCTAGCCGCTTCGATCAAGCTCAAGAACATCTGCAAGACCGCATGGGACCAGGAATCCGCAGAAGAATCCGCCGTAGACAAGCCAGTCGATCCACAAGACAAGCAGGCACTCAAGCAGAGCATCGTCCCTCTGCTCGTGTCCATATCCACCACCACAGATGGAAGACCACCCGCACCAACCAATGTCCGATCGCAGCTCCAAGAAGCCATCGCGCTCGTTGCCGAAAAGGACTTCCCACATGACTGGCCCAATCTCATGGACGACCTCGTCCCCAAGCTCGCAAGTCAAGATGATCAGCTCGTCCTCGGTATCCTTCGCACAGCGCACACCATCTTCTACAGGTGGAGATCCGCCTTCCGCAGTGACGCACTCTACAGCGAGATCAACTATGTTCTCGGCAAGTTTGCTGTTCCTCACCTCGAATTGCTCAAGCGCACAGATCAGAGACTGCTCGACCCTGCAACGCCGTCCGCATCGCTTCCTGTCCTCGGCAACATCATGAACATGGCACTCCAGGTCTTGTACGATCTCTCCAGTCAAGACTTGCCACCCCAGATCGAAGACAACATGGCTCCCATCACAGAGATCCTTGCACGCTGGATCTCCCAGTCTCGACCGGAGCTCGACTCGGATCCAGACGAGCCCTGTTCGCTTCAAGAGATTCGCAGCAGCATCTGCGAGATCGCCGAGCTCTACGCAAAGAGGTATCTTGACGCCTTTACTCAGCTCCCCGTCTTTGTGCAGGCCATTTGGGGCATGCTCGGCACATGCACATTGTCGCAAAAGTACGACACTTTGGTCTCGAAAGCCGTCGGGTTCCTCTCCACCGTGGTGAGGATGGGCAGCTCGCGCGAGATGTTCAAATCTACCGAGACGCTCGAGCAGCTTTGCAGCGCCATCATCCTGCCCAACATTGCCATTCGTGAGGCCGACGAGGAGCTGTTCGAGGACAACCCCATCGAGTACATCCGACGTGACCTCGAGACGAGTATGGAGGCCGACACGCGAAGGAAAGCCGCATCCGAGTTCTGCAGGTCGCTCATGGAGTTCTTTGCGGCAGAAGTCACCACCATCGTCTCGCGCTACATCGCCCAATACCTCGAGCAGTATCGAGCCGATCCGCATGCCAATTGGAAGCAGAAGGATACTGCCATCTACCTGCTCACTTCGATCGCATCCAAGTCGTCCACCGCTCAGCACGGTGTCACTGCCACAAACGATCTCGTCGACATTGTCGACTTCTTCTCCAACAACGTTTTTGCCGATCTTCAGCAGAGCGCAGATGACTCTCCTAGCCCCATCTTGCAGGTGGACGCCATCAAGTACCTCCACACCTTCCGCAACCAGCTCACAAAGGAACAGCTCATTTCGGTGCTGCCGCTCTTGGTGCAGCATCTCGAGAGCTCGCAGTACGTCACCTGCTCGTACGCCTCCATCACCATCGAACGCGTTCTCGCGCTCAAGAGGGACGGCAAGATGCTCTTCACTCCGCAAGACGTGCAGCCGTTTGCCGAAAACATCCTCATGGCGCTCTTCCGCAACATTGAGCGTGGCACCACCCCCGAGAAGCTCGCCGAGAATGATTACCTCATGAAATGCATGATGCGCATGCTCGCCACCGTACGCGAGGCCATCGCACCGGCGCACGCCGCCATCCTGGGTCACCTGGCCAACATCTTGACCGAGATCAGCAAGAACCCTTCCAACCCGCGCTTCTCGCAGTTCCTTTTCGAGTCGATCTCGGCGCTCATTCGCTTCACCGTCGCCGCGCAGCCCGACAGCCTCGCAGCGTTCGAAGCGCAGCTCTTCCCGCCGTTCACCATGATCCTCAGCCAGGACGTCACCGAGTTCCAGCCGTACGTCTTTCAGATCCTGTCGCAGATGCTCGAGCTGCACACCACCCAGGGTCTACCCGAAGCGTATTCCTCGCTGCTTCCGCCCATCCTCACACCGGCATGCTGGGAGAACAGAGGCAACGTGCCTGCCCTGGTCCGTCTGGTTCGCGCCTTCCTCGCCAAGGACGCCCCGCGCATCGTCGCGCAAGGCCAGCTAGGCGCCATGCTGGGCATCTACCAGAAACTTATCTCGACGCGCATCAACGAAGGTTTCGCACTGGAGCTCCTCGAGACGCTCTTCGCCGCGGTCCCCGCCGAGGCGCTCGAGCAGTACAAACGCGCCGTCCTCACGCTTCTCCTCACGCGTCTGCAGCAGAGTAAGACGGATCGGCTGGTCAAGGGGACCATCCACCTCGTCTCGTCGATCGCGCTCACCGATAAAGGGCCGGATTATGCGGTGGAGACGTTTGACGCGGTTCAGCCGGGCTTGTTTGCGCAGATTGCGCAGGGAATCATCGCGCCCGACCTGCCCAACGTGGCGGAACGCCAGAAGAAGGTCGTCAGCGTCGGTTTTGGTGTGCTACTCCTCCGCTCGGCGAGGCTGCGTCAGCCGCCTAACGTGCAGACGCTACCGACGCTGCTGGGTGCGCAGCTGAAGCTCCTCCTGACCCCCTCCTCAGCGGCGGCGACAGCGGGGGACGACGAGCTGTTCGCAGACGAAGAGAACGCGACGGCGGGTTTCCAGAGCAGCTTCAGCCGGCTGGCAGCGAGCGAGACGGCTAAAGTCGACCCGACGAGTGCCGTGCTGGCAGGCAAGGATGTAAGGGGGTGGTTCAGGGGCGAGTTGGACAGGTTTAGGGCCGAGGTTGGGGAGGGCGTGTGGGGACAGGTGTATGGTGGGGTGGATGCGGGGTTGAGGCAGAGCTGGGAGAGTGTGCGGATGTGAGGTGGTCGAAGATTGCAGAGGAAGAATGAGGTGCTTTCCGAATGCTATCGCATTGCTCAACCCTTTCTTCCCAGTGTGTCGTGTGCGCGTCGTGCGTGAGGACCGTGTGAAGGGGGCGAAAAAGACAGTGTGCAGGTGATGGCGGGAGTCCACGCCGGGCTCAGGCACGTGAGATTACGGTGAAACGCGTTGCGATGCAGTGAGGTGTATTGCGATAACAAGAGTTGTGTACAAATCAACTTTCTTGTGAGCAACAGCCGTACAGTGTGACCAACTCAAGGCAAGAGTACGTCGTGCGGCAGCAATCGTCATGACACTGTCGAGGACTCTTCAGGAAGCGGGTGTTGCCGCGTCCGCCACCTGCGACTGGAATTCGTCCATCGCCAGCCAGTGGTGGTCCTCGAGCGCTTCGCCGTACAGCTCTTCCTCGTCCTCTTCGCCTTCTCCCCTCGACCCCTGCGATTGCGTTGCGTTCATTGTCGCTGCTGGACTCGTCGTCGAGGCAGTCGCGACACCGGTGGAAGGAGTGGCGTACGCAGTGAGAGCGTGGACCGCCCGACCCGAGGTGATGACAAAACGCAGTTGGCGCACGGCTCTCTTGCCCCCGTTGCCGCCGTCGGACGCGTCGAGCATCGTCGGACCGAAAGGGTTGACGACGACGGCGGCTTTGCGGACCGTGGTCATGGCCGTCCTCGGCCCGCTTGACGCTGCAGCTTCGACGGCGCCCGGCGTGGCGACTCTGCCTCGCGTTTTCGAGAGGAACAGCCGCACGTTGACGAGGTTGCTCCAGGTGTGACCGAGTTGCGCCGCGCGAGGATCGAGGACGTGGAGAGGGCCATCGTTCGATCCGCTCCCGCCTTCCAGTGCGCGTGCACCGATGGCTTGCGCCAACGTCGGAGGAACGGACGCAAGCAGACCGCTGAAGAAGGCAGACTGCGAGGCGTAGTCCATGGCGAAGGGCGAGTCGGGAAGCGCTATCTCGCTCCGTGATCCCGCTGGCGGCTGGTCGGCACCTCTACGTCTTGAGCGTAGGACTCGGATGCGATCCGCAGTGTCGAACACGAAGCGTCGCGCAATCTCCTTGTCAACACCAAAGGCGTCACTGACGTGGTTGAGCACCAGCACCGCTCTGCCGACGGAGCTGCCGATCGGTTGCGATCTCGATGACGATGGAGCAGCGGCCAAGCGCTTGAGTGCGTCCGTCACCTCGACGAGCATCTTGCTTCGTTGCACCAGCGAGTCAATGTCGCTTGCTACGGCGTCCTCCTGGAAGAGAGACGGGAGGTTGTCCACGACGATGATGCCAATGTCGCGGGATGCTGCCGCGGCCGCATTTCGAGTGCGCGAGCTGGCGGACAAGCGACTGAGCAGACCAGGGAGGCTGTATTTGAGAGCATGATCGAGAGCCTCGATATCGGCTACGCAGGCCACGTGAAGGTTACGAAGCAGTTGTTCGCGACCAGTCTCGAGTGCTCTTGCCAGAAGAACGTGACGGTCAAGACTGGCTTGAGAGCTTTCCGCCTGTTGAAGTGGATGCACGCGATCGAAACGCTCGCGGATGGCAAAGTCGGCCAACTCGAGAGCTCGATCTACAATGGAGTGCGCGCCTCTTTCGCCAGCCGACGTAATGTAGCACGCCCCGGTCGATGTCGCCATGCCGCATCCGCGCAACAGGTCGTCGAGACTGGCATGTTCGCAGGAGGCTGCATCGATTTCAACTGGCGTGGAGGCGTCCTGCTCGTCAGGTGGTGGCAGAGGGACAAAGCCGAGAGCGGCAAAGGTGCAAGCTTGTATCGCCATCTGAGTCTTGCCGGAGGCGCTCTCGCCCACGATCTCGGTGAGTACAGCTGAGCGGAAGCCTCCGTGGAGCAAGTCATCCAGTTCTTGCGATCCGCTGGAAAGGGTATGTCGTTCACGACCAAAGGTGAGAACGTCCCTGGCAATCGAGGGCTGGTCAGCGTCTTGATCCGCGTCTACATCGTCGTCGTCGGATCCATGCTCGTAGTCGTTGCGAGACTGTCGTCGGTGACGACGGAAGGTGGAAGGTAGCTCGACATCCTCATGCATGGGTTCATCGGGAGCGGCGCTGCCACCACTGTCCGAGTCGGTATCCGAATCGTAAACGAAGCGTTCAGCTCCTGGGAAGTTGCCATCGTAGCCCTGCGTTGGGGGCACTATCGAAGAGGAAGGCAGCCTTGCGTCTTGCTGTCGGTCTTGATGCGCATCGTCGCTCGAATCCGATGACTCGGCTGACTCGGCATCGTTGCCATCGATGGTATCGAAAAGAGCCTCGTCTAGATTTGGAGAAGGAAGCTCGCCGTTGAGTGCATCGAGGACGGATACCGGAGGAGGAGCAGATGCTGTGGCGACTTGGAGAAAAAGGAGGTCCGCATCTTGTTGCGGGATGCGCAGCGTCTGTTGAAGCTGTTGTGGTTGGCAGAGCAGGATCTCGTCGGTGCTGAAGAGCTTGGCACGACGACAACAAGCCTTGATGCGTTTGGAGATCCAGGGCACGTCGGCTATGGCGAGGCTTGTCATGATGTGGACATGCTGAAGTGATAGTCAAGCCGAAGGAGGAGACGATCAAAGATGAGATGATGTCGACATTGAGATGATTGTCGACTTCTTGGGGGCAAGCGACTCAGTTTGTGTGGCGGGAGGCTGAGCAAATCCAAGAAGTGTTGGTCTCTCGCTTTTGTCACTTTCTTATGCAGTCACACGGAGGTGATTTACGCGCCGGTCGCGTCTAGAAGCAGATCGATCGGGCTGGGTAGTGCGGGATCGGCATCTGTTGACTGGAGGATCTCGCATCTTGACATATTTCAAGAGGCCGGGAGGGAGGAGTGCTCGCCTCGGCCTCGCAGCACCGTGCTGCTGCTGCACGGGAAGGCGGTGTTGAATCGCTGTTTCACCTGGCCCGACCTCGACCGACTGACTGACTGCACCTGAACGAAGGAATGATTTTCATGATTTTTGGATGCACCCTGTTCGGTCAAAGCGAAACGGCGAGATTGTGTTTTCTGAAGGCTGTTTGAAATCAACTGAAGTGCTTTTGTTCCCGGCACGCGCCCTATGGCCAACGTGCATGCATGTGTGTTGCCAGTGTTGGCCGCTCTTGGATTGATTTTTGGCTGGCACCACTCCGCGCCACTCACACTTGGAATTTTCTGGTTCTCAATCCATTTGCCCGGCTTCCCGCGCGCGCGCGCTTCGCCAGACACACAACGCACTCGCACAATTCTTCGTCCAACACTTGAACTCTCCGAACCCTGTCTTTCCTTCCCGTCATCCACCATCACCATCTCCTTTTCGGACATCATCCCCGCTTCAACCCTTTCGGATTCGCATACAAGATGTCCACCACCGAAGTAGAGACCCTCGTCATCGGTGCTGGCCCCACCGGTCTGGGTGCTGCCAAACGTCTCAACCAGCTCAACCACGGCCCATGGCTCCTCATCGACGCCAACAAGGAGGCCGGTGGTCTCGCTTCCACCGATACCACCGATGAGGGCTTCCTCTTCGACGTCGGCGGACACGTCATCTTCTCGCACTACCAGTACTTTGACGACATGATCCACGAGGCCCTCCCCGAGAAGGACGACTGGTACGAGCACCAGCGTGTTTCCTACGTCCGTTCCAAGAACGTCTGGGTGCCCTACCCTTACCAGAACAACATCTCGGTGCTTCCCGTCGAGGAGCAGGTCAAGTGCATCGAGGGCATGATCGATGCTGCCGAGGAGCGTGCGCGTGCCAAGGACGCTCCTACCAACTTTGACGAGTGGATCATGCGCATGATGGGTCCAGGTCTCGCCGACCTCTTCATGCGTCCGTACAACTTCAAGGTGTGGGCGGTTCCTACCACCATGATGCAGTGCAAGTGGCTCGGCGAGCGTGTCGCTGCCCCCTCGCTCAAGCTTGTCGTTTCCAACACGCTCAACAAGAAGGTCGCCGGTAACTGGGGTCCCAACGCCACTTTCAAATTCCCCGCCCGTGACGGTACTGGTGGTATCTGGAAGGCTGTGGCTCGCACATTGCCCCAGGAAAAGCTGCTTTTTAACAAGCGCGTCAAGACGGTCGATGCGGTTGCCCACACTGTCCACCTCGACGATGGCTCGAGCATCAAGTACAAGCACCTCATCAGCACCATGCAGCTCGACTTCTTGATCGACAACGTCAAGCTCCCAGCCGAGACCAACCACGCTCAGCTCAAGGCTGCCGTCAAGGAGGGTCTGGTCTCCTCGTCGACCCACGTCATTGGTATCGGTATCCGAGGCTCGCTTCCTCCTCGCATTGGTGACAAGTGCTGGCTCTACTTCCCCGAGGATGACTGCCCCTTCTACCGTGCCACCATCTTCTCCAACTACTCGCCCTACAACTGCCCGCAAGCCGACAAGAAGCTGCCTACGCTTCAGTACGCCGACCCAAGCAAGGGCACTCCTTCGAAGGACGCCAAGGAGGGACCTTACTGGTCGCTCATGATGGAGGTCTCCGAGTCGCACCTCAAGCCGGTCAACGCACAGACGATCCTGGCCGAGACGATCCAGGGCTGCATCAACACCAACCTCATCAACGCCGACGACGAGATTGTCTCGACCTACCACCGCAAGTTCACTCCGGGTTACCCCACTCCTTCGCTGGGACGAGATGCTGCGCTGGCCACGTTGCTGCCCGAGCTCGAGAAGCACGACATCTACAGCCGTGGTCGATTCGGATCGTGGAAGTACGAGGTGGGCAACCAGGACCACTCGTCGGCGCTCGGCTGGGAGGCGGTCAACCGTGCTTTGCTCGGCACTCCCGAGATCACGCTGCTCAACCCGGACTGGGTCAACGGCCGACGCAACCACGAGCTGCGTCTCACCTCCAAGTAATCGGAATGAGCCTTGCAAGGCCGTTAGAAAGCAGGATTCATCATACCATTCCTCGCTTTCTCCTACCGCTTGCCATCATAGAATGACCATCTTGGACGCCTAGATGCGCGGTTGTACACTCTCGTAACCTGTCACACTGTCAAATACAACATTAGAAGGGATGCGTCGGTGATCGTCTGTTGTGAGAGTTACGAAAAGGATGACCTTGAGCATTACGACCTGTTGAGATGAGACTGGATTGCATTGTCAGGAAGAATGCAGATTGAAGGTGGGGGCCCATCAGAAACTTGCCGAGGACAAGAAGGAAGAAGCAAAGCAGATCCTTCTTCCCATGTTTTTGCAGCTCCGATCGTGCAGCCAAAGACACGCCTTTTCTACCGAGATCCCACCGATTCTTCTCCACAATCTTCCCGCTCTCGAAAGGAGAGACTCGCCGGTCTGTCGCACTGTCCATCGGCAGCACCGTTCATCCTTGCAGCCTTCGCATCTCCCGAAATTGGAGATGATGAGTGGCTTTTTGGCTCTTGTCAAGTGGCGGCTCGGCCGTGACAGTGTGGCTGCAGTCGTGTGTGTCTGTGTCTGTGTGGAGTAGCGAGGTGACAAACGAAAAGAAGAGCTTGCAGTCGGCTCTTTGCCCGACATGAGTGAGCATTTTTGTGTTTTTCTCAACCGGGGTTGATCAGTGCGTTGTTCCTGCTGCTTCTTGCCAAGATGGGCTGGCTCTCTCATCGACGGACGGTCTAGTGTGTGATGCACCCTGCGCCTCATCCAACACTCATTCGTTCCTTCTCTTGCTCACACTTCCCTTCAAGTGAAAGCATAACTGCAACCTTGTCTCTCACTCAGCTTGACACTGTAAGTGGTTCCGTCTCGCACCTCTGCTCGCTCAGCGTGCGCACCTTGGACGTGGTGGCGGTCCTGGTTTCTGATTCGTCATTCTCATCGTTCCGCTCTGAACAGTCTCTCGACCCTCGCTGCTCATTCATACTACGGCTCATCCTTAACATCTCGCCAGCTCGACAGCTGCAACCACGCATCTTTTCCCTTAGGACTCAGCCTGCTGCCAAGCCATGTCCTTCTCCTCCGACAAGAACAGCCGACGAGGCTCCATCTCGCTCGCCAGCAAGCGTCGCGGCTCTGGAACTGAAAAGCTCGAAACTCATGTAAGTGCCCTCTTTCCCTTTTCCTCATGCTTGGATTACAGGTGAGACCAAAGGTCGGCGGTCGACAGCCAGCATCCTCCATCACCATCATCACAACCATATCAGGTCCTTCACCTCTCGGATCGGAACGCATCACAACACTACCGCGCATCATCCGCAACTCGATCAAGCACATCGGCTCCTCATCAGCGACACTGAGCGCGACGTTCACCGAGTTGCGTGCTCAAGCACCACCAATCTTCCTCGTCTATCGACCACTCTCAACCAAATCCGCCGTCGCCAACACTCTCCTGTCTTCCTCCTCTCTCTCGAAAACGTCCCACGTCGTCGACAGCAGCGTCTCATGTATGCAACGCACCTTGCTCACTCTCAACCCCCTTCGCGAACCCTCTCTGATCCGACAGATCTCGTCGTGGCACACCAGTACCCACAAGCATGAAGACAACCCGCATGCGCGCGAGGAGGAGCTCAACAAGGCGTACGAACGCTTCGAGAAGCTCTTCACCATCACCCCCCAGCGTCTGCGCATGATCACCGACCGCTTCGTCGGCGTTCTCGAGGAGGGTCTCCAGAAAGACGGCCAGACTGTACCCATGCTTCCCGCCTACGTCTTTGGTTGGCCCACCGGTGACGAACAAGGATCGTATCTCGCTCTCGACCTCGGAGGCACCAACCTGCGTGTCTGCCACGTCGTGCTCAAGGGTGAAGGAAAGTTCGAGATCACCCAGTCCAAGTTCCGTCTCACCGAGGAGCAGAAGCAGACCGAAGGTCAGGAGCTCTTTGACTTCTGCGCCGACTGTCTCGCCACCTTCATCAAGGACCACTTTGGTGACCAGAACGGCGACGTCATCCTCGAAGAGGAGCTTGCCCTCGGCTTCACCTTCAGCTACCCCATGGAGCAGGACAAGATCGACCACGGCAAGCTCGTGCGATGGACCAAGGGCTTCGGCAACCCCAACACGGAAGGCCGCGACTGCGCTGCCATGTTCCGCAAGTCGCTCGACAAGTTCAACCTGCCCATCAAGATGGTCTCGATCATCAACGACACCACGGGTACTCTCATTGCGTCCAACTACGTCAACCAAGACACTCGCATCGCCTGCATCTTTGGCACGGGCTGTAACGCCGCCTACATGGAGCACATCAAGGACATCCCCAAGATCAAGCACCTCGGTCTGCCGGAGGACGAGGAGATGGCCATCAACTGCGAGTACGGTGCCTTTGACTCGTTCAAGCACGAACACATGGCCGAGATCCGAACAAAGTACGACGAGCACATTGACTTGCACTCGAACAAGCCGCACGAGCAGTCGTACGAAAAGATGATTGCCGGTCTCTACCTGGGCGAGCTGTTCCGTCTCTGCATCTGCGACCTGATCGACGAAGGTGTGCTCTTCTTGGGCCAGAACACGTACAAGCTGGAAAGGACCAACGCCTTCGACACGGCGTTCCTGTCGTTGATGGAGCTGGACCCGACCGAGGAGCTGCTCACGGTGGTGGGACTGTTCACGCACTTCTTCGGCATCGACACGACGATCGAGGAGAGGCAATTCTTCCGCAAGCTGGCCAAGCTGATCGGCACGCGATCGGCGCGTTTGAGCTCGTGCGGTATCGCTGCGCTGGTGACCAAGATGGGCTACCTGGAGAAGGGCTGCGGTGTCGGCGCCGATGGATCGCTCTACTCGAAATACCCGGGCTTCGCCGATCGTCTGCACCAGGCGTTGGAGGACATCTTTGGCGAGAAGGGACGCAACATCAAGACGTACCAGGCCGAAGATGGATCGGGTGTGGGCTCTGCGATCATTGCTGCCATGACCAAGGCGCGCAAGGAAGAGGGCAAATACGTCGAGGTGTGAAGTGCTGCTTCTTCTCAAAGCAAAGTGTTGTCGGTCGATGTCGCGAGCATCATGTTGTATGTGGTATCAATGCATGGCTTGCCCGTGTCTCTCTACCGGCTGCATTGAGAAGCGTCTGCGTCGTGGTGATCGCTGAAAGTCGTGCGTTCATCGGCGGGTAGGAGCTCTGATGAGGCCACGGCTTGCAAAGAGTGGGACCAAGTGCAGTCTATATACTTGGTCTGACCATGACATCAAATTTGGAGCGAGCAGGAGCCGTAGCCGAAATGAGAAGCGTTGAGGAAAGTGTGCTCGGACCCTCCCTTTTTCCAGAAAATCCATCGGCGCAATTCTCGCGCCGAGCAGTGGGAAATGGAGATTGCCGACCGTTTTGAGGCCGGCAATCTGTGAGTGTGGTTTTGGTGCGGAGAAGTCGCCGGTTTAGGATTGGATCCTTCCTTCCCCCGCCTTCTCTCACGACGCTTGCTTTGGTCGACTGTTGCTACAGAAGACCCTTTTCTCGGCTGGGAGTGACGATGGACCAGATCGGCGAAACTTTCGTCTAGTCCGTTGCATTCTCTCCCACTTGCGATCCGGCGTTTGATACGTGCGCTGTCGATGCGGGCAGTGGCTCGAGCTCGAGAAGAAATGCGAGAAATGCGATGTGATGCTGACACGCGTGGGCTGTTGCCAGAAATCATTCACTCGAGGCTGCGAGTGGAAAGACTTGCTGGCTCACTCTTTGACTGGCAAGTGATGCGCTCGCAGCGGCTCGGATCCACCGACGAGGGTGAGCCAAGAGCAAAGGATGGATTAGAGGCGGCGGAGTGGAACATTCAGGCACCCAAGAAGAATGGGCAAAAACACGCACACACACACACACACCGGCCACGAAAGGGTGCCCGGCAATCTCACGTCGGCATTCTAAATCTTTGAATGTGACACACTTTTGCAGCAGCAGAGCAGAGCAACAGCACAGCAACAGCACAGCAAACGTCGAGTTCAAGGCGATGACCGGTCTTGTTGCACTTGTCCCCGCGTTGTCAGCCCTGCTCTCTCTCTCTCTCTCTCTCTCGGATCACCCGCTCAGCCACAATCCGTCATTGACTCGGTCAAGTGCCTCTCAAAGCGCCGTCGCCATTGATCTCCTTTCTCTCTCTCTCTCTCTCTCTCTCTCTCTGGCTCGCTTTGCAAAGCTTGTATATAAGCTCGCTTCTTCATTCCGCCTTCTCAACTTCATCCCTCCACCATCTATCCTTTTAGACAATCACTCATACACATTCGTCACAATGTAAGTTGCATCCCCCATCGTCACACACGCATGCACAGCACATGCTCGTCGACAATGTCAGCAACGTCGTTGTCTACACTTTGCTAAACGGCTTGCAGATACCTCGTTCCTCGTCGAACTGCGCCAATCAGGAACCGCCTGCTGACCTCTTTGCGCCCCTTTGTCGCTCATCGACCTCCTCTTCCCACACACGCTGCTCTCTGCGTGGCTCTCTCTTCCTCCTTCCACACCACTTCTCCTCAAAATAGGCCTACTTCTCACTTCAAGCTCAACTCTGGCGCTTCCATCCCCTCTGTCGGTCTCGGCACCTGGCAGTCGCCCAAGGGTGAGGTTCGTGATGCTGTTTGCCACGCCCTCAAGTCCGGCTACCGTCACATTGGTAGGTTGTCGCCTTCTTTCTCTCCTCCGCATCTCTTTTCTGTTCTCGTACTGACCTTGCCATCTCTCTTTGAACCAATCCCACCTCGACTTGATCCCGATCCACATCAAATCCACCCACAGACTGCGCCTGGGGCTACCAGAACGAGGACGAGGTTGGAGAGGGCATCAGGCTCTCTGGTGTCCCCCGTGAGGAGATCTGGATCACCTCCAAGCTCTTCGAGTTCCACCACAACCACGTTCGTCAGGCCGTTCAGGACACGCTCGACAAGCTCGGCGTCAAGTACCTCGACCTCTACCTGATGCACTGGAACATCGCCTTTGTTCCCGAGGACGTCCCCGCCGGTCAGCTCCCCCGCGACTCCAAGAAGGACCCCAAGACGGGCAAGCACCTGCTCGACCTCGAGACCACCGAGAACTTCACCAAGGTCTGGGCCGATCTCGAGAAGCTCGTCGACGAGGGCATCGTCAAGAACATCGGTATCTCCAACTTCAGCATTCGCCGAACCAAGGAGCTGCTCAAGTCGTGCCGCATCAAGCCCGTCGTCAACCAGGTCGAGCTCTCGTTCACCTTCCCTCAGCCCGAGCTCGTCGGCTGGCTCAAGAAGCAGGACATCCTGCCCCAGGCCTACTCGCCTCTCGGCTCCACCGGTGCTAGCCAGGCTTCGCTCGAGGTTGTCGACAAGATTGCCAAGAAGCACAACGTTCAGGGCGCCAACGTTCTGATCTCGTGGCAGGTCGCCCGTGGCTGCAACCCTCTTCCCAAGTCGGTCACCCCCGCACGTATCGAGAACAACATCAAGCTCATCGACCTCTCCGCCGAGGAGCTCAAGGAGCTCGAGGACGGCGCCCTCGCACAGACCCCCAAGAAGGTCTGCGACCAGTCCGACCTCGTTGTCCCCTCGTACGACATTTTCGAGGCTAACAACCCCGAGAACAACGACAAGGTCCAGGCTGCCCAAGCTTGATCTGGGATCAGCAAGCATTCTCCAACACAAAAACATCCTTTGCCTCTTTGGGGTACGATTGCTCTGTTCTCTATTGTCACCAATGAAGTTGCATCAAACCGATCGATTTCGAGCCGGTTCGCCCCAGGCTGTGTGTGTCGGGTTCCAATCGCTCGGTCCAATCGGCAGGTCAAGACCGACATCTATGAGAGCTGAGAACAATGACCATCTGGAAGACCTCTCGCATTGTGAGCGCTTGCGGGTTGGTTTGATGATCATCACCAAACCCCTGAATCCATTGTCGCGACACCGACGGTCTCTTTGTCCTGTATGCCCCTGAACCGCTAGTGGGAGTTGCTGGCGTGCCCAACCATAGCCGCGGTATGACTGCACAATACCCGCGGCATGATCGTCGACGCAAATCACTTCCGACGGCTTTCCGAAGCGAATCGCATGCGCACATAGACGCAGTGGGGGGCGTCATAAGTTTTCAATGATCGTTGGGCCACAGCCAAATGAATTTGCGTCTCGAGGTTCCGGTTTCCTGGTACAGGAACGATCACGCCCACTTGCATTGCTACATGCATGCTGCACCGCTGCAAGCGAACAGATCACCCGCTGATGCGACTGAGTTGTCTAAAGCCCTGTTCCTGATGCAAGCTCGTGTGACTTCCATAAGATCTCAACGACTCCAGACCGATGCCGATTTAGGCAACGAGCAAGTTCGCGTCGACACGCATCCACACTGCTGTAACGTAGAATGTACGGATGAGCCTCGCTTGCTGGCCCTTTGCTTGGAAGCGACTCGCAGTTTGCGTGTCTTCTTTGGCTCTGAATCGTGAGAAAACCCCACATCGTTTGTCGGCAGCTCGCTTCTCCTGACTAGGTCCTATTCGTACTGTCACCATCACTCCCACAAATCAGCTGCATCCTTGCGTCGTTTCAGGACATCAACACCTCGACGCACGCCGCAAAAGGCACATTTGATCCGGTTCGTCAGCCCGACTCCCGTGAGAGGAATCTTCATGTGAAATTTGACTCTGACCTCTGAAAGAGCATATGAAGCGCTTGATCGCGGGCTGTGATCTTGCACTTTGTAGTCCGGACCGCCGAATGAGACTTCCTCATCGCATCACACCATGCATCTGCGACCTTTTTCTTCTTCAATCACATTAAGCGGGCGGTGGTGAGACCAACCGTGCAGTTGTCAAGAATGCACAGCGGGTCACATCAACGAGGCTTGCATCGAGTGTCGGCCCACTCTTACTCGACCCGACGAGAATGAAGCCTTCGTCGATGTGATTTCATTCTGCGTGCATCGACTGGAAGGATCTTTGAGAACTGGCTTGTGCCATCGCTTCGTCTCAAGCCTTGACTCGTTGCTCTTACCTCTTCTGTCCACACACTGGCGCTGACGAGCCATCATGTTGCCAGCTCAAGATCATCATCACCCACACAGCTTCGACGTGCGCATCATCAAGCCCGCTGACTTCCGTCAAGGTCCAGCGCCGCTTCTGGACGACACGCCGCCGTACACTCCGCACTCCAAGTCGCTCGACTTGCTCCGTTCAGAGGCGGCGTCTCCGACCACACCACGCCTCTCACTTGAAACCATTTCCACCCTCAGAGGTCATCGCATCTCGAGTCCGATCTTCATCAACAGCAGCACAGGCGTCAAGCCGCTACCTGAACCGCCACGTCAGGTAGAAAGCTCTGCAGTGCACATCGATGAGCTAGACGAGGAACAAGATGACGACCTCGCTCCGACGCGCCCGAAGTCGAGGCTGGCAGCTGGGCAAAATGTCCAGACGAGGGCTTCGACCATGCCTCGCTGCTTCACCAATCCAGCAGCTCCCGACACCGCTGCGCAGCCAAAGACACCGAGTCGTCGCCAAGAACCATCTGACCATCTTCTCAAGAGCAAATTCAGCATGTCGCCCGTTCAGCCGTCCAAGTGGGCCAAAGCTCGGCACTCTCAGGATCGCAACTCTGGTAACTCTGAGCGCTTACCGGAAGGTGTCTTGAGTCAGGACACCGCACGGTCGACCTTGGGCAACTGGTCTCACTCGCTCGGTATGGCTGCTCGGAAGCTGCAGAAGAGTGCAATGCCGGTGCCAACACCCGAAAGCTACGGTGCAACCCTCGAAGTCCCTCGAGACGTCGGCGTCACTCCTGAGAAGGGAAAGAGCTCGTTGAGGACGGCCACTAGCCTGGCTTCGATCCGAAGATTCATGTGAGTACTCCTGGCGCAGCTCTGTACGAAGGATCTTGCGATCAGCTCGACGCTGACACAACATTTGTAACCAACACAGCACGCCCTCAAGACGAGCTCGAAAGGTGTCGACTACGCGCGGTCTCGCCGGATCTAGACGAGCCATGCAAACGTTGGATGATGTCACCGTCGAGAACGATCCCACCGCGTCCCGAGCAAGTGAGGAGGAGGGCTGGGAGGATGCGGACGGACGTGCGAGTCGGGCTGGGCTGTCTCAGATCAACGTCCAGGCCACAAAATCGCGGGATCCATCGCATCGTGATGCTCAAATCGAGGAGTCCACGCCAGCTGTAAAGACCCGGAGGAAAGGCGCAGAGCTTCCAAGGAGCGAGAATGTTGCTCTTCGACGTCGAGCTCTTCTACCGCCTGAATTCTGGGAGGCATCACCTCGAAGCCTGTCCTTGGAAGAAGAGTCGACGCTCGCAACTCCACGAAGTCTCGACGGTCGGATTGCCACAGCAGAGCCACCAGCGTCCAACAGTGGTGCATTCTCACAGCTATATGACTCCATCGATCCCAAAACCACGACAGAGCAAGCTCCTTCTCCAGCGTCTGCTCCATCCAAGCTCAAGACCCTCCAGCTACTGGCACGGCAGCCCTTCACTGCCTTCGGCAGGAAATTCAGAAGCATGGAAAAGTCATGGCGGTCGACTCGCAGCTCACAAGATGTCCCACGTCCCTCAGATGTCAGTACCAACGTAGATCAAACGGATTGCGAACCGCCCGCTGTGTTGACGAGACGTAGCGAGGATCTGCTCTCCCGCGCGTCTCCTCGCGTGTGCGATGCTGTCACTACGACCAGCAAGAGCCGTAGCGTCGAGCTCGACCGCATGCAGCTGCCATCAAAAGTGATCCCACTCCGACCCTCTGCACCTCACAAACGGCGACCCATGATTCCGGATGCTTTCGCCCAGCCTGCACTGCCTGCTCCTATCGCTCGTGCACCCTCTCTGCAGACCATCAAAACGACGCATCCGGTGCAAGCTCACATCTCTCAAGTCCGTCATCCGTGGATGAAGCAGCTCCAGCTAGCGCCCATTGTTCAGCCACTGTCAAGCGAAGTTTCACCAGTCGCAGAGTCCGCACCGAGGCAAATTTGGCCGAGGATGGTCGAAGAGGACGTCCAGCCGCACAAGATCGTTCCCACGGTATCTTTGACTGCGGCAAGCGTCGCCCTGAGCCAGCCGATCGCCCCAGATCTATCCGCAGTGCTGCACCGCGGATCGCTCCGTCGACCGCCACCGTCGTTGCTTGGCCAGTCACTCCCCATCCCGCCCCGTTGTGGTCGCAGCCGAGCTAGCACGATCAGCTCGCAGAGTTCTACCACCTCTTCTCCTTCCGGCAAAGTGATCGTTTCGCGCCGGTCGTACGGACAGCGTCTGCGGTCTCCAAGCACGCTGGAGGAGACGGGCAGCATTCGGTCGGTAGGCACATCCATTCTCTTTACGGGCTCGCCACCGAGCTCACCGGGGATGTGTAGGTTCATGTCGCCGCCTCACGTGCTGAGGTCGCCGAGCGCGTTGAGGGTGCGAAGCCCGCCCAAGAGCGTGCTCTTGCCCAAGTACTCTCCGCATCGACCTCGGCAGGCGCCATCGCTGCGTCGGAAACCTTCCACCGCATTCACCGACGATTCTGACATGGAAGAAGCGCAAGAGTGGATCAACGAGCCGCCCCCTGTCACCCCGACGACCTATCGCGACGATTTGTGTGCACTCCGATCGAGACTCGAAGAGACCCTCCCTCACCGCCGGCCAGGTTTTCTGGAGATGAACGAAGCGACACACACGCTCTCAAACCTCGTCAGGACCTTCTCCGGCTCCTCCCCGTCCCTCAGCCTCCACTCCTCGCCGTACAGACAGGTGGACACGCCCGATCATGGCGCGGAGGGCACGCCACGCGGGCTTTACGGCATCATGGAAGCCGACGAGCAGAGCATGTCGCGCTCTCCACGCACGCATCAGCTCGCCTCGCCGCTCCGAAGACGGTTGATCAGCATCGCGAGTGTGGTGTCCACAGAGGCCAATTCGAGTTTTGAAGACTCCGAAGAGCTTCAGAAGCTGCTAGATAGTATCATGGCTGCGGGTCTGGGTGGGACGAGTTGCGATACGTCGGGGTCGAGGGATATGGCTCTGCTCTCACCGTTTGGGTCGCCGGAGGAGTTCAGAGGCTCACGAATGGGGGACACGGGTGGGGTGGTGGAGGGGAAGGGCAAGGACACGCTCAAGCAGGAGATGCCGCCCCCGCCGAGATTCCTGCTTAACGACAGACCCATCTCGCCGCCCGACTCGAGCTGCATGAGCGAGGAGGGTACGCATAGCAATCGTGCTTCGCTTCAGATGGGAGAAGGAGGGTCGATGGGTGGCTATGCATCGTTTTCAGTCCTCGATCAGCAATGTTGATAGCTCTGGGTGTCTCTGTGGTTGTGTTGACATCTTCTGAGTTGGTGTGTGAGAAGTCGGCCAGCGATCGTCATGCGTGCGGAGATCGGCAGGCTGAGTTCTTGTCTGGATACGCTCGGCGCAAGCGCATGAGCTTGCTGACTTGCATCTTGCTCGCGAATGACAGAGCGGGTTGCACGGCGACAGCGCACACGCCGGCGAGGTCGCAAGATCCTCCGCGCTAGCAGCACTTCCCTCAGCATCACCACTATCCTTCGCCGGACCCTTCCGCCTTGGTCGGTCATTTGGCTGCGGCCACCGAGATGCAGGCCTGAGCCTCCTTCACAGGTCGTGATCACCCCATGAGCATACGTACCATGCACAAGTCGTGCTGATGTCTCTGGAGTTCTTAATGGCTTCTGTTTTTATTGCGGCCGGCTTCTCCTTCGAAGCATTTTTGCGAGGCACTCTTCGACTTGACTCATAATTGACATTGTGCGCCTGCGCCGAGAAAATGTCGCAAAACTAGCCGTTCTGCAAGCTGGCGTGAAACTTTTTATTGACGCGAGGCCCAATTTTGCCTCATTTTCCGTCGGCTTGCCGGCCCAAAAAAAATCAATTGGATCAAAGAATGAATGCTTCTTGATCGATGCGCGTTGGGCTTTTGTCGCGATGAAAGTCGTAAGTTAGAGAAAACCAGAATTTGAGGTCAGGTCGCATTTTGGTGTACAAAATCGTAGCTGCAAAATTCTCATGGAGATAATTTGCCTACACGAATTTCAAAAGAACGCTGTTGAATGATCATAAAAAAGACAGGCGGCGGTTCTTTTCGTCCGCACGGAGTGTTCAGGCCCCCGGAAAACTCGAATCCGTTGAAATAGCTTACGATGCAAAAAAAAGCCAACCTCTATTTTTCGAAGGACCAAAAACCGATTTTATGTTGATCACACAAGCGAGCTTGTGGAGTCGGTCGTGAGCTTTCTGCGACAAATGAGTCGACGTTTCGGCCAATTGTCCGGGAATCGAGCCACAAGACAAAGCTGGAGCTCGTGCAGCTCTCCATTTTCCTCCACTCACACCATCTCAACCCATCCCGACGATGAGGCCATGTCGGTCAGACCATTAGCGTCGCTCCGGAATGGGATCTCGGGTGCTCGTTTCGTGAACAGCTTCCAGCTGCCTGGCCGCCCGGGTCACTTCAAGGGTCTCCTTTCGACTAGCTCGTTTCCGGACAAGGTTGTATGGCCGGCACTCAAGACATGGTCTGCACTCAGCAATGATGGTCAAGAGACGCTTGAAGGCCTCAAGAGACCCGACACGACGGATCTGATGGTGCCGATCGAGATCTCGCAGCCCAACGTAGGGTACAATGCAGGCGGCGGCAAGTGGGACCGGATCGAGATGCCTTTCGCGCTCTTTCTGGATGCGTTCATAAAGCGCAAGATCCCTTGGTCGGCGGGTGGAGCGGACGAGCAGCAGCCAGTCGGCTACCTGGCGCAGTATGACTTGTTGTCTAAAGCTCCTAGTCTAGCTCAAGAGGCGCCAGGACTACCACACACGCAGGCAGGACCGAAAGGGGCACAAGAACAATGGCGCAGCAACGTCTGGATCGGCCCCGCAGGCACCTACACGCCGTTGCATCGCGATCCCTACGAGAACATGTTTGCCCAGGTCGTCGGTCGCAAACGGGTTCACCTCTTTGCACCTGCATTGGCGCCGTATCTCTACATCAAGCCAAGTGGGCCTCAGCAGAACACATCTGAAATCGCTTCGGAACAAGAGCTGCTCACTCCTTCGCCGGATCGACCTCTCCTGTCAGACGCTCTTGCATCAGATGATGCGTTCGTCGCCGAACTCAATCCCGGAGACGTTCTCTATATTCCGCAGGGCTGGTATCATTGCGTCCAAAGCTTGAGCACAAGCGCTAGCGTCAACTTTTGGTATCTGTGAGGGATGACGGCGTGTCAAACGAGGATAAGATCGGATCCTCTTTCATGCATCAGAAGATCGCATGCATTGCGGCGCCTCCTACAATGTTTCTTCTGCTGAGCGGAACGCAGAGATGTCCGCGCATCCGGATACATCAAAGCTGATTTGAGGCTTGTTGGCTGTCAAAAGAATGGATTCGTAGACCTTTTTCATCGCACAACGATACGAGTGATCCAGTTTATTGAGGGAATCCCATACTAATACAATGCAAAGAAGACAAAAGAGAGCCGATGACGGTGTGAAGACGATGCGGATGCTTGACCGCACGAGGGAATCGTAGCGGCCCAAATGCTTTTGAGGAGTCACGAGGAGTCGCGGACGGAGCTCTATAGAGCTGCCGTTGGGTGAATTGAAGACGAGCTGACGACGTGAGGATTTCACATCAACCAGTCCCAGAAACGCTGGGGTGTCGAACGAGTCTGTTGCGACTCCTTGATCCTCTCGGCCTCCTCGTTGTCGTCGATCTGCCTGCGACCAGTATCAAAGTCCATCTGCGAAAGACTGACAAACTTGGTCTTGTGCCAGAACTTCCATCCGACCCAGAGGACGATGAAGAAGGGGATGCAGATGTAGGTGGTGACGAAGCTGCTGGTGCTCCAGTTGCCCTTGAGGAAGACGGTGAAGCCGGCAAACAGCAGCACGAGGTTGAGGAAGACGATGCCAAAGTAGGTGAGGTAGGGCTGGAAGGGTGCCATGTAGGGCAGGGTTTTTCGATCGATGCCGTGGAACTTGAGACCCTGGTAGAAGCGGGCGTAAGTTGCAAGGATCACGATCCATGCAATGATGATACTGATCGCTGAGACGGCATAGAGATATCCGAAGGCCTCCTGGGCACCGCCAGCTCCACAGGACATGTAGGCAAGGGGGCAGAAGAGGGCGGTCACGAAAAGCGACCAGACAGGAAGGCCGTTTTTGGTACACTTGCGGAGAAGCCCGGGTGCTTTGTGCTCGAGCGCAAGTGCATAAATGGCCCTGGATGCAGCGTAGAGGTCCGAGTTGGCTGCTGACCAAGTTGTGATAAGCAACACGGCGTTGATGAGGTCGGGCATGACCCTGATTCCGGCGTTTGAAATAGCAAGAACGAAGGGAGAAGCGCTAGCATCGCTGCCACCGTTCAAAAGGCGAGAGTCGTTGTACGGAACCACAAGGCCAACCATGAAGATTGCCAAAACGTAGAAGAGGAGGATTCGCCAGAAGACCCTCTTGATCGCTTTGGGTACGTTCTTTCGTGGGTTCTCCACCTCTCCCACAGCGACACCGATGATCTCGGTTCCAGCGAAGGAAAAAGCACTTTGCACGAATACGTTCCAGAAGGCGAGGAAGCGTCCAAAAGAGCCGCTGATGCCACCCGTGGGCATGCCGGTGACGGGGTCGGGGCTCCAGAAGAGCTGTGCCATAGGTCCGGGGTTTTTCCAGTAGCGGAAGCCGAGACGGTCTCCTCGAGGACCTCCACCAAGGTCGATGACGAGCGAAGTGATGATGAGAACGATGATGGCAACGACCTTGATGAGGCAGAACCAGAACTCGGTCTCACCGTAGTACTTGACACCGAGGGCGTTGACACCGATGACGAGGACAATGAGAATCGAGATCCAGGCGGCGGGGTTGATGGACTGGGTGGTGTCCCAGTACTGAATGAGAATGGCAGATGCCGAGATCTCAGTGGGGATGGTGATACCGTAGCTGTACCAGTAGTTCCAGCCGAGGGCGAAGCCGAGACTTGGGTCGAGGAAGCGAGTGGCGTGATGAGTGAAACCACCGGGAACGGCGAGAAGGGTGCTTACTTCGCCGAGAGCGACCATCATCGAGTAGACGACGACGCCCATGATGAGGTAGGCGATGAGAGTGCTGACAGGACCGGCGCTCGACAAAGACGAGCCGAGACCGACAAAGAGACCAGTGCCGATGGTGCCGCCGAGAGCAATCATGGAAAGGTGCCTCTGCTTGAGGTTGCGCTGGACGTGGCCATCAGCCGACTCCTCGTTCATGCCGAGACGCTCGAGGGCAGCCGAGTCCTGGTTGTACGAATCCTTGTCGACGCTGTTGGCGGACGAGGGAAAGGAGCCCTTCTCCACGTCGGGAGAGAGGGGGTTGGCCGAGTGGGTATCCATCGAGGCCATGTTGACGTCTTGAGCACGCACAAAAGCTGTGCGCGACGGTTAGGGTGGGGACGAGATGAGGAAGATGGAGGACACGAGGGGAGGCGAAGAAAGAGGCGATGGATATATGTAAGTGACGAGATCAGAAGAAAGCGGGAGGAACCAATGGGCGGCGAGAGAAGAAGTTTCGAGGTAGAGGAGGAGGAGGAGGAGGGGGAGGCGAAATTTTGATAGGAAGGATCTCGTGTGTCCAAGACCGCGGAGCCAAGGAACGAGAGCAGTCGAAAAGCTTGATCTGCAACGGGACTCTGTTTCTTCACATTCAACGAGTCACACGAGACGGAGCTTGCATGTGGCAAAGACGGGTGCGTGGCCAATGAAGCCAAGCTGGACCGAGGGCGGAGCGATGAAGCGGCGCACGCACGGTTGTTCTAGACGAGCTCTAAGCGGCTGCAGTATGACTGGGTGCGAGTTCGAAAGAGCCAAATCTGATTCGACGTCCCTCCTCGTCCCACCCAATCCTGCATGTCTTGCAAGCCAGATGCGGCAACATCATTGGACGATGATAAGGTGGGTCTTAGTGGACCGAGCAACCGACTGTGTCAACGGGCGGTCGAAATCTCATTCCATCAAAATGCCTTGCGCTGGATCACAGGACCATGGCCGTAGTCCGTGACGAGGTCAGATGGTCGAATAGGACGAGCCGAACACAGTCAAGCGCGTCGACACTCTGACTCGCTTAGATTTTGTTTTCCTTTTTAGCCGCCGACAAAACTTTTACGTTCGGGAGAATCCGAATCGCAACTCAAACCGCCACCTGTTCAAGTCGGCACCTGCCACATGGATCATCTCATGTGACGATCATAAGACTTGTTCAATATGGTCGAAACCCGATGACTGAACAGTATAAGCCCTATCGATGCGGCCATCAAGATGTCAGAGACACATAGCTTGGTCTTGCCTCTTGCTCGATGATGGTCTGTTGTCCAAGCGTCGGGTGACACAAGCCGACCACATGCAACGACGAATGCCGCAGGTTCAGAGCCGAAAAAAAATTCTCCCAGAAATTCGCCGAGAGCGCCTAATCCGACCGTGACAGCCGAAGGTTGACCAGACGACGCAGAATTGTCGAGTCGGGCCGTCTCAGTTGTGATTCCAATGATCGACGTTCAGCTGCACAATTTCGAACTTGACTTTCTCGTTGAGCAGCCACCAAAGTCTTCGCTTGACCCTCAGCGTCGCCCTTGTCACTGGCTGTTCGGTGGGCCCTTATCACACAGGAGATTCAGGAACACACTCGGTCGGAACTGTCGGCATCTCTCGTCCATGCTCAATGCATGTCGTGCATCCAAAGACAAAGTCGCCATGTGTGAACAGCGCCACTCCATGGCAACGACCCGAAAGGATGATTTGTCTTGCTTACATAACACACAAAGCTCAGCTCCACTTTTTTTGGACCCTGAGTCGCGGGTTCTGATCAACAACTCACCATCACCCCGTCTTCCCTACATTCACCGAACACTGCTGGCGAATGCTAGCCGACCCATCGCATCAGAATGGCTGGTGAATCCAGCGAGAGGCCACTCAAATCCGACACGAGGCCACGAGCGTTTGGCGATTCGGACGACGAGGATGCCGCTCACAGTCGGCGCGAAGAAATCGTCTCGTTCGGCCGCGATGGCGCCAAGGGACGCAGAGCATCGCCCGCACCTGCAGCTCCGCGTGTCATCCCAGTCACATCGAATCTTGACTGGCGGCAGGATCGCAAACAGCGGCTAGGCATGGCCACCAACCTTCAGTCACTCGGTCCTCTGGTGTCGATGCGTCGTGCCGATTCCACCGCCGTGCCTGGCTCGAGCAACGCTAAGGACGCTGACCATGATGCAAATACCGATGCCATCAACAAGGAAGCACAGAAGAAGGGGCTCGAACTTCGGAGATCGAGACCTCGGCCGGATGCCGCAACGCCAGATAGCTCAGATCACGCCACGGATACCAAAGCCGCGGAACCAACGGCCTTCACTATCGACGAGACGGGTACAGATCAGGAAGCGCTCAAGGCTCTTCTAGCAGGCGACGGCATCGGAAACAGCCGCACTGGAGACCCTTTGATCATTCAGCAGGAGTCGGAATCCGAGCTACTTCAGCACGACATTGACTCGAGACCGGAAGCGCCTACGCTCGATGACTACGCAGCTACACCCATCGACCAGTTCGGCATGGCTCTTCTCCGCGGCATGGGTTGGAAGGAAGGCATGGGGACCGGAAAGGGCGGAAAGGGTCCACAGCAGGCCGCGGAGCCCAAGAAGCGAGCAGCGTTGCTCGGACTCGGTGCAAAAGAGAGGCCAGTAGGATCTTCGGGCTCGCCGATGCCTTCGTCCTCGTCCCGCAATCCGCGGCCCAAAGACAGGCGTGATTACAAGTACGTCCCCATCGCTCAACGTGATAGCGATACGCAAAGGTCGCAGCCGTCTGAACATCGTTCCAGCGACGTTTCTTCATCACGCGATGACAGACGAAGGGAGGAGGACGATCGGTACACGAGCGAGTCACGCCGCTCACACCGAGAGCGGTCACGAAGTCCAGCAAGAAGCAAGGATCACGACCGACATAGGCATCGCGACAGCCGCAGAGATGACCGGGATGGTCAAACACGCTCGCACGGCTCATCGAGATCAGGTCACGACCGTAGATCCGAGAGGGATCGTCACCGTGATCGTGATCGCGATCGAGACGACAGATGGAGCAGAGACCATCGCCGCTAGCACAGAATGCAGTGCAGGATCTGCACCGACATCAGGCGAACACTTTGTACAGCTTGCGAGAATACCATATATACCCCAGGAATCGCCATGACCGCAGTGAGAAGTCGCCTCCGTCAGCATCTGCAGCGCGTGCGAGACGCGCGAAACGCATGAGATCTTCAAAATTGACCGTTGAAAGGTCCGACCTGATCGCCTTATTCTTCGTGACCCCCCATGCATACCCGGCGTGAACGTTTCTCAGTCTGATCTCGCTACCATCCACTTTCGATCCTCATCGCTATGGTGTCAGACGTCTTCGCCCTCGCCTCCATCGGCGACCAGCTCGACTTTTGGTCACGGTCACCTGTGCATTCGACGCTGCTGCCCGTCGGAGCGCTGGCACTGGTCCACGCAGCGAGGGTCAGTCATGGCACGCGACAAGTGGCAGGAAGTCACAAGTACCGTTTGACGGTGTGGCAGGGCTTCCTCTTGAATCAGATCTTGATGTTTGGAGGTGTTGTCATCAGTGGTATGCTGTTGGGTATTCCGTCGGCGCTGCTAACGGCGTGGCCCGTGGTGGTACTGTACGGAGGCATGCATGTCTTGCTCGATGTCACGCCGCTGGGCAGGCTGCTGCTGCAAGCACAGGACATCGAGCTCGTCGGCACCATGTAAGTTGGTCTTCACTATCGCCTTTCATACTCGATTCCGTTGCGCTGACAGGATCATCCTTCTCGCCCCTCTCTGCGCTGATGCTCACAGAATGGACCTCGCATTTGCACTTCTTGACGGCGTCCTGCGAGCAGAAGGCATCATCGACCTCGGCATCGAGCCCGTTCGACGACACACCTCGTCCGAAGTCGCCAGCTCGCTCTTCGCCGCGCTCCTCAACGCCGCGCTCATCGGTGGAGGAGTGCCCCTCCTTATGGACATGTTCAAGCTCGACTCCCCTACCGGCGACTGGGGCGTCCGCACGCCGATGTGGGCAAAGCAGCCTTTCAGCGGTACTAACGACATCTTCAGCTCGACTCTTCTTGCATTTGTCTACCTGGCTCTTACCCGCTCAACAGCGAAGCAGTTCCCGATCGTTGCGGGTACACTCGAGGCCTTAGGGCTCGACAAGCTGAGCAACAGAGACGTGCGCACGTTCTGCTCTTTGTTGCTAGGATCAATCCTGCTTGCGGAGAAGGCGACCATGCTTTCGTTGGCCGCGAGTGCCTCGTCGAAGTCGGTCGCGTCGAAGCTGCGAAACGCAACATCTGCCGCAGTTGAGAAATCGAACGGACACAAGAATGGTTTCGCAAACAGCAATGTCAAAAGCCGCAAACAGGCCTCACGAAAGCAACAATAGACGCAACCCCTTTCATACCCAACCTCGCCAACGACACAAATACGATGCAGATGCGTGCAAATTGCAAAACCGAAACGACGCTACCAAATGCGCGAGCGCACCATGTTGTACCGGCTGACCTCCATGAGCGAATTCTCCTTCTTGACCTTTTGCTGTGATGCGTCCTTCGCCTTGTCTCTGTCCTTCGACTCTGGAAGCACGTGCGTGCCATCGAGCTTGATACGTATCGCATCGTCGTCCGCTCTGTCGATGAAGCGGCCGAGCGACTTGTCGTAGCTCCTCTCGTCCTTGTTGGTGCCGATGGGCGCTCTGTCCCTTGCGTTGAGATTCTCCTCGTTTTCACGCTCGTGCATCGTGGCGTAGCGGTGCGAGGCGAAACTGACCAGGTTGGTACCCAGGAGAAGCTTGATCGCGACGAGGAAAGCCCAAGCGATGATCAGCGTCAACGCCCAAGCAGATCCGCGCACGAAGAGATCCATGGCGCGCACCCAGTCATTGTCGATGTCGTTGGCACCCAGTTTTCGGGCCACAACACCGATCCAGCCTGTCTCGCGCGGGCTGATGGGCGCGATGCATTCATCAATGTGACTCGTGTCGCCAATCATGCCGATGATCTGCAGGATGAGTCGCACCAAGAGGCACGCCAACGGTAAGGCTGCAAAGCCAAGCCGACGACTGATGATGGGGCTCTGGTCGACAAACGTATGCTTGCGGCTGTTCTCCTTCGTAGACGGTCCACCCACTACAAGGTCACGGCAGAGCACATCCATGAAGCGCCCATAGACGGCGGGCCGGATGTGGTTGAACTTGGTGATGAAGGCGTGTTTCAGCCAATCGACGATGCATTCGCTGGCCAGCACGATGCAAACCGGAGTGAGCACCGTCTCGAGCAAGCTGAGGCTTGGAAACACGGTGAAGCTCGCCGGGAGCGGACTCGAAGAAGGCTCGAGCGAGCCGCCCGACAGCTCGATGAGATTGCGAAGACCGATGGCAGACAGCATCAGTGTCAGCTGGAAGCGCTCGACAATGTCGGCGCACGTCATCTGAAAGACGTTTTCCTTTTCAAACTTTTTGAACACGCTCGACTTGATCTCGACGAACTGGTTGGAGAGGAGCAGCGTGAGCAGCGCATTGTCGTAGCTGTTGATCGCGACGTTGAGCGTCACGAGCTGGTAAAAGAGGACGAGCGTGTGTGCGAGCACGTAGCAGAGACTGAGACCGAAGAAGCCGACAGGTCGCAGATAGGGTTGCTTGCCGTTCTTGCGCCGCGCAAGCGTGCTTCGAGAGAAAAGCGAGTCGAGCAAATCTTGACCGAAACTGCAGCAGAGGCGATCGGCAATCTCGAGCACGTTGAAGATGACGGAAAGCTTAACGACGTCCTGGCCTCTGACCGAGTGATACATCTTGCTCGCATCAGTGATGCGCGAGAGGATGACGCAGCTGAGGACGATGAGGAGCATTTTGAGGATGTCGCACTTTTGTGACGAATGCAGATACCGCTTTTGACCTCCCAACATCCACCGGATACTGTTGCCAACCCAGGTCCACATGGCGACGCCGAAGCGAAGCGGCAAGATGGTGAAGGTGTAGAGGAATGAGTCGAGGCAGACGACGAATCCGAAGAGGATGATCTTTTCCATCCAGAACGGAATCGAGATGAAGTTGGTGACTCTTTCCCATTTCATCTCTTGCGTCGCGTCAAAGTCGGTGGCGAGGACCTCCTCTTTGAGATAGTCCCACAGACTGAAAGGACTGCTGTCCTGTCGACTCGAGTTGGGAGCGTCTACTGGGCTTGCCGATGAGCCCTTCTTGATGAAATCCTCGCTGGGTGACAGGGGAGGCTCCAATGTCGTTGGGGATGTGGGCTTGTTTTCTTCGTGAAGGGTTGTGAGGCTGATGCGTGGCGTCATGTATGCTTCGGAAGGCTCATGCAAATCCTTCTCCGAGATTGACGGAGACGGTTTCAGATCTCGCAATGAGCGCCGCTGTCGTATACCCTCCTGCTCAGGCGTCAGGAGGCTTGCACGACTGAGCGGCGAAGTGAGCGCTCTTGGGGCGAAAGAGGGCCGAGTATGTCGCTGGACTGCAGTTCCATTGGCGTTTGAGCCTAACGTCGCTCCGTTGAGAGGTTTGATGTCCAGTTCCAGCCCCTTTGGTGTCTGGAAGGATTCACCGTCCATTGGGAGTGCGGGGTTATCGTCGCTGATTATTGATGCTTCCCGTTTGATGTCGTGGGAATCGTGCGGGAAACTTTCGACGGCACTGGCACGGTTCTTGATCTCGGATCCTGAGTCGTAGTCGTAGCGCAAGTCATCCGTTCTACCTCCTGTATCGCCGGTGTCCACTGACTCGGCAGGATGTGGCTGGTAGTACGATTCGTGTCCGATTGTGTGGCGCCGCGTTTCGTAGATGGATTCTGACGGACTGGCGGAAGCGTTTTCTTCCTCGACTGGAGAAGCACTGCCGAGCTCATCGCACGAGGGCGAAGAGGCAAAGGAGGAGAGACCAGAGAGAAGGAGAGCTCGACGGCTTTTGCGATACTGCTGTGTCGCTTCTCGGTACGACGTGCGATGTTGGTTGAGATCTTCAGCGTCCGCTCCGTCTGAAAAGTCAGAAGCAGAGTCCTCGTAAGCGGGACCTTCGTAGATGACATTTCCATGCTCGTCCATGAGGATGCTGTCCTCTTCGTCCTCCCAAACATCTTCGTCTTCTTCTGCCAGTGCTGTTGGCGGGTGTCCATTGGGTCGTATGAAGTCTGCAGGCTCTATTGTCGACTCTCGAGAGTAGGTAGGTGAGGGTGCGTCTGGAGACAGCTCGCGCGAGGGCGAATATTCAGCATGGTGTGTCGAGCCATTTGGTGTGCTCGTCCGGTCAAAGTTACCATCATCGACAAGCGTTTGGTGATGAGCCGCAAGCGTCGGCGATGCATCCAGAGGCTGGCCTTTACGATCTGAAGGGTCTCGCCGTGAGGTTTCTTGGCTTATTCGGACGGATCGAGCCAATTCCGGTTCGTCGTCGTTGGATGCGACATGCTGGAAGCCGTCGAGGTGGTGAGGCGAGCTACCGTTGGCTTGGTCGGCCTTCATCCAGGATGAGTCATGTGTGTGTGATCGATGATGGGTTCGAGGTGATGGGTCAACGTCAAGATGGAAGGACGGCGACAATAGGAGGAGGACCCTGACGTGGAAAGTGTGACTTTGTGGAGTCGGCCAATTCAAAATCCTTTTTGCGGAACTCGGACTGTGACGGGCGATAGTCTTTGTTATCTTCGAGAACTTCTCAACCTTTGATAACCGCTTGCAGCCAGCATCTTGGCTCACTAGCAGCCGCCCATCCATCAAGACGTCACGTCCTTAGAAACCCATGATGGAGACGGCATCACAAGAGGACGAAGACCAGCGTCTCGAACGGCTGCACTTTGCCAACGTGCTCAAGGCATTTGACGACTACCTGCCATACTGCTTATCAGCCAACGATTCACGCCGACGATCCTACTTTTCGCTTCCCAGAGCGCATCAAGAGCTGCTCGCCGATGTTGGACAGCCTCTGTCACTCCCCGAGCTGCCGAGCGGATCTTCCTCGGCAGCGCAAACACGCGGATTCAAGTCGAGATTGGAAGAGATCGATGACCGCATACGTCGAAACGCCGACCTTCTGTCGCTGATTGCAGACGAGTCGCGCGGCTTTCTGGGCGCAGATGCCTTTGGAGATGGAGAGGCAGAAGCAGAGATGGCAAGCCACGAGGCAGCGCATGGCGGAAGCAGCAGCAACAGCAGTAGCAGCAGCGGCAAGGACCTCAATGGCTCGAGCTCGAGGAGCGGCGGCGGTCGTAAGCGTAGAAAGATCTCGGGTCACGAGATCGACAAGATCCAAAGCACACTCAAGCAGTTCGTACGAGATTGGAGTCGAGAAGGTGCACAAGAACGTAGTGCTGTCTACGAGCCTCTGATGGACGCCGTCGCCAGAAGATACGGCAAGATTGCTTTCCAGGATCGCGGGCATGTGCGCGTCCTCGTACCAGGCGCCGGCTTAGGTCGGCTCGCATTCGAGTATGCAGCCCAAGGATACTCGTGTCAAGGCAACGAATTCAGCTTCTACATGCTGCTGGCTTCTCACTACGTGCTCAACAAGACGAGTCGCGTGGACGAGCACGTCATCTATCCGTTTGTGCACTCGTCGAGCAACTGGAAAACGGCCGACGACATGCTGCGTCCCGTGCGCATCCCTGACGTGCTACCGTCTTCGCTGCCGCAAACGAGCGAATTCAGCATGGTCGCCGGAGAGTTCTGCGAGGTCTACTCGAAACCCGAAGAGAAGCGAGCGTGGCATGTGGTGGCGACCTGCTTCTTTATCGACACGGCCAAAAATGTACTGCGCTACCTCGAGACGCTGAACCATGTGTTGCCGATTGGTGGACACTGGATCAATGCTGGTCCGTTGCTGTGGCACTTTGAAAACTCGGGCAGCTCTCGAGGCGGCGGCGGCGGTGGCGGTGGCTCTGGCGACAGTATGAGCATCGAGCTGACGCTGGACGAGCTGATGCAGTTGTTGCCACGCATGGGCTTTGAGCTCGAGGTGAGTGCAAAAGCAGTGCTGTGCGTGTTTTGCTCGATTGATGCTGACCTTTCCAAGTTTTCTTCCCTCCTTGTTTCACATCGGGCAGCAACGTCGCGAGCTGTCACCGACACCGTATACAGGCATGCTCAACGGCATGCTGCAGTACAACTACCTTCCGGAATTCTTTGTCTGTCGCAAGATACGAGACATCGAGCCTGCGCCCGAAGTCTAATGGAGGCAAAGCAATCGAAGATCGTTGTCATTTCAGATCGTCGCTCGAGTGCTTGTTACATGATTTGAGACACGTGAGGTGCTTAGATTGAGGCCTTGGCGTCGGTCTGAGCAGCCTTGAAGCGCTCCTCGGCCTCCTTGAAGTTGATGACCGACCAGATGTTCTTGAAGTAGTCGGCCTTGACGTTCTTGTACTGGAGGTAGAAGGCGTGCTCCCAGGCGTCGACACCGATGATGGGGTGGTGCGAGATGAGAGGGTCCTGGTTCTGGGTGGTGACCACCTCGAGCTTCGAGTTCTTGGGGTTGAAGCCGAGCCAGCCCCAACCGGAGCCCTGGATGGTGGCGATGGTAGCGTTGAAGGTGGACTTGAGGTTGTCGAGGGAGCCAAAGTCGCGCTCGACGGCCTGCTTGAAGGGACCGTCGTGAAGCTGACCGCCGCCCTGGCTGGAGGGAGCGAGGTTCTTCCAGAAGAGCGAGTGGTTGATGTGACCGCCGCCGTTGAACTTGATAGCGCTCTGGAGCTCGATCTGCTTGCGAACGTCGTTGCTCGAGATGGCCGAGTTGTAGGCCTTGATGGCATTGTTGAGGTTGGTGACGTAGAGCTGGTGATGCTTGGTGTGGTGGATGGTCATGATCTCCTCGGAGATGGCGGGCTCGAGCTCGTTGTAGCCGTAAGGGAGCTTGGGGAGGGTGTGCTCGGACATGTTGGGCGGATTGTACTGGTTTTGCAGTTGACGGAGGGTATTGAGATGGTATGGTCGTGGTTCAAAACGAAGACGGAATGAAGTCGAAACCGGCTGAGTATATATTCTGAAGCGACTGCGAACGAGCCAAGTAAGTGACTCCGCGCTCCAAGTTTGGCTGAGTCTATCTCCGCGCAAGCTGCTGCGGAGTGAGGTGTGTGTGTGAGTGCGTGATTTAGTCACCTTTTTTTTTTTTTCTTCGCGTGATTCCCTCTTGCCTTAAACGGCTTTGCCGCGCTGAGCGAGAGAGCAATTGCTCGATCAGCGCTAGAGCCGCGATGGTCCGTGCTTTGCAGAGGGCATCTCGGCTGAGCACGAGCATGATCTAGACCAAGTAACACTGTTGATATTGACAACATTGAATTCCTTTCACATCGCAGCATTGATAGTGTAGGGGTATCATGAGTCGTTGCCACTCATCGCCTGCATAAGGCGTGACTACCGATTCGACTCGACCGGGGTTCGAGTCCCCGTCAATGCATTTCTTTTTTCCTTTCTGGTGTTTCAACATTCCTTTCATCGCCTCCTCTGGGTGTAATTAGGGGTTTTGCACTCCCGAGTGCCTTGATGGATCTAGTGTCTCCGAGCAGTTGTGGTCGGAAGCATCTGTTGCACATGGTCGCGATGTTGCGACATTCTTCCAGCCAAGCTTATTTTGGCACAGCGGATTTCTATCGTCATCGCGCCGAACCTGTTTTTTGTGTTCGCCAAGCGGCTTATCGAGCCGTCGAGTAGCTTAGCTTTTGGCTCAAGATCATCCTCAGATTTGTCTTGGCGTCAACGCTTCCAATCTGACAGCTGAGTCTGCAGCCAGGAGCTGTCTGTTGAGCTCCTCCTGAACGGGTCTGCCGATGGAATGTGATCAAGTCGAGTGTGCCTGACGGAATGAGAATGTCATCTGACGGAGCGCGAATTTGGCTCGAGCACATTCAATTGCAAAGTCACCGCTTAGCCGAAAGAAAAAGGCTGCTCAGCTCGTTCAAGCCTGCTTATCATCATCACCACCAGCCCTCCTCCGAGAGGCTGACATCCCCTCTTTCTCAGCCATCCACCCACGAGCATCCTTGCCAGTTAGACTTTGTGCTCGCTCATATACCCAGTTGGTCTCTCGTCGCTATCCGCATATACACACTCGAGAGCCTGCAATTGGTTGCAGCTCCTAGACGCTCCTCAAGATGAGGCACTCGCTCCTCCTTCCTACTGCGCAGTACATCGAGCACGGCCAGAGCGGCGCTCCCATCCTCAGTCTCATCAAGGTCACTGCTTCATCCATCCTCGAAGTCGTCATCCTCTCCTCGGTCGGATTCATCCTCGCACGAAGAGGCATCATCGATAAACGTACACAGACAAAGATCAACAAGCTCAATGTTTCCTTCTTTACCCCTGCGCTGCTCTTCTCCAAAGTAGCCTTCACCCTCAACCCAGCTCGACTCGCCGAGCTCATCATTGTGCCGCTCGGCTTCGTCATTGTCACCGTCGTCTCCACGCTCAGCGCCCTCGTCCTCTCATGGTCGGCCAGGCTCTCTCCAGCTCAGCGCAACTTTGCCATTGCTTGCGCCATCTCGCCCAATTCCAACTCGCTACCCGTTGCGCTCATGCAGTCTCTCGTCGTGACAGTGCCGCAATTGCATTGGGATGAGGAGGGAGAACCGGAAGACACGGTCGACGGCATGCTCGGTCGAGCTCTTACCTACCTCGTCCTCTTCAGCACCCTCGGCATGTTCGTCCGTTGGAGCGTCGGCGCCAAGCTCCTCAGCAGCGTCGAAGAGAACGTATCAGATCAGGACGGAGACGCACCAGAGCATCCAAGCCCTTCGTCTTCCACCAGCGAGACCGACAGCCAGCACCCGCGTCCACAGATCACCCTTCGCAGACCCACCGGCGAGCGTCGACGACCCGAGCGAAAACGCACCGGCCCTCCTGCATGGGCACGCAGCTTCCCTAACTCACCCGAAGCCAGAGCCGCCAACTACGGTGCCGCAAGGGGGGACGACGGTCGCGACTCGGACGTCGAAGACGAGCCCCTGGAGCCGTACGAGGAGGAAGGTCAGATCACCTTGCCTGGTGCCAGTAACAGTCGCGAGAACCGTTCCTGCTGGAAGGTCTTCACCACAACGACCCAAAAGTGGTTCCACAACCTCGTTCTTCGTCCCCTCTACGCCGTTGCTGGCTTTATGACTGCACCGCTGTATGCGGCTGTCATTTCGCTCATTGTAGCCGTCATTCCTCCTCTCCAGAAGTTTATCGACTCGCTCGAGCCCGTCGTGGGTGCATTAGAGACGGCAGGTGCCTGCAGTATCCCACTCACCATGGTCGTCCTCGGCGCCTACTTTGTTGCTGACGCTTCTGCGCTTCAACAGAGTCAAGGCGACATTCCCAAGGCGGTGCCGCCCAGTGCACCTGCAGGAGATGGATCGACATCGGCTACGGGTCCTCAGCCGACCGCCCCTGATTCCACGGGCAAGCCGGTCAACGGTGGCAGCAGCAGCAACACCAGCGATCTCGACGACCCCTGGCGCAGACAGTCGCTCGAATCCTCGACCGCCTCGGGTGAGTCGACGCTGGTACAGGCGCGAGACAACAAACGCAAAGGCCTTGGTTCCTGGAACCCCTGGAACAGCGGTTCGTCCTCCAACGGCGGATCCGACATCGAAGAGGTTGGGGGACGATACACCGACGAGCCCTCGTCCTACACCGTCGCACCCACCGTGGCGGAGAATGGCGACGAAGCAGCGCGCAACGCAGACCTCAACAGCCGCAACTCGGCAGGCCGCTTCCAGAACGCGCTTACCAAGCAAGCCTCGGTCTCCACCATGGAACGACGCACCATCGCCGTCGCCATCTCGTCGCGGATGATCCTCACGCCGCTCATCCTGCTTCCGTTTGTAGCGTGGTACGCCATGGCTACGGCAAGCAACGTGATGGACGACCCCGTGTTTGTTGCGTGTGCCTGCCTCATCATCGGTTCCCCACCCGCGCTGACGCTGGCGCAGATCACGAGCCAGTCGGCCCAGGGCAATCCGAGCTTCGAGAGGTTGATCTCAAAGACCATCTTTGCGGCGTATACGTTTTTGGCCGCGCCTACGACGATTCTGCTCGTGCTCACTGCGCTGGTTATTACTGAGAACGATCAGAATAAGGGCTAGGATCGCGGGGCTTTTGTAGAGCAGTTCCGTCGTCATTTTGCAGTACATTTGGCTTTCGCAGGCTGCAGAACAAATGTGCGCGTGTGTGATCATTGCGGATGAGGTCAGGGAGAGATTCAGAGTCGGTCTGTGCTTCGTCGAGGTGGTTTGTTTTCTGCGATTTGATCAAGCAAGGGTGAAAGTCTGATATGATTACAAGAGCCGAGGGATTTGTGTATCGAGTCAATCTCGCATGTATGTTTGCTTCTGGGAACCCGCGGCTTATGCCTGGGAAGCGGGCTTAAAGTCGCCGTTGTCGGAGCTCTTTCCAGCGACGTCGTCGATCTTGAGTTGGCCCGAGATGATCTGTTCGAGCATCTTCTTGGGGATGGTCCAGTCCTTGAACATGTGGTGGGGGATGTTGTTGGTGCGGCAGTAGGTGGCGAGGTCGTTGTCCTGCTTGTCCTTGACAAAGAGGACGTCGGCGTGACGGGCGGCGGACATGTCCGAGATACCGTCGCCGGCGAAGAAGAGCGTGGGGCGGTTCTTGAGCTCGCGGTAGGGGGCGATGGAGAGCGACTTGTCATGCCCGAAATGGTTGTCAGGGTGGCGGTAGACCAGCTCCCACGTCTTGCCCTCCTGCTCAGGGTCGGTGAACTTGACCTCGTTCGAGATGACGTCGATCTCGTTGGCGTCCTTCTCGCCGATGAGGTTGGAGAGGATGCTGCGGATGATGGGCGTCATACCGGACGAGACGATGATGACGGGGATGTTGTTGGCCTTGGCAAAGGCGTAGAACTCCTTGAAACCAGGGTCGAGGGTAACGTCGCGTCGAACGAGCTCCTCCATCTCCTTGAAGGGACGGTGGACCGACTCGATCATCTGCTTGAAACCCTCGCGGTAGCTGACGCGCTCCTCGACAATCTCGACGTTGATCTTTCTTCGCTCGGTGTAGCCCATACCGACGGTGTCGACCATGTGGTCGTTCGAGTCCTACATTGCAGAAAAAACCAAGGTCAGCAACGATTCAGACATGTTCGTCAAGCACAGCTAAGTACGTACGAGGAGGGTGATGGTACCGTCGAAATCGGTAAGGAAGACATATTTGGCATCGGCGTACTTGAGGTGCGACATGGTGGCTATTCTACGGATGGGACGGAGGATGGTGTTGGTCGGAACGATAGACGCAATGTTTCTGGAAGAGCTATATAGTCGATGCTGGGCGACGAGGCTGTCTGTCGATCTGTGTTGAGCTGTGACAGATTTGCTGTGTCTGTGGAAGTTGGCCTGCGTGGATCGGTGAGAAGAATCGCAGTCACAGACAGACGCATGGAGCGTGCACCCTGGATTTTTGATTTTTTTTTTTCGCTGGAAACGCGCTTGCAGACGCACTTTGCCTCTCTGTGTTTGTTAGCAACGTCGATGCAGGATGTGCGCAATCGTGCCTGGCTCCCTCTGTGTCCGACCATGATCCCAGCTTGGCGTAGCGATATCGATTCCCGATACTCTTCCATTCTTTCTGAAACCACAGTGAGGAGACGCCCGAGCATGTCTGCAAACCGGAAGAGACTGACGCTTAGATGTGCTCCTGCATGGAATCTGCTCTGTGCACGCATGCAAACATCATCGCAAAAGGAGCGTGCTGTGCAACGTCGATCCATCGATAAGTTGCCAGCACACTCTCTAGCGGATGAACTACAGCAGATCAGCTGCGTCGGATCCCTGTTGGTGCTTTGTTCGGCTCGAATCTCATTTCACATTGGCAGTGCGGCGCATTTCCAGCGACAGTACTGCTCTGTCAAAACGTGGCCTCTGCCTTGTGACTGAAGGGTGCAGCGCTTGAGCCGAGAAACACCTCCTGATCCTGATCCGAGCCTAGAGTCGTGGTTTCCAACAGGCAGCGCCAAACTCGAACTCAGAAGCGGTCCGATTCGAGCGATGCTGCAGGACAAATCCCATCAACGTCATGCTGCATCCACCGCGCCAGCTTCGGCTGGAATTTCACCGCGTAGGCGAGTTATATCGCCGGTCTGACATCCACTGACAAAAAATCCCTGTCGGTCCATCGGGGCTCGACACGATCTCGTATGCTCATGAACATGCAGCGAGGATCAGAAAGCGGGCATATGATTACAACGACTGTCGCAGCATGGCTGGAACATCTTGAGAGTTCTTGGTGTGGCCTTGTCCCTTGTAGTCAGAGGAGCAGACTGTGCTTCCAGCTCATCTTCGGGGCGGTACATCGACTCTAGGCACCCTGCATGGGCACAGGCGCGTCACCAGCATCGACACCGTCCTGTACATCCTGAGCCGAAGCCTCGCCAATGGCAACGTCGCCATCGTGACCACCGTTGACGCTTCCTCCGCCGCCCTGTCGGAAGTTGGTCCACTTGCGGTTGAACTCGATGTCCAGTGGCCTTCCGCCGTAGACGTAGTTGTTGAACTTGGCGATCGCCGTCTCGGCATCCTCCACCGTCGCAAACTGCACCACACCTACGCCCTTGCTTCGACCGCCTTCGAACACGATCTCGGCCTCGTCCACCTTACCCGTCGTCTGGAAGAGCTCCACCAGGTCCTCGTTGGATGTCGACCAGGGCAGGTTCTTGACAAAGATCTGCTGCGAGGGTTCTGCTGGTGGGCCGGCGGGGGCACGAGTCGCTGCAGGGCCGACCGGTCGTCCACCGTAGGCAGCAGGCGCATGTCGGTCTCCATAGCCGCCGCCGTATCCTCCACCGTAACCGCCGCCGTATCCACCGCCATACGGGTCGCCGCCGTAGCCGCCGCCGTAGGGGTCACCGTAACCGCCGCCGTAGCCGCCTCGGCCACCGTAGCCACCACGACCGCCGAATCCACCTCCAAAGCCACCACGCGCGGGAGGTCCGTAGCCACCTCGGCCGTAGGGGTCCATGGGAGGAGCGCCAGCAAACTTGTCCAGCCTCACCTCGAGCATGCGGCCACGGAAGTCATATCCGTGGTACATCGCAATCGCGTTCGAGGCGTCGTTCGAGTTGGCAAAGGCGACGATACCGGTGCCCTTGGAGCGGCCGTCCGGACCCATGTTGATATCAGCGCGGGTGACGTTGCCGGCGGATCGGAACAGATCCTTGAGATCTTGCCAGCTGATGTCGTAAGGAAGGTTGCCGATGAAGAGCTGCGTGGGTGCGCCGCCAGCAAAGCCACCGTAGGGAGGCGGAGGAGGACCACCAAAGAAGCCGCCGCGTCCGGGAGGGCCGTAGCCTCCGCGACCGCCCATGCCACCAAACCCACCACGTCCGCCGCCGCGAGGAGGGGCACCAGGTGCGCCGTAGCGCACTCCTTCTTCGCGATCCTGTGGTGGCAAGGAAAGATGAAGGGATGTAGACCGACGTTAGTTTTTGATGGCGGTGCTGCACCACAAAGAGACCAAGAACGTACCTCTCGCACAAAGACTTGGCGACCTTCGAGCTGCTTGTTGGTCATCTCGCTGATGGCCCTTTGTGCCTCTTCAGGCGAGCTGTACTCGACGATACTGTGGGTGGCAACGGGACATGGCCAAGATACGACATGACAGAGGGGTGTACGAGTGTTAGCATCAGAAGCGTCTGTTTGAACGAGAGTAGAGGGAGTGAGAGACTTACCCGCAGCCCTTGGAGCTTCCATTAGGAAGGGTGAGCACTTCGGAGAAGACGACGTTTCCAGCTGTAGATCGGATCCGAGTCGATAACATGTATGGATCGAGCCGGGAGTACGTGTGCAGCGTACCAGTTATTGAAGAAGCCCCCGATAACCCAACCAAGTCAAAAGCGCAAAACCTTCCCATCAGCAATCCATCCTCACTGTCATCTGCTCTCTTCGGCCAGCTGCTTCGTTGGATAAGGGCCACCAGGCGATACTGAGATCCCTTCTTCGTCGCCCCAACAGTGTGCCAAGCGCTGCCTAGAGCGCAAATAAATAAGCAGGTCGGAAACCGTATCTGACTACCCACCCTCCCTCATAAAGTCCTTGAGAGTGTTCCACTTGACGCTGTAGCTGAGGTTTCCCACGTAGACTCTGCAGTCCTTCTGACTCTTCCTGGAAGCCTCGGTTGCTGCGTGTTGCGATGCGACGGCGCGTTCCTGAAATGTGCGGGGACGGTCGGAGCGATCGGAACGGTCGCGGTGAGAATCCCTTCGGTCCGAGGAAGGAGCGCCGCCAGCGACGGGCGAGCGAGAACGGGCGCGATCCTGCGACATGGCGTCGCGGTCGTAGCTGTCGACGTAGTGCGAGTTGTCGTCGTTGCGGTCGACTGATGAGCGGGAAAGGTGGATGCGAATCAGCAAGCGATCGTCGATAGGGTCAGTTGACTCCTGCGCTGGATAGCGACTCACCTTCCGACATGTTGAGTGGTACTGTAGAGACAGTGTTTGCGAGATGTGGGAGTGATCACTGTTCGCAGGAGGGTTCTGATGCAGATGCTTGGTTGGAAGCAGAGATGATGGAAGGAGTGAGGAAGCGAAACGTGAGGTTGCACGACCCTGAAGGTCAACAACTCATTTCCGCGCAGCTCGGATCCGCGCTAGAAATCAGATTTAGAAGATCGTTAAAAAAAAAGACGATAAAAAGAATGCATTGACGGGGACTCGAACCCCGGTCGAGTCGAATCGGTAGTCACGTCTCTGGTAAGACGATGAGTGGCAACGACTCATGATACCCCTACACTATCAATGCTCACGTGACGTGGCGGCTGTGGTATGCAGTCAGAATGGCAGGCTGACTCTGTTTTGTTTGTGATGCTGTTAGACCGTCGATGCTGCACCCTAGACTCCAAGCGCATCCCCCACACGCACAGGCTCCGTTCACACAGCCCCTTTGAGCTGAGTGTGACAGCTTCGGAAAGTGTCACAGAGACACACGAGCCACCTCGCTTTGACCGTCCTTGCCGAGCTTGTCATTTGCATCGATCCTTCAACTTCATCCTCTGCACGGCACTGCCCTTTTTGCCTGTCTCATACATCGAACCGACTTCCTAGCTGGCCCCTGGATCCCCCTCAGAGTCATCGCTTCGACGACACGATCACGTCGCATCGGCCGGGGCTCTCGACGCCAAAGCGGCTCGACCATGTCGCAATATGGCCAGGCCTATCAGGCCCAGATGCATCCCCATGTCGGTCAACGCAGCTCGGCGCCTCACTCCGGATATGCTCAGCAGCAGCACCCACAGCAACCCATGCCTCCTCAGATGGGCGGCGGCGCCTACCAGCAGCCGTACAAGGGCACCCTCGCACCAGGCACAAGGGTCATGGTCGGCAACATCACCGTCACCGTGAAGCGCTACCTCTCCGAAGGCGGTTTCGCCCACGTCTACCTCGTCACCACCTCGCAGCCCATTCCCATGCCTTCGTCCGTCACAGGCGCCGTCAGTGCCTCCATGGCGCATAGTGCCACCGCTGAGCGTGGCGAGACTGTCCATGTGCTCAAACGCATGGCCGTTCCCGACAAAGCTGCGTTGGCAGACGTCAGGAGGGAAGTCGAGGTGCACAAGCTGCTCCGTAACCAGGCCAACATTGTTCACTTTATCGAAGCATCCGCAACAGCATTGCAAGGCGGTGGATACGAGATCTTCATCCTCATGGAGTACTGTTCGGGAGGTGGAATCATCAGCCTCATGAATGCTCGTTTGCGCGATCGTCTACGAGAAGAAGAGGTGCTCAAGATCTTTGGCGACGTCTGCGCAGGTGTTGCTGTCATGCATCATCTTGACCCACCTCTGATGCATCGCGATCTCAAGGTCGAAAACATCCTCATGGCTCCATCCACCGATCCCGGCACCATTCCTGGCTCGCGCTCGACCTCGTCAAACTTGAAAGCCACCTTCAAGCTCTGCGACTTTGGTTCCGCAGCGCCGGTGCTCTCACGCAAGCCAGCAAAGAGCATGGACGAGGTCAAGCGCGTTGAAGCCGACCTCAACAAGCACACCACTCTGCAGTACCGAGCTCCCGAGATGGTCGACGTCTACCAGCGCCGCGTCATTGACGAAAAGGCCGACATCTGGGCGCTCGGTGTGCTTCTCTACAAGCTTTGCTACTACACCACTCCCTTTGAGGAAAACGGCGGTGGACCCTTGGCTATCCTCAACGTTCAGTACCGCATTCCACCACAGCCCATGTACTCGGATCGTCTCAAGCAGCTCATCCACTCGATGCTCAAAGAGCAGAGCACCGATCGTCCCACTGTCGACCAGATCATCATCAACGTTCACCAGATTCTCGGCACCCGCCCACCCCAAGCTGCACTCCACTACGCCTCGGCCGCGGCCAGTGGCAAGATCGCTGCGCCTCTGCCTACCGTGCACAGTGCATCCAAGACGTCTTCTGCATCCGAAGCTCCGTCGTTGCCAGGCAGGTCCAAACCTGTCGGCGGCATCGATGCCAATCTCATCTCTGTGGGTCCCTCGAAGAAGGAGCTTGAAAAGGCCGAGGCGCGCGAGCTCGAGCTGCAGGCACAGAGCATCACACCCATGCGACGAGGCAGGCCTGCAAAGGCGTCCGCCGGCGGCAGTGTCGATTCGTCCATCAACAAGACTGAAGAGGATGTCGCAAAGAGAAGCCCGACTGCAACCACATCGGCCGAGACGTCCGCCAAGGCTGCACCGCTGTGGAGCGTGCCAGACTCGAAGCCCCTCTCCGTCCAGACGGGACCGCTCATCGAAGGATTCGTAGAGTCTTTCGCACCAGCTTCGAGCGACGACAAAGCAGAAAGCCCACCCGTGCTGCCCAAGCGACCCTCCCCATCCTCCCTGTCCCCGGGAGCCAGTGGAGACGCTGCTCCCTCCTCGGAGAAATCTCTCGACAAGAACCTCCTCCGCGCTTCGTCCAACGCACCTTCCCCCGCACTCTCACCTCTGAGACACAGCCCCGCTCTCCCAGGATTCAGCATCGCTCCCAGCCCCGTATCGTCGCCTCTTCCTCCTGCTGCGAAGGACGCGACACCTCCTGCTTCGGAGCAGAAGAGCGGAACGCCCCGCGACGAGCTCACCGATCGTTTCCCGAGCCTCGAAGATCTCGATGCCAGGTACGCTACCACAGCTCCGGCACCCAGCTCGTTCGGCTCGAACGCCACCGCCTCTGCGCCCTCGAGCCTGTCGTCGGGCAACCGTGCGCCTGTCAGTGTCCCTGGCCTCGCCAATCGCGCAAGCGTCGGCGCCATGGCCGGCCGGTTCGAGCGACCCTTTGAACCGCAACGGCCTGGATCCGGCAGAACTCCGCTCAGCAAGTCTGCGACCATCGCCGGATTTTCGGCTTCGGACAGCACGACCAAAGCACGGGCAGGCAGCGTGTCCAACCGCTGGCAGCCGTCTGCCATCGCACACGACCGAATCGGCAAACACAAGGACCCGAAACCGTCCGGTGCCGTCCAAGCGAGCAGTGCGCAGACCTCGAAGGACTGGCTCACCGGCGATGTGTCTGACGAGGAAGACACCAAACCTGCCGCCCCTGCACGAGAGACAGAGAAAGACACCAAGATCCTGGCCACGCAACCGCAAGCCCCCAGCCGCACTCCTTCGACAAAGCAACCGAATGCAGGCGAGGAGATCAAAGTAGAAGAACCTTCCTCGGACGAAGACGAGCCCGCCCAACCCGAGGAAGCTGTTGCTCAAAAACCTGTCCTTCCACCGCGCCTTTCCGCCGATCGCCTATCTTCCTTCCAATCTCGTCCGTCCACTTCCCCAGCCGCATCACAGCCCCAGCCAGAGCAGGGCGTCAATGGCAACGCCAAGCCGGAGCGACCGCGCATCACAGCCGGCCGCGTCAAGGCGCCTTCGTGGCTGGTCGACGCGGTCGACTCGCCAACGGCCGCCGATCGGCTCATGTCCTCCTCGTCGATCACGAGTCAGAGCGGTGCGGGCGGGTTTGGCGCGCTCCAATCGCCGGCGTCGCTCGTTTCGCCCGTGACGGACGCGACGGCAGCAGAGAAGTTAGATGAAGCGGCGAGGCAGGCGCAGGATCAGCTCGAGGCGCTTTTGCGGGGGCCTGCCGAGGATACGTCCGCGCAGGAGATCCCGACGCAGGAGGAGAAGGCGGATGAGAAGAGTGCGAGCTTGACCTCGGTGGCCAAGGTGAAGGCGCCTGCGTGGGACGATGACGATGAGGAGGACGAGAAGGAGATGAGTGCCCTGCCAAAACCTGATCTTCAAGCAGGGGGAGTTAGCAAGTCGAACGGCACCAAGCACAGCAACGTTGAGCAGCAGAAAGAGCCTCCCGTCGTGCCTCCCAGCAAGCCCTCGACCGTCTCCTCGAGCATAGCCTCGCGCTGGAACCCGCCATCCCAGACCCAATCGCAACCTCCCCAACGCACGGACCGACAGCTTGTGGATGCAGCCACATCCCCCGCGTCCATCCCTTCGCCCGTCGATTCTGTCAAGGACAAGTTCAGCACCTTCTCGCTCGCCAACAGCACCGAGCCCGAGCAGTCGTCCTCCAACGCACCCGTCCGACCGTCAAGCATCATCGCTCAGCGACAGCAGCAGTACAACCCCTCCTCCTCCTCCGCAGCCTCAGAACCGACGATGATCCAACCCAAGCGACCTACGCCAATCCGTCCGCACAAGGGCACGCACCTTCGCGGGTACAGCGCAGCCTCATCCAGTTCCGGATTGAAGCCGTGGGAGAGGGAAGCGGCGCAGTCAGCAGCCGCGACCAAAGGCGGAATCATAAAAAACTCTGCCCTCCCCGCTGCCTCTACTACCCGTCTCCACGGTCCTACTGACGATGAGGAGGACGAGGAGGAAGGCGGGGAAAAGAACGGCGCAGGAGGGGATGAGGAGAGGTTTAAAGGCGTCTCATCGCTCATCTCGCGTTGGCAGCAGAGCGTCGAGAGTAACGCCCCCGGTTGGGGTCGTATCGGAGCAGCCAACGATAGCAAGGCGGGATTGGGCCCAGGTCTCGGTCCCAAGGTCGCGAACCAAGCAGCGGGGTTCGTGAGAGATAGAGCATCCGCTGCTAACGGTCAGAAGTAAAAGTTCCCGCATTTCGCACTCAGGACCTTGTCAAAGCTTTGTGAATTGCAACACATCGCAAGCCCCACACGTCTTCAGTTTGGTGCACCCACGATCGCAGGTTTTCAGGAGTGAGGCTCTGTGCGCCCCTGATCGCAAGTCTTCACAAGCGAGCTTGAGTCAGCAGCACAAACAGCACGATGAGGGTTTCCGGTGGACACATCCTTGTAGAGGTCATGATTCAGATTTGCGTCGCAACAAAGTAAATGAACAGTAACAAGAGAGAGAAGAGAAGAAGGAAAAGAAGAATCGACGACCGTGAAAGGGGAGGAGCGGGGGTAGAGAGGTAGGAAGAGGTGGGAGAGGCAAGGGCAGTAGCGGCGTGACATCGGCGGAAGTCGAGGAGGCGCGGGAGGTGGCGGCAGAGCAGATGGAGGCGACAGCAGGCTCGACGCAAGGCTGCAGCTCTGAATTTGGCGAGAGCTCGGAGCACACATAACGGTGTCGACCATGAACCGAGTGAGGAGGCTGGCTTGAAGGACGGTCCAGGTACAGGAGCGTCGCGCGTTCGAACCGAAGGAATCGAAGACGAGCTGTTTCTGAACTGCTCGGGAGCATTTGCAAGCAGACCTATGAGGTCGGCAGACGAATCCATTGAATGGTGGGAATGCAGACGCTGCAAGCTGTGCCTTGAACTTGATGTGCTCGCTCGCGGTCTGGTCGCGCCTTCGTCATGTCGTCGTGTCGGTTACGATGTAGCCTCCCTTGTTTAACCAGCGCCTTGGCCCTGCCCCTCGCCACCATCACGAATGCCTCGCGCTCTGAAGCGCTTACTTGCCATCCGACTTCTTCTTTTGCTTCCTGGGAGGCGTCACGGGTCGACCCATGTTGATACCGCCGTATGCATACTTTTGCTTCTTTTCCGCTGGCTTGAGGATCTGGAACGAGCAGAGCAGCGTCTCGTCGACGCTCATCATGGCACCTGCATTGTCGAACTCTCCACAGTAATTCGGCGCCGAGAACAATGTAACGAGTTGTCGTTTCGCAAAGAACTCGTAACCATCCTCCACGACTTGATGCGCTCGGCAGATGAGATCCATGTCGTGTTTTTGCAAGAACCGAGAAACCACATCTGGACCGAAGGTGAACGAGACACCTCGGTCGTTCTCCGACCATCCAGAGATGTCCTTGTCAGGATCCGACCAAAGCAAGTCGCAGAGCAAGCCGGTGTCTGGTACGTCGGTGGGTCGCATCACACGTCGGATCTGCTCCATGCTCTGCAGGTCGGGCGAGAGGCCGCCGTGCATGGTGAAGATCTTCTCGTCGATGATGGCAGCAATCGGAAGGCAGTTGAAGCAGTCGGTGAACGTCTTCCAGAGCTTGATGTTGAAACGACGTTTGCACTCGTCGTAGAAGCCGTAAATTCGGTTGATGCTGGCGCACTCGTGATTGCCACGGAGGATGAAGAAGTTCTCGGGATACTTGATCTTATACGCAAGGAGGAGGCAGATGGTCTCGAGCGATTGCTTACCACGGTCGACGTAATCGCCAAGGAAGAGGTAATTCGCCTCGGGCGGGAAACCACCGTACTCGAACAAACGTAGCAAGTCGTAATATTGGCCATGGATATCACCGCAAATCTTGATGGGTGCTTCGAGCTCGAGGAGGATGGGCTGGTTGATGAAGATATCCCTCGCCTTCAAGCAGAGATACTTGATCTCGTACTCTTCGAGATGGACGGGCTTGCCGGGACGCGAGCCACGCACTTCGAGGAGACGGTCGATGACATTGTCGAGATCGACCTCTGGGGTGGTGTTGTCGGCCATTGTGCTATGTATGAAGCGGCCTGCTTTGTGCAATGCGAGGTCGAGGATGTCAGATCAGTATCGATCGAGGTCAAATGCATACAGATGCGCAAGTTTGTGGGAGTCGGAATGGTCGCAACCGGACGAAGCGTGGAGTTGAAGAAGGAGACGAGGGGAGAGATATCGTCAGTAAGACTGATTCTTCGTGTGTGCAGGTTCTTCGTGTGTGCGAGAGATGCGGATGGCGGATGCGATCTGGAGAAAATAGAGACGCGATGCACGCTCGTCGAACGATCCTTCCAGCCCAGGAAGAAGCGGCGCTGCTGCGCTCCTAAACACTGTCGGGTCCATCGAGCCAGATTGCCATCGAAGTACTCGTCCGAAATGCCGGGGCTATACGCCAGTTCCTACGAGTCAATCCTCCTAGGCTTTCTTCGTCGTCTGCTCCGGATGTGAACAGCGTGCCGGTCCCTCCTTGTCTGAGCTGCTTGCCTTGCTCGTCGCACCTCCAACGAGTGCGTCCTGCTGACTAGATGATGATGCAAATACTTACGGACAAGGACGAGTGTTTGGGCTCTGCGAAGCTTATTGCAGGTGTGTCGATGGGTTGCGCAAGAACACGAAGCCTGGTCTTCCTACAGGGGCGATCGGACCACTGCGAGCGAGACAAAGGATGTTGCTGATGGCGATGCCCTACACTGATGGCTAGGAGAACGCGCTGATTCCAAGATCGCCTGCAAACGGGTTGTCAGAACCGATGCTAGGAATGCGTCTGTTATGAGCACGAGATACTGCGCTGGATCAAGATGATCGAGATTGACGCTAGAGCAGGTAGAATCGGGCCTGCTGAGGTGCGGTAAGAATCGAATCGATGATGAAGGTGATAGTGTAGACCCAGGATGCGATCGTGTTATTAAACGAAGGGTCGGATCGAGTCGACTCGAAAAGAAAGAAACGAGAACAAAAGCGGTGCGGAAAGGGTGTCGAGCAGTTGAACCACAGCTTATTGAAGGTCAAGTGAACAGACACCAGCTGGGTTGAAGGGATGATGGTGTCGAGAGGTGTAGATGAGCCGGTATTGCGATGATAGGCTCGGATGCGACGGCAAGCAGAGTGACTGGCTGGCTCAGCAGTTTCCGATGTTGGTCTAAGCCAACTCAGGCAGCGCAGCAAGGTCAAAGGGGCAAAGCGGCAGCGTGTTGCAATCAGCAGCAGCAGCCAGCCAGCAGAATCGGCATTTGGCCTGAGCAAGAACACAAGCGAGACGAGCGCGACGGCAGTCTTGAAAATGCTGAGCAGAGCTTTCAATTTCAAAGCTCGTGAAGTTCAGGAATCCCACTTTTCTTATCAGCGTTCAGTGATCAAAATACGCCAATGCATCAGATTTGAATCCAACATCGGAACATGCTTGAACGGGCGATTACGAAAATTTTCAGTTGGTTCAAATCTAGCAAACGTCGAATCTTGACAAGAGCAAAGAAGAGACACACACGCAACAAAGACGCGTGTCGAAGCTTGACTGCCGTCGAGGAGGTCAAGGAGGCCCGAGCTCCCGTTCGTCCAAACGAGAAGCCTGACGCTCAGTCTGGAGGGCATGGTCCAGTCAATTCGTCACGATCAGAACCCCGCGGTCATCATCGTCAGGCGCAATCTTGACCGACTCTTGCAGGCAGCACTCGAGATAACAAGACCTGGCATTCGCGTCGAGTTCAGTCTGCCACGGCGTCTCGAGAATGATGTGAGAGACCTCATCGTCTGACTTTAAAGATGGTGTTCTGCCGTGTTGGCGTGTGAGGTCGTTGACCCGGCTGTGCTGAGTGTGGGTTGTGCTGCCGAATTCTCAGATCCTGACTGTGACTGGCTACGCCCCAGACACGCGCCTCGCAGATCACGGAAAATCGGATTTGCATCGGGCAAAAAAAAAAGGGTCGCACAAAAATTTTGGTCGTGAGGAAAATGCGGTGCTCAAAAGCAAAAAAAGAGACAACATCGTAGCTGAATCGCTTCAGAGAGGCACCAAAAAGGAAGACCTATGCGCCGAAGGGGAGTCGAACCCCTGTCTCATGCTTTCGGCGCTAGTAGTATACGCTTGGAAGGGTGCGGCTGAGTCGATCGTGACTATACAATAAAGATCTGGGCAAAAGGCGGTGCGAAGAAGCAAAGCGTAAATGACGAGCCAACGCACCAGGAAGAAAAAAGAAGATGCGCTCGAGGGGAATCGAACCCCTTTCTCTTGCTCGCTGGCGTTTTTGGTAACCGATTGGAAGGCAAGAATCATAAGACCATTAGACCACGAGCGCTTTTTGCTTGTTGGATGAGTCACGAGTGGACTGAATATAAATCAAAAAATTTTCAGGAGCACGGTGATTCCTCGGGTCATTAAATAAAGGCCGCATCACCCTTGGCGAACGCAAATCGACACCACTCTGAAAGAAAAGCACTTGTGCGCCCTGCAAATCTGAGATCACGAGGGAGGGAACGTGACTTTGAGGAGTTGATTCGAGAAGGTCTGGAGGCGCAAGCGAGCTAGACAAGAGAGATTTCAGAACACAACTCGGATTCCTTTGCATTGAAGCGTGTCAAAGCGCACAGGAAGTTCAGCTCAGCCCGGCTTCCTGTGCGTCGAAGCATTTGGCATTCCAGAGAGAAAAATGAGAAATCCACGAACGGAACCGTTCGTGAGAAAAGGAAGTTTTGACGGACGGAACCGTTCGTGAGATCCAAAGCCGTGCTGAGCTGAAAGTATCGATCTTTCAAGAGCACGACACTCATCAACCTCGCAATATCAATCGATTGTTACATCTTCTCGTGGATCACCAGCAATCGGACAGCATCAGGCGCAATCGACATCGTCATGAAATACAAGAGCGACGCCGCACGCAAGACAGCAGAGCGGCTGCTCTATCACGAAGCGTACATGCATCCACATGAAGTCTCGGTAATGCAACTGGCGTCGATCTGCAGCAAGAAGACTCACTTGCGGGGTGAGCAAATCTTTCCATGCACCGAGCCTGCTCTTTTGGGAACGACAGAGATCCGACCTGATGATCTGCACTGTCATCGCATCCGCAAGAACCTCACCTTGCGAGATCAAGGCTCGGGAGAGATTGTTCTTCAACGTCTTGGACCGCGATACTATGATTGGCATCTTGCAATTCAGAAGGAGATCGCAATTGGACGAGAGAGATTCAACACGATGAGCGACCTGTGTACGCCTCACAGAACAGCCTCGAAACGAGCAGAATCAGACAGCAAGAAGGGCGATCAACGAAGTAACAACAGCGATGATGAAGAGGACAAAGAAGGTCGCTACCATCTCGGCATATGGTATGGACGAGGCAGTCGATATGCCACTCCAACGTCTGACACTCGCAAAACGATCAGCAAGGAACAGCACGAAGCAACGACAAGCGTGCTTTCTTTCATGGCTTGGTTGCGCCACTATGTCGATACATTCGTTCAACCTTTGGTCAAGGAGACCACGCTAGACGAAAGCATGGGCAAGCAAGGAAAACCGGTGCTTGCAGCCGCATTCCGTGCAAGTCTCGATCAACGTCGGTCTGCATATGATTGGCTTGTTGATGAAGCGCCAATCGCGCAAGATCTTTGTCACCCACTGTGCAGTGGCTGCTCGCCATTCCAGAGCTTCACTGGACATGCACACACGGACACCAAGGACGCTTCGCCAACGATCCTGCTCAACTTTGGATATGCTCGCATGCATTTGCCAGAGTACAACGTCGTCATTGATGTGCGACCAGGCGAAACGATTTTCTGTCCTGCTGAGAAAGTAAAGCATTTTACAACGGCGCATCCTGGTTACGCAGGAACAGATGCAGAGCGATGGGCTGTCAGTTGCTTCTTCCACAAGCGGATTCACGACAAAGTGCGGCCTGAGGAGTATCCAAGGACAGCTGATCTTCACAGGCAGCTTCGTGCTATCATGCGCAAGGATAGAGAAGCGGCAAAAAGCACCAGCATCAAGATCGAGAGCAAGGAAAAGGTTGAGAGCGATGGCAAGGTCAAGGATGAAAAGACCAAGCTCGACAAACCGACTCGCAAGCCTAGAGCAGCGCCCAAGCGCGACAAACCGACTCGCAAGGCTAGACCAGCAAGCAAAGTAGCGCCACCTCAAAAGAAGGCAAGAAACACAAGGCCGGTAAGAGCGATATTATGAAAAAACTACAAAGAAGGGTGATCATTGTTGCTGGTCAATCTTCAGCCTCGCAAGATGGAGACATTGATATGGTGTCCTTCGACATAGCTCGCTTTCGGCTCCACTGCACCATATTTGCAGGACAACCAAGGGGGCTTCGACACTCTTCAATGCACTGTTCCGCAGTGATCGGCTTTCTGTGCCATCATGTGAGTTCAAATAGTCAAGTCTAAGAGTCAATCATAAGCCGGCTATATCGCGCGTCTTTGTTGAGTTCATAGTCTGACTATACCCACAAGCCTAGCTTCCTGTGAGCCGTCCTTCGAAAAGCCGGGCTTTTAATGATGCCAAGCCGGCAACCTGCGAGCTCAATATTAATCTCAGCTTTTCGCCATCAAGTTCCTAGCGCGGCTATTGATGAGAAAGAAAGTGGAAAATGGAACAAAAAAAGTCTATGCGTTCTGCAGTCTCGCATTGCAGACGCCTAGCCAGGCTATGTGCGTTCAACCCACTCGCAGCGCATATCGATCAGAGCCATCCGCGTTTGGGAAGCTTGAAACGCGTGTCTAGCAGCGCTATACGCGTTTCGCAGTCTTGTTACGCGTATGAATAGCAACGGTTCATGCGCGTAACTCCAGCTTGAGACGCGTATGTACGAGGCAACACCATATGCGAAAAGCCCAGCTTCCACGCACACGATCTCGCTCGCGCTCGTTCTTGAAAGCGTGGGCTTTTTGCGTGAATTTATTAGAAAAAAAAGGAGTTATGTGCGCTCGCCACTTTGAGAACACACATACATAGCCAGGCTATGAGTGTTGGAATGGGCTCAAACGCACATCAAGCAGCGCAACGAGCAAAAGGAAAGCTGGGCTTCGCACGTGCAGTGGATAGCTGAGCTAGATCTGGCCTCGTAGCAAGTTCGACTTGCAAGCCGCGTAAGAGTGGCTTATGCACAAATTGTTTACCCGCATGAGATCTGCAGAGACTGGCTATGTGGGACTGGATTTGCATAGACGGACCATGTGCTCAAATTGAAGCACACTGCTGGACAAGCTACGCTATGCTGATTGCGCATAACTTGTACTAATGCGCCTTCAGGACGAACTATGCTTTGTGTGCTAAGCATAGCTCAGCTTGTAAAAGCACAGCTTTTTCTGGCTCGTCCAGGACCCTATTCTTTTCTATATAATTTTTTTTGAGCCCAATTTGGCGCGTGGCAGTACGCAAAGCACTCATAGTCGGGCTAGAACGCTTGAACGTCTCGATAGTATAGCATGGCTATGGAGCATACCTCAGCTCCAAGGCAACATCACTGTTGAATCTTTCTAGATGTCTTTGAGATCGTCAGTATTCATAGTGACTACGATGCTGTCTCGTGCAAGGTCTCAAGGTGAACAGAAGAGCGAATTGGCCGTGATCTGCAAGTACATGCACGTGGTGCATAAAAGTCTCGCTTAAAGTGACAGACAAACAAATCGCCGTGTGAGTGAGCGGGGCTAGGATCCTGCTTCCCTTGTTGGACGTTGGATGGCGCTGTCGAAAAGCTCAGCTTCTACCCCAGCCGACAGTGACACGCCGCAAGACAGACGAGAAGCCTGGCTTTTTTCTCGAGGGATTCACCAATTCGAACCACTCAAAGTTCCACCAACTTATTGCTGATCTCAATCCAGCGTTGCTATAAGCGTCGCTCGTCTCAGCTTCGCTTTGCCACTTGTGCTGTGAATCGCAGTCTAGAGTGACGACAAATTCCGCTTTCTCGTTGCCAAGCGTTGCTATGAGCAGCGCTTTTTCTCTCGGTCTCACATTGCTAGAAGCGCCGCTTCTTTGCTCAGTCTAGCCGTGCTATAAGCACAGCTTCTTCTCTCAATCTAGCAGTGCTATGAGCGCCGCTTTTCCAGCACGAGTTTCCACGATGTCATTGTTGAAGTCACGCTTCTTTCTATAATACTTGCTTGTGTTGCGCAACTATTGCAATTGTTGCGCAACTCTGGCCTCGCCTCAAGCGAAGCTGTGATTCTGCTGGCATGGGCGAGATGACGAGGGATAAAGCCCAGCTTAGGCATAGGCGTGCTAGGCGGTTCCGCTCGAACTTCAACATTTGGCTACTCTTTGATCGTTTGACTGAGTGCTCGATCCTACCTCAGAACGAGCTATTTGAGGCTGCAACAACAGCCTATTTCACCAGAGCAAGATAGCGTGACTCTGCTGTAACTCTGCTGCTTGGACTGCACAATCGCATTGACGTGTGAACTGCTGCAAGGTAGCACAGGGTTCACGGACGGAACCGTTCGTGACACTCTTCAACCAGCCGGTCTCTTGTGCGTGAAGCTCACAAGACATGCACAGGAAAGATTGCATTCAGACGCATTGTCGCTTCGGCTCAAGTCTGTGGAGAGTAGTGCCTGCTTTCTCATTTGCAGCAGTCAGCACATGCTAGTACAGCTGCTGTCAAAGTTTTACATTCGAGACTACATGTTTTTGGTGCGACCAGCGCAATTTTGGGACAGCGGGGGGTCAGTGGATCTACAAGGACTTTTTTTGGTGTTTCAACGGTATGAATCGATCGCTTTGGTGGGTCGGGTTGGGTCAGATTGGGTCGGTTGGGTCGGTTGGGTTGGTTGTGGTGTGGTCTGGTGTGGTCTGGTGTGTTGACAAGAGCTGGGAGACGGAAAGACGAAGGGGGGAGATGAGACTGATCTTCAGCGAGCCAGCGCTGGGAAGCCACATCGCAAAGCAGATTGCTAGGGAACATGATGCATCGTCTTGGAAAAGCAGATCTTCGTCGCGCGATCGGCCTTTGTCTTTGACCAGGCAACCGCTGCGTTGATCTCCTCCTCTGTCAGGTCGTGAGCCCAGGTGTCGTGACGCTTGACCAATCTGACACCGTGATTGTTGGCGATGTGTCGGATCATCTCCCTGACGCTGGTCCGACCAGTTGTACACTGAACCATGGGACAGCCGATTGTCTGGTCTTCATCGACACCCCATTCCTTCCTGGCAGGAGTGGTAGGATCAATGAGCATCGATCTGATCACCTCGAGAGTCAGCATATCTTCGGTGGTATGCATGGAGTTGAAGCCAACGCACATGCTGGTGAAGAGGGAGAATCGCGACTGTCTCACCACATGACGAAAGTCTGGATTCTTCTCTGCATCCCCCATTGTGATGAACCTCCTAGGAGCTGCTGCCTCGAGCTTGCCTGCAAAGTAAGCGTGCTGGCAAGCCCTCACATGAACGATGTCGCTGTCGGAGATGATCTCCATGCAGTACCAGCACCTTTCTGTGCCACAAGGAAGATGGTCGCCGTGCATGTGCTTCCAGAACGCGGCATTGTGAATCTTGCGAGTAGTGTCGCCGCCAGTTTTGGGGAGGAGACACCACTTGCCGATGACGGGGAGCGAAGAAGGGTGCAGGGACGGTCCGCAAGGAATCTTGACAGTTCCAGTGCTGATGCCGTACTCAGCAGCAGGAATGGGATCCTGGTCCGAAGAGTCGATGGTTGGACTGTCGACGCGATAGGAGCTGGATGACGATGAGGAGATAATGATGGCTCTACCCTTTCCCTTGCCCACGATGACATCGGTTGATGTGGTGTGAGAAGACATGGGATCGGTGGAAGGCGGAGTGGCGGTCTCTTTTCTGCTCCTCTTGCCCTTTCCCTTGCCCTTGTTGCCCGTCTTCTTCTTGCGCTTGCCCTTCCCTTTACCACCGGCCTGACCTTGGCTTCTTTCTGGACGAGGTGGGTTGAAGTCACGAGGCACGTAGCATCCGACATGCAGAGAGAGGAAATCGAGGAGATTGCTACGGCTGGTGTCCCTTGGAAAGCTTCGGTGTCGATCAAGCCGCTCATGCAGAGCAAGGGCATACAGACCATTGCGGTCAAGTCCGATGAGAGGCATACGGGGACCGCCCTCTGCCTCGATGAAAAGACGAACAGCTTCTCGATCTGTGAGCCTGCTTCCACTCTGAAAGATGCCATTGGTCTTGCAGAAACGGTCGATCTGCGCGTAAGAGCAGTTCTGTGGAGCTAGACCATGCTTGCACACATGATCAACGCAGTCAGGACAGAAGCGCTGCTTGATGGTTTCAGCTTGGACCAGCCAGCTGCCTACGAACGCAACAGATTCGCGAAGCCTCTTCCCAACAAGCGGACTGAGACCACGGTTGATCAGGTTCTGGAAGAGTTCCGATTGTTCGTCAAGAACCCGAAAGTTGACGGGCATCGCAGTCTCTGAGGTTTGAGGAGCCGGAGGAGCATCAGGCAGGGGAAGCCGAAGCTCGGAAAGACGTGCATGTGCAGAGGCAGGAATGAGAGCGCCAACTGATCGCTGAGCAGAGGGACCAGCAGTGGAAGACGAGGGTCCGACAGCAGACGAGAGGCCAGCAGTTGATGAGGATTGGGCGTCACTGCGTCCTTCTTGCCCAGCGTCTGGAAGATCGACACCCCACAGATTCAGCAGATTGCGAACACCAGCCAGAATCTCGATCTCAGCGAGGGCAATGCGTTGCTTGAGAGACAACTCCTCGGTCGTTGGGCGACCTTCTTCTGGCGAGGCCTGCTCCAGGAGCATGAACTGATTTGGGCCTAGTTCACGACCAGGAAGATGGCTGAAGGATTGACGAAGTTGATGCAGCCTGTCAATCTTGCTTCGGAGAGCAGGATGAGACTCCAGTGCAGACCAAAGAGCAGAAGGGTCCTGGCCGTATCGTCTGCCCGATGCGTCCAGAGCGAAGGAATGCGCTTCGGTGTCGCCAACCGAGGCTCCAGCCAAGATCGCACTGACATCAATCCTAAACTCTGCCTGGTAGACCGTTTCAGCAAGCGTGGAGTCCGGTCGATGACCCATCAGCCTGCTGAGGACCTCCTTGGGAATCTTGGCCATCATCGTTGTGGCAAACGTTCTTCGCAGGTCGTAGAAGGTGAGGCCGGAGAAGTTGACGAGTGGATGCTTGGCCAGCTTCTTGAGATTGGCATCGCCGCGCCCGTAGAACATAGGAGACACTTTGATATTGTCTACCTGACCAGGTACAAAAGGGGACTGATCGGCCAAGAGGACAGGAAACTGCTTCATGTGCGGCTTGATCTTGAGAATCTCCTTCTTCCTGATTGTGCTGCGAGCTCGGACAGCTGGATCGTGTGACAGGATTCGGCGTATCTCGAGGCCTTTCTCGAACACATCGCACCAGAGGCCAAGAATTAGAAGCCACAGCACTGGGTCTCGATGCGCTCTTTCAGGCAAAGCACTGGTGAGAGCTGTCGGAATGAACTCGCCAGGGCCACGGTTCTTTCCATCAAACCAGCGGATCACCACGCCGAAGAAAGGATCATTGGTACCTTGACGCATGCCCAAGTAGGTGATCTCGGGCATGTCCCAGGTGAAGAGCGCATTGTTCTCTTCAAGCTCCTGAGAGGATTCAACTTGCGGCACCGGAGACGCTTGATCAGAGGAGCTGGAGACAGCAGCGACTGACTCCTCTGACGATGAGGAGTAGTCCACCAGCCGACGACCAGCAAAGGAAGACGACACTCCAGTGGACGAGGGACCTGCAGCTGATAGGAAGCCAGCGGTGGAAGATGGTTGAGCCGTGGAAGAAGAACGAGTAGCTGAAGAACGAGTAACAACCGAAGCAGTCGTGCGAGGAGGAGCTGCTGCTGCTGCCAAAGCGTGGCTTGGAGAAGATGGGGCAGACGATGCATCATCGGCAGAGTCTTGCTGCACCTCGTCTGGCTCGTTTGTGGCGTTTGTAGGCATCATCTCTCCAGGTCGCAAACCAGTTGACTCGCAGAAGGTGAGGATGAAGGCAGTACTGATGCGATCGATTGGACTGCACTCGATCAGCCAGATGCCTGAAGTCAAGATATCGAGCTCATCGTTGGTGAGGATGTGCTTGATGCGGACAGCTGAGCAGAGCCATCCTGCCTTGTACATCAGCTTGAAGACGCCGGTGGTACGTCATGGTGCGGTAGTTCTTGACATTTGCAGGGGCGCCCACCATTGCTCGCAAGTCTTCTTCTGTCATCTCCAGCGATTGATTGATCTCGTCCATCGAAAGGTTCTTGAAGCGATTGATGTTGGTGAGATAATGGCTGGCTCGCTCTTCGCCTAGATCCTTGATCATCTTCGAATGAAGGCCTCGATTTTCGACAGTGGCATAGTCAACGAAGGCGTCTCGGAGCGCAGAGATAGGCATCCCACCAGGATCTGCACCACGCTTGAGACGCTCAAGAGCAGCCTCGTAGCTTTCACGGAACCTAAGTGAAGTCCATCGTGTGATACCATCTGCCACCGACTCTGCGTTCCTGATGCTTGAAAGGGATCGAGGTCCGAGCCGCGCTTCAGATGATGTTGGGATACCTTCACGAAGGCCTGTCGAGGCTTCTGCCCTCGCCTGAGCCCTGGCGATAGCAAACTTGCTTCTGTTGGGAGCCGCCATGTCGAGATAGTAGAGCTGTGCGACGGGCAAGATGGAGAAGGAGAGTATGCCTTGTAGCGGAAGGAATGCGCTCCACGCAGAGCAGAGACTGGAGGAGGAACGCTGGACGAGATCAAAGGATGGAGGCAATTGCAAGAGTTGTGCAACAATCGGTGGAATCGCACAAAAAAAACGCACAAGTTGAGTGCCGAAACTCAACCACCACACAGGGATGTTCCAGGCTTGTGAGACCTGGGGCGCTGTCGACTCCAGGACGTGCACCTGTTTGTCGATGTCTTTAACGTCTGGGATTAAAGCAGACGGTGGTTGCTTGGGGTGGCGGTTGGGAGGCTGATCACCCAAGTCAATCCACGGTTGATGGAGCCTTCCACTCTGTTGGCCAAGGTGCAGATTGCTTTGCTCACTGAAGAGCGCAGAGCCCTCTCGCAGCTACTAGAGCTGCGTGGTATGCTTGCGGCTGCGCGCCAGCACAACAGCGGTGTGGGAGCACCAATCGAGAGTGGCAAGGAAGGAAGAGCAACCTGTCCTTGGCGAACAGAACAGAGTGGGCTTACCTCAACTATTAACGTCCCTGACTAGTGAGGACGGGTGTTGTTGAAGTGGCGGTCGAGAGGCTGATCCAACAGAGCAACACCAAAAGAGAAGAAGCTTGAAAGCTACAGCTTCCAGCGTAGAGGGAGAGAGTCGCTGCGCATCACAGAAAAAAACAATACCAAGTCGTGCCACACAATGTCAGCGGCGATCCCCAAGACAAAATGGCATCGTCACTAGTCACTTACATGGAGGATGAACAGCCAGTATTGACCGAGAGGGATAGGGACAGAGAACGGCCAAGAGATAGCAATCTTGAGGAAAAGGGAGGAGTCGAGGAGGGAAGCGAAAGGAAGGAAAGAGAATCGAGGAAAGAGGAAGGGAAAGGAAGGGGAGGAGAGAGCGAAGCGAAGTTCGTTGAGAGAAAAGGGGGGGGGGGGGGAGACAAAACGGGCAATAAGAGTCTCGCTTTATAGACATCTCAGCTTGGTCCATCAGCGGCGTGCAAGTGCCAGCCTAAGTTGATGTACACCGCTGAGATGCCAAAGTCTCCAACATCGAGTTCAAGACAAGCTGATCTTAAGCACAACAGCTCTCACCTTCGCCATGAGCATCAATTCCTGTGCTAGAGTGCCGTTGCAGCGCCCACAACGAAACCAAATGCGTGCGCAAGACGTTCCCTTTCTTTCGCAGATCCTTTCCAGCGCAACAGACCTGTCACTACCCAAGCACACCATCAAAACTTGCGCGCACCGCGCAAACCAAGACTCACCGTCTAAATCGGCACCAACCGGCACAACTATCAACACCTGATCACACTCATGTTTTGAGAAAGGAGCGCTCCTGGCTGCCAAACCGAGATTGCACCAAGACGTGGATCTCATCCCCTTTCATTTGATGGCATGGTAAGCCGATGCAAAGGTCAACATGCAAGCTTTCAGACCGAAATGCATCCGAAATGAGGTTGGCGCACCACTCGCAACATGACCGCATGCGACGAAGATGTGACAGGATGGCACTCGAGATGACGTTGAGATTTCTTAAATGAAGTGGATGTGACAGCCAACAGAGCGGTACACTGTTGCACAAGCGCAGCTTTTGATGTACATAGAATAGTGTCACTAGGCGAATGACAGCTGTTGAGATTGTGCGTAGAGGCGTGTGACAGCTGTTGAGACACATCTTTCCGCTTCGAATAGTCACTACCTGCGCATACCGTCGAAACCTGCACACACTGCGCAAACCCAAACCCACCGTCCAAACCAGCGCAAACCGGCATGAGAAACGATTCTATTGGTGGATATGGTCGGCGAATAGAGCGGCTAGAGTGGCAGAGTCGAAAAGCGCAGCTCTTCAGGCAACAAAGCGCAGGTCCGCAGAATATTCTGTCCCCACAGCTGTCACCCGCCTAGTGACACTATTCTAAGCGCACGTGCCTCAACAGCTGTCACACGCCTGGTGACGAATTTTTAAGCAGGACAAAGGGAAGCGAAAACTGAGCTTGTGACCGAGGCGATGGCAGTGCAACCTCAAATGAAATGAAACGCCAACGAGATTGCACCGAGATGTGGGTGTCATTCCCTTTCACTTGTGAGCATGGGAAGCCGACGGAAGCGATCAGCCGACGGAAGCGACAGAATGAGCGATCGCAAAGGTCAACGTGCAAGCTTTCAGCCAATTGCGTCCAGAATGAGATTGGCGCACGACTCAGAATATGACAGCATGTGCCGATGATGTGACAGGATGGCTGACAGATGACATTCCTGTGCATGACCGCCTCCTCTGCATGCACGGCCCCACCGTGCATCTGTTATCTCAATCCCGAGATCTGCAGCTTGCACCTGATGCCAGGCCTAGGGGAAAAAGCTTGCGACTTGTCGTGTCAGCCTGCGCAGAGCATCAGCGCGGTGCGTTCTGGTCCTCTCCGCTTTCCGACTTTTTGCCAGTCTTTGCGCCTTCAGTGGCTCTGCGGTGCGAATGAGCAAGGAGCATGCAGTTTCACACCCGACCCAAACTTTGTCCGTTCCCTTTGATTGTATGTGTAAAACGAGGACACCAAGCTGCGCCACAAACCAGTCTCGTCGAAGCTCAGCCCTATGCATTGCTCTTGAAGCATGCTGACGCTGTTTGAATGAGCGGAAAGGGAAAGCTCTTTTGCCCAGTAAGCTACACATTGCGCCAATGCACACGAATCAAATGAACTCAAGACGACGGCGAAATTGTGTTTATGAAGTAAATGTGATAGCCAATGGAGCGGTACACTGGGGCACAAAGCGCAGCTTTTGACAAGTCACCGTCCCTTTGAATTTTGTCACCAGGCGTGCCAGAACCATCCTGCAAACCTGCGCTTCATTGCCCGAAGAGCGGCACTTTTCGACTCTGCTGCTCTGTTCACTGACCAAATCCAACAACAGAATCTCGTTTCTCGAACATGGGTGTGATCAGGTCTTTGACAATTTGTGCCGGTTGATGCGGTTTGGACGGTGAGTTTGGGTTTGCGCGGTCTGCACAGGTTTCGACGGTGTGTTCAGGTTTTGACGGTTTGTGCGGGCGCAGGCATTGACGGGGTGGTCAGATAGCGACTGGTCTGCTGCGCTTGACACGATCCTACACTGTGATAGAAAGGGAACGTCTTGCGCACGCATTCGGTTTCTTTGTGGGCGCTGCAACGGCACTCTAGCACAGAAGTTGATGGTTCAACAGTCACAAAGTCGTCGCTCAGGCGCCGCAGAGAGATTTGCGCTGCTGCTGTGCTTAAGAATAGCTTGTCCAGCGCAAGAAGTTGGTGACTCTGGCTACTCGGCAGTGTACAATCTGCCTAACGAGGAGACTTGCACAGACAACAGCTTGCTTGCGTGCGTACATGACGACCATCTGCTCTTCGCATTTTTCTGCCTTGCCTCTGCTCACCATCATCCCTCACATCATCCTCCTTGCTCACCCGGGCTTCCCTCTCCAACGTCTCAGCATGCAACGAGGAAGAAACGCCCAGGCTAGAGCTAGAGCCGCGGAACGCGCCGCCGCCGCAGCTTCCCGCCGACGAGGGCAGCCAATCCCCGACGTAATTGTTTTGCTGCCCATTGACCTCTCAATCGTCAGCACCGCCGAGCCCGTCATCGAATTCGTGACGGAGTGGACTCGCCAACACTTTGGCTGTACTCGCGATGAAGCTGTGTCGAACGACTCAAGCGCGGCGCCGATCAAGATGGAGTGCCCATCGACTTGCTCCAGCGCGCCTTTGTGGAGTGGGCTTCGCCCGCCAATCGCGACAATCTTCGCTCTGCGATGATCGAGGACTTGGGCGAGCAAGTTGCCCTCGGATATCTGGCCGACATGGATCGCATCAAGAACCTCGCCCTCGCGCATCCCAACGCGCAACCCAACGCGCAGGCGGGCGTCAGTGGTCACGAGACGCTGGACATCCCTCAAGAGCTCAAGGACAAGTACTTGCTCACAGCCGAGGCCATGCGAGCCCAGTGGAACGCCTACATGCAGGTCATGGGCCGCAATCGTCTGAGTGGCATGCGATTGTCTCAACTCAATGACAACAACTCTGCTCTGTATCCCCAGGCTCAAGTACAGATGGCATCCAACGTGATCCTTGTCTTGCAGCAACACGGTCTTATCCGCTGAACTTCGACTCCATGTATGACATCAACGCAATTCACGTCTACACCTTGCGCCTCTCCTGCCTCTTGACCCAGTCCAACACCTTGAACTCCAACCCGGGCAGACTGCCCTTATGCCTCTTGAGACAGTCGACCAACTCGCTCGCATCGGGCCTCACCGCCGCTGCCGCAGGGTGGCTGCCCTCGAGCAGCGCAGCGCACTCTGCCTCGCTCGGAAGCGCAAACACGTTGTGGCTCTGTTCCCACTTCAGCGGGCCCTTCCCTCGCAGCAAACTGTCCCTTGCCTGTCTCGCCTCCTTGCTCGTCGGCGCCTCTGGGATCGCATCGAGCTGGGGCACGTCCATCTTGAGACCGGCGCGTTTAGCCGTTTCGATATCGCTAAAGAACTGGGCGCGGATGGTGGTGTCCGAGACCTTATCGAGCGAAGGCGGGTCCCAGTCTGCGATGCCGGTTCGACGCTTGCCCGTGGCGGGATCGCGTTCGAGGACGTGGGTGACGCCGGTGTAGAAGTCGCGACCGATGGAGAGATCGCAGAAGGCAGCGGCGAGACGCATGTCGAAGCGGAAGGCTTCCTCGACGTCGAATCGGCGCGCTTCGAGGATGGCCTGGTGGGTAATTTTGAGCGAGCGTGGCGACTTGGTCTTGAGGTCCTTCAACGTCTGTTGGGCCCACTGCTGCACTTCAGACGTCAACGAAGGGAGGCCGAGCTGGGCGAGTTCGGAAGCGGCTTGCGAATCGGCTTTGCCAGCGGCGATCTCTTCGAGGCAGCCAAAGATGGATTCGCACGAGAGCTGACCAAAGACGTAGTCGAGGGCGATGCGTCGGTCGCCAAAGAAGGCAGACTTGGCGAGCGTGTCTTTGGCGGCGAGCGGGTCGGAGGAGAACTCGAGGAGAGCCGAGGAGACGAGCGACGGGTTGAGCGCCGATTCGGCGGGAAGCGTGCTGAGACGGTGAGCGACGGTGTCGATGCTGGACGACGAGACGTAGTGCGTAGCGAGACCGACAAGATACGCCTCTTCACCGCTGATCCTGGCGCCGGTCATGCCGAGGTACTGTCCGATCCTGCCATCGAGACGCGCGAGCGCACGGGTGACACCGACGTCGGGGAAGTAGCCGATGCCGGTCTCGGGCATGGCAAACATGGTGCGCTCGGTAGCGATGCGGAAGGGAGCGTGGACCGAGAGCCCGACACCGCCGCCCATGGTGATGCCGTCCATGACCGAGACAAACGTCTTGGGCTTCCTGAGCTCGCCGCCCTTGCTCTTGGCGAGAGTGCGTGCGTCCTCGGCGCCTTGCCCTGCCGAGTGAGCGTTGGCGGCTTCACCGAGACGAGCAATCTTGTAGTCGAGCTGGAACTCGGAGCGGAAAAAGTCGAGGGCGGTGTTGCGGGTCTTGGGATCGGACGAGTCGGCGGCCTTGACGACGGCGAGCACGTCTCCGCCCGAGCAGAGCGCACGACCGACGCCGCGGAGGAGGATGACGTTGCAGGTGGACGAGCGGATGCATTCGTCTAGCGCAGCGTCGATGAGGTTGACCATCTCCTGGTTGAGCGCGTTGAGCGCCTTTTCACGGTTGAGCAGGATGGTGCGGAGACCGCCTTCGGAGAGCAGCTTGACGAGCTTGTCGTCGTCTACGCTGGGTGAGACGGCGTTCGACGCCGCCGAGGCGCGGTTGGGGGCAGAGGCACTCATTGCGGCTGGGTGAGAGGAGTTGAACTGACGGGAGACCTGGTTGAGCCTGTCGTTGGCGCGTCGGGTAGACATGGTGCCGGCGAGGAGGGACGGAAGGGCGGGTGCGAGGCGAGCTGCTGTTGGTGATGATGCGGCGAGGGGAGAACGTGCGAGGAGGGAGGAAGACTTGCGAAGGAGTGCAGACGTCCTCATGTCGGAAGGGTGTAGGGGGCAATGGTCGAGAGCCAAGGCGAGCCGAGGAGACTGTGCTAGGTATAGGGCGATGCTGCTGCTGCTATGAACTAGAGCCGTGGAGATCGTGAATGGCACAGATCATCAACGGGCCAAAAAAAAGAGTCGAAAGGATCCGGTTAGAAGCCGTCGAGTCGGCTATGACTTGCGACTTCCGGTTCTTCGTTTTCGCGAGCTGCCGATCCGTTGATCGAATTGGCGGACGAACATGGGATCGGGTCGCGTTCCCGTCGATCACAAGCAGATCCGGCTTCCCGCCCGCTGTGAAGGCAGCTTCTCGTGCCTGAAAGCTCGTCTGAGCTTGGCCACGCACGGACGGCTTGTTACCGCGGGCTTGACACTGCCTTCCACTTGTTCTTCCAACTTGCAACATCATCTACACATCTGCATCTCCGTCGCCTCCACAGCATCACGACAATGGCAAGCATCAAAGGTCCCGCTCCGGCTCCCACCTCGTTCCCTGGCGCCGAGAAGCTGCGCATCGGCATCGTCCACGCACGCTGGAACGAGGAATGCATCACTCCGCTCGTCAAGGGCTGTGTCGAGAACATCACCAAAGCAGGCGTCAAGCCCGAAAACATTGTCATCGAGAGCGTGCCCGGCTCGTGGGAGCTTCCATTTGGCGTTTCGCGCCTCATCTCGGCTTCGCAGGTGCAAGCCTCTTCGAACGTCTCGGATCTGATGGGCGCAACCTCGTTGCTGGACGACAACAGCAAGCCTGCGACTCCTACGACGGGATCGACGAGCGGCAAGCCGAGCAAGGCTGCGCTCGATGCTGTCATCGGAATCGGTGTTCTGATCAAGGGCTCGACCATGCACTTTGAGTACATCTCGGAATCGTGCTGCTCCGGTTTGATGCGCATCGGGTTGGATACGGGCGTGCCGGTCATCTTGGGTGTTCTGACCGCGCTCACCGAGGACCAGGCACTCGAGAGGAGTGGTGTTGGAAGGGGCGCCAACAAGGGCCACAACCACGGCTTGGATTGGGGTTCGGCTGCCGTCGAGTACGTATCATTGCCTGAATCGGTGCCTGGATCGATGTGTCAACGCAGAGCATCGATCGCTGACCTCTGCTTCTCTCTCGTCGACATTACAGAATGGCTCTCAAGACCAACCGATGGGCGGAGGGCAAGCTCGCTTGAGCTCAAAAGCGTTCCGAATTGCACCATATCTCCAGTAACGAAGGACGGTCCAGCTTTCATCGTCGCTCGTGGACCTATTCGTGGGATGGTTGTGGTTGTGTGTGTCCGTGTGTTGCTCATACTCCAGCTCTGAGTATCATGCACGCAAGGTAAGGGCAAGCCGTGATCTGTCGGATGATCGGATGGCTCCTTTGAGGCTAGCTGCTGCTGCTTTTCCCGATCCTGGAGCCTGAATCGGGTCATAGCTGTCTTATCTGATATGGCTCTGAGTGAGACGGCCGGGTGATGCTTGAGCACCTGAGTGAGCGTCGAAGTGCGAATTGAGGAACGCTTTGTGACGAGTTGTCCTGCGTACAACAACAGGCCGTAAATAAGACGCGATCTCGTACCCCCCGCACTTTCTAGACCCAGACGATTCGGCGACTCGATCTTCGAGCTGCAGCATCCAACGTTCTCGTCGATGACAGACTTGGCCCGCTATCTCCTTGTCTCCATCGACCGCCAGGTATGCTCTCCTAGCCACCATCACCACCAATCTCGTGTTGAGCAACGTCACCGCAAGATGTCCGCAGACAGCAACCGAACGCTGTACTTCCTCGAGAACTCGCGCGCCTTTCGCGTCGCCTGGCTTCTCGAAGAGCTCGAGCTGCCCTACACCCTCAAGCACTACGCTCGCATCGAAGGCAAACGTGCCGAAGCATCCCTCAAAACCGACTCTGGCAACCCACTTGGCAAATCGCCTTTCCTCATCGACGGCGACATCAAGCTTGGCGAATCGGCTGCGTTGGTCAAGTACCTGATCGAGCGATACGGACCTCAACGTGGTCGAATCGACCTTCTCGGCTCACCCTCGAACTGGCAGGAAAAAGGCGATGTTGAGGCGTGGATCTCGTTTAGCGAAGGGATGATGGTTCATACGCTCGCAGCTATCTATCCGCGTTGGTTCGCAGATGAAGCTACGGCGAAGGGTATCGAGAGCAAGATGTCGGCCAACATTCAGAACAACTTGAACCTTGTCGAAAGTGCGCTATCGAAACAGGGCGCGAATGGGTACCTGGTAGGAGGACGACTCACAGCTGCCGATGTGATGTGCGCCTTCTCGGCGGAGTACACCTTCTGGATGGATACGGGCATCACGAGCGAGGGCAAGAAGAAGGAGGACTGGCCGAACACAGTGGCTTGGCTCAAAGGCTTGGCCAAGCTGCCGTCTTATCAGAAGGCGCTCGAGAAGGGCGCAACGCACAAGTTTGTCATCAGCGATTAGCATGCCATCGCTTCAACCGACCGAGTCATGGCAAGATTCTCACGCTTCCCTGTCGGTGCCTTTCCGTCATAGATGCCTTCCGACCTCACAGTGTGCCCTTGATCAATGCCTGCGTGCAGGAGATTGAGCATCGGAAACCCTCACCGACGACATTCACGACGGCTGATGAGATCGATGCACATTCCTCCCAGAGTAAACCTTGCACAACAAGTTTGTGATTTTTTGGGTGGGGATGTGAGAGGGTAGCTGTACCCTCGTCTGGTCCTCCATCAACGGCGGACCTCGATAGTACAAAAAAGAATGCCAATTCGCTGACGTAGTGCTTAGTCGAGCTTGTCGACCTCGGTCTCGTTCTTGTCGGCCTCGTCAAAGTTCTCGACGACATCGGGGACGTCGTCGTCGTCCTTGGAGGCGCCGGCAGCCGCGGCTTGCGAGGCGGCGTGCTGGGCGTTCATGGCCTGGTACGACTCGGCGAGCTTGCGCAACGAGGCGAGCGAGTCCGGGCCGAGCTGGTTCAGGATGCCGGGCACGAGCTCGGTGAGCTCCTTGTCGACGCCGTTGCCGTACACGGCGAACGTGTTGCTGGTGGGGAGACCGTGGACTGTGGAGATGTCGAGAAGGAGGCATGTATGGTCAGTATTGGTGCTTTTTTGCGGTTGATGTGACAGCGATGCTTTGCCTCGAGCGTCGGAATCGCCGGCAAAGATGATTTTGACGAGGTCATGTTCTTGCCAGCTTCTTTCCGAGGTCTGCTGAGGAGGCGTCCGTCCTTCCAGCGTTTTTGCGGGATGGTCTTCGGATGCAAGAGCTGTGGCCTCCGAAGCGCTGAATCGTGGACCGAGAAGTATCCTCCGACCGTGTCGATGCGAGACCGTCTGACTATGCGTTCTTGGTCCATCGGCATTTGAGCTCTTCCACCATACATCCAGACAGCGCATCTGCGCCAAGGATTCCAGCTTCGTCATACCCATTGTCGATGTAGCGCTCTGAATGGCTGTACCTCTTCTACGAGGCGGCGCTGGAGAAGATGCACCGCTGTGCCGCCTGCAATTGATACTCACCCTTGGGAGCGGAAAAGTGAAGCACGTTGCCGTCCTCCTTGAACATGTTGACCTCCTCGATACCGGAGACGGGCTCCACCTGGAGCTTCTTGAGGGCGGCCTGGAGCTTGGGGTCCTCACCACCGGGGCCCTTGGGCTTAGGGGCCATCTTACGACGGGGGGTACCCTTGCCGCCTGTGTTGGTGCCAGAGCAGGATCCGAAGTGGTCCGCAATGCGTGAGGCATGCCGATACAGCGAGTCGATACGAGGTGATCCATGGGAAGGTCGAGCGGTGTTAGCGTGATGGGAGTCGATGCGTCAACGGTGGGATGCCAGGCGGTTTGAGAAGACGAATGGGAGCGAGTATGGAGAGTGGTGGTAGGTGCGCAACAGCGGAGAAGGAACAAATTTGACAGTCAGTAAGCATGATCATGGTGCGACTGAAGCAGAACCTAGCCCTCCGCAGCTCGATGCGGTCGCCGCCTTGAGCAGCGCAAGATGATGCTGCCGCGAAGAACCTCTTTGGAGCTGATGAATGATCGGAATGCAAACGTACCGGTACGGCTGGCAGCCTGGAGCTTGGCGAGCTTTTCCTGGTTGAGAACCATGTTGAAGTGAAGGGGGAAAGGAAAGCGAGAACGGAAGACCGAACGAGATAGGATCGAGATGGTATGGTGGAGTGTTGCGAGAGGATAGCGACGACGTTGACGAGTAGACCTATGCGCAGTGTGAGCTTGGCCTTCTGCAATCGACGGTGTGCTTCTTCGCGCGAGCAGGGCGCTGATAGACTCTGCCGCTGCTTGAACAGCCTGCATACTTCTCACTCTCGGCCGTCTGCATGCGATTTTCTGATTTCTCTTTCTTCTTGTCCCAGTCAGTTCAGGCGGGGTGATCAGAAGAAAGTCAGAGCTCGAAGCACAGCTTTCTCAGGCAGTAGTCCACGTTGGCTGACGCATCAATCCGACCGCATCCATCACCTTATAGATCACATCAAAGTATTATAAGACGAGGGACTGCAAGCTGAAGGTTTTGAAGGGAGCAGCATCAAGTATGACGATTGGATTCCCGACGCTGATTGGAGCACTGCCGCAGCTGAGGCCGGAGCGATTTCTCGCTCTAACAAGGCTCAATTTTTCAAAGCTAGTTTGTCGTCTGCAAGGAATCTCACATGAGTCGCGAAAAAAGGCCCAATTCGAAATCAGGCAGCTGTCATTTCAACTCGAGGGCAGCAGTTGTATTCGAATCACTTTGATTACCGGAAAGAATAGGCGAAATCCAAGAAGAAATCGAGCAGCAGGGCCTGAACCGGGAGCGGACCTGTCTCGAGTCTGTGATTGTGAGTTGGAGTTGAGCTAGAAGGTCGAGGGAGGGTTTGCAAGCTCACATCGCTCGCCCAGAGTCACAGTTCCATCTGCCGATATTCCCTGCAGCAGCCAAGTTTGTCAAACTTGGAATCACCGTTCGACCTTTTGATCTTCACCCCACACCTGTTGTCACCATCTGGCTCGCTCGGTCACGGCTCGACTTCTCCTACCCGCACGACGTCTCGAACAGCACAGCCCGTTGTGCTTAGCGTTTCTTTGCGGAATCTCTCTTCCAACACACACTCTCTCGGTCAGTCAAACGCCATTCACATTACATACACACAATGTCAAGCTCTCCAGTCTTGAACGTAGGTATCACTTCTCAGTCACATCGCAATGGCTCATCAGCACGTCGGAGCCGCCGTCGCTGCTTGACCAGCGTCGGCACTTCTCTCGGGACCGCCGTCGCACACGGATGACCCGCACTCACTGCGGAATGCTTCCGCCGCCCTCCAAAGTGCAGCCTGCTGACTCTCTGCTCTTGCCTCGCTCTCCTCAACGCTTTCCTGCCTCATGGCTATCAAATCACTCTGCGACATGATCTGCCACATCAACGCTATCTCCGATGATTCTGCCGCCTTCCGCACGACCCACGTTGATCACCCAACATCCGCACTGTCACACACACACAGGTGGTCCGCTACTCGGCACTCGTTGGTGGTATCGGATACGGTATTCTCCACCGCAGGACATTGCAAGCAAAGGAGGACGTCAAGGCTGCTCACGCCGAATACAAGCACAAGGAGCACCTCATTCAAAAGGCAAAGGAGGCGTACAAGAACCGTCTCGTCGCCAAGCAGAGCGATACCGGAAGTGAGTAATCCAGAAACAGCATCGACGGCGTTCCGCAGGCGTTGGCCGTCAAGTTAGATGATGTGGAGCGCGGATGCAGTTCAGCAAAGGATGCGGGCACAACGTCGAAGGGCGGCGTAGCGGCAGAGCAGTGGAGCACAACGAACAGGCGCACAGCATCCGACCGAAAGCTCGCACGCCACATCCTTGCATCGCATTGGCAAGGGACTCAGCATCCATGTGATTGCAGAGATGGACATTTGGTCGAGCCGATGGATCATCATCGTTTAACATGCACGCAGGCGACGCTCTTCCCCCGAGGCTCACGGATAGAGCCACTCGGTCGCAGCCACGCCTCACGCCGCTACGCAGACAGACGTTGATCTCTGTTGGATCGACGTGCAACAATCTGGACAGTCACCCTAGCAACTCTGCTCGCACCGCCCTCTCCGTTGTGACCTGCGACGCCTAGCAGCCCCGACTGGACCTCATCATCGCGCCACGAACGTCTGCCTCGCTTCGACGACCCTGGTCGCACCGACACACAATTCCCTATGAGCCGATTGCTGACATTCCATCCCATTCTACTTTCTCCACTTACAGTTGTCACGGACCCAGAGAACCCAGCGTTCGACTTGGAAAAGTTCCTCACCAAGCTCGAGCAGGACAGCAAGTGAAAGCCTTGCGATCGTCCTTGATCCACACTCACGCACACGTTCTAGATTTCTGGCAAGTAATCTCAAAACCATATTGCCATCATCCTATCGCTTCGAGTGGGTTGTCTAGAGTCCGGTTTCCGCTTGGCGACACTGAGCCTGGGCAGAGCAGCTACTGTTTGTGACAGCGCGTGATCCGAAGTACTTGGCGAAATGGAGCGGCGGCGACGGTCCGTTCCACTTGGCCCGGAAGACCGCTGTCTTGGCTACCACGGACATTGCTTCCTTCAAAAACCTCTTCCAGGGGTTGTGTTGGAGAGCAGCAGCGTCCTGCTAAAAATTGGGATTGGCGCGATCGACGCGGATCAGCGACATGGACAGCCCATACGTGCCCGCCCTCATCACGCCTCGAATCGCATCATCTCCTCGAGATCTTGCCTGGCGAAGGCGTTGTCAGCACGTCGTTCGTACGCACATCAGCACTGCCAAAAGCAATGCAACTTGCCAACGGTGTCAGCTCGCTCATCGACGACTTCGTCTACGTCTCGTCCGATAGCAAATACATACGAACGATAGCGAAGCCATCTGTCAGCCTTGCCAGCGTTGTCTCTTGAGCGAAGGGACGTTCAAGCAGCATAGTCTGGCCCGTGTGACGGCAGCGTCAGACCAGCGTTCTTCGAGTCCTTCGGTTACGACGGTCACCTTGACGCTTGATCATTGTTCCCAATAGAAGCATCTCTTTTCGATACTGTGCATCGTTCGAATACGCAGTTCGGATCTCCCAGAGGTAGTTGCTCGCTACCGTCGGCCTCGAGGTGCGTCTCGGCTCAAGGACCGTCGAGCTGCACGCGCGCAACGCCGAGTACAATTCGAGCGTCCAGCTGCCGTCACCACATGTATGCGCGAGCCCGAGACCACGGCTCTCAGCCTCAGCTCCAACACGATGGTTGCCTCCAGCGCCAGTTCCAAGCCACATTTCGGGTTGCAAACAAGCTCGTATCCTCCTAACGCGCTGGCTCGAGGCCGACTTCAGCGAGCCCAAGATTCGGAACGTCGTCAGCTTGCTCGCCACGGCGCTCGTGCAGATTTTGCCTCTGAAGCTGAACAATGGTTTGAAACAAAGCTAGAATACATTCTTCATCTCAATCCTGGATTCTACTTCAGGCTCACTTGTGGTACAGGTGGTATTGTCTCGAGGTGAAGCATCCCGAGCGACTGCGTTGCATACGTTGGATCCTGTCGTGAGAAGGTGTGGCTCGCCAGACTCGCCCGGCCTGTCAAGTAAGGCTTTCCTCGCTGATGGATTATTTTCGGAACGCGGCAAAGGCTCTCCACACTTCAGATCTCTCCATGCCGTGTCTTGACAGCCCACCATCATCATCACCTGAGCGCTTCATTCCGATCCCACACGTCGAGCCCACGATGGACCCGCTACCAGGCGCCTCAGCCAGCGCAAGCGGCTCCACGTCCACCTCCACGACCGCAAACAGCACCGAACTCATGATCGCCCTCTCGCAGATCCAACAACTCATCCCACTTCTCGACTATCGACCCGGTGGCCTGACGCATCTTCTCCCCACCCTGCTCACACCGCTTCTACCTACAAACGACGCAGTTCCAGGAGAATCCATGCAGCGCTATCGAGCGAATGTAGACCACGCCTTTCGCGTCGCAGGCGAACTCGTTGGTCGCGTGCAGGACGGTGCTCCAGTCGCGAACGCGCTCGACCTGGCGGATAGGTTGATGCGGTCAGGCGACGAGAAGGCGCGAGTGTTGAGGGTGAGAAAGAAAAGAAGACTGTTCATGGAGCAGGAGAAGGTGCTCGAGGTGAATAGTTGGGGTCCGCCCGTGCCGCTGAGGGGGAACGTCCTCGCGAAGGGCTCCGACGCACAGAAGAAGGAGGCGGAGGGAACGGAAGACAAGGTCGTAGAGGTATCCGCCTTCCTCCCCTCGCAAAACCCGCCCAACACTGTCCTCGCCGCATCACAGCAGAATATACCGCAACCGACAACGGCGCAAGCGGTGCAAGAGTATCTCGGAGCGCTGCACGCCTACCTGCAAATGACCGTCGATAGAGGGCTGGCTCCGCAGACAGTGCCGCTGAAACACGTCAAGGCGCGCATCGCTGCGTTTTCGCAGCAGGGGTTCACGCTGGAAGTGCAGGTAGCTCAGGTGATCAAAGGGTTGATCGAGGCGAGCTTTACTTATGGCAAGATCGCTCCGGCAGAGACTGCGGCCGCCGAGGATGGAGGAGAAGCAGAGTTGGAGAGGGTCGATGCGGTCGCTCTCACGTTGGGTGGGGTCAACGAATCAATTGTAAGTGCGCTCTCATCTTGCCTTCTGCTCGTCGTGGTCATAGTAAGAGCGCAGCTGCTGACGCTTGATGCTCGTTCGTTCACCGCGCATAAAGACATCGACCACACCGAGCGCATACCCAATCTTCCGATCCCTATCTACCGACGTCCTTGCTCAAACTCAACGTGCAACCTCCTCGCTTCCGTCTCCACAAACTACGGCGGCAGAGAGAAGGACATGGACGGCCTATACACCGGTCACCGAGGCTGTCACGCGCATCATCCTCGCCGCAGCCCAATTTCAATCATAAGATCCATTCCTATGCAGCTTCTGCTCTTGTTCTAGGTTTTCTAGTTCTTCTCCGCAGGGGTATCCTTACTCGACGCGGCTGTGGAAGAACCCGACGACCCGCTCGACGAGTTGCTGCCCGACGAACGACTCCTCTTTCCCCTCGTCTCGTCCGACTTCCCACTCGACCTCTTGCGCCCACCCTCCTTCTCACTACCCGTCTTCTCGATCAACCGCCTGCTCGTCTCGACGTACTGACTCCATCTCCTCTCGAAGCTCTCCGTCAACCTCGCCGCCACCCCTTCGCTACCCTCCACCTTATCTGCGGAGATGGAGATGCTGAAATCGCCACCGTACGAGCAGATTCCAATGCCGAGCGTACCCTTCCCTGCCTGCGGGGGTAGAGCGGTCCAGCGCACCACCTCCTGCCCAGCGAGCGTGATGCGCTGCTTGGACGGACACGGCACATTCGTCACCACCGCCGTGAAGCACGTGAGGATGCGTTCCGTCACCCACGTCGTCGGCCATCGCACAACATTGAGCTTCGTCTTGGGCAACAGGCCGAAGGGGACGGGGAAGATGACGGGCAGCTGACCGGTGATCTGAACGAGGTGGAAGAAGATTTTAGGCAGGAGCGAGTTCTTGAGGATATTGAGACGGCTGTGCGTGGTATGCAGACGACGGTGGAGCGTCTTGACGTCGGTCGAGAGGCCGCTGGTGGTGGGGAGGTAGGCAATGCCTCCGGTGGAGAGGTTGCGCAGTGACCAGTCGCCCGGTTCACGGATCGAGATGGGGATCATGATGCCGATGGGCGAAGGGAAGATCTTGTGCGAGAAGCGTTTCACCGCGTTGAACCATCCCGGCTGGTCGGCCTGACGGTCGAGCTCGTCGTTGATCACGTCGGCGATGACGGTGCAGATGATATCGTTGACGGTGAGATGCGTGCCGATGAACGGACGAGAGTATCGTTTCCCACCTTGCACCTTGTCGAGAACGCTACCCGGCTGAACACCCGAAAAGGCCTTGGAGATGAGCTTGACGTCCGACAGCGAGATCGAGTTGGAGATGCTAAACTCCTTATCGTGCTTCCTCGGGCCAGGGTAGCTGGCGGTGACGTAGCGCTGACGCCAGAACGTAGCCATGAAGAAGAAGCTGGTGGTGACAGCCAGCGTGAAGCAACCGAAGAGGTCCTTGATCGTCGAGACGAGCCAGCTGGTCCAGTAGAGCGCCATCATGACGAGCTGAAGTGCCACAGTGCCGTGGAAGCGATCGAGGCTGGCGAGCTTCTTGTTCATGCGCGAAGGCAGCGCCTTGCCCAGCTTGGCATCGCTGAGCAGCTGCGCACCGTCGGCCATCATGCTCTCGAGCTTGGGACCCAGCGAGGTGATGAAGAGCTGGCTCATGATGAAGCCCTGACCGTCGGCCATGGTGTGGTGACCGCGGATGACGCAGGCGCCCTTGGCACCCGTCAGCTCGTCGACAAAGTTCTCGAGCAGTACGGCCTCCCAGAGCGGTCTGGAGTAGTCCCAGTCCCGAGCGATGAACTCGGATGCGTAGGCTTCGAGCTCGCGCCTGCCTGCATTACCGGGCAAGTTCTCGGAACGCATGTGGTGGTCGATGTCGAAGTGCTCATCGTCGATAAAGACGGTACCGTGGAAGAAGCGTCCGACGTCGGCCAGCTTCTGCTTGTACTTGGGGAAGTGCTCGACCTGTTTGAGGATGGCATCCTTGATGTCTTGGAGCTTGGGCGGCTCTTTGAAGGTGTAGGTGGCGGTGCAAACGGGGTTGAAAGAGCTGATACCGTCCATGAGGAGCCACATGTTGTCGATACCGCCGATGGCATTGACCCTGCTGTAGATCTCCCACTGGATGAGACGCTCGATGTAGACGGCGACGGCCATGGTCTTCTCGGCGAGCTGCGCCAGAGGGCCGCCTTTGCGCTGCTCTACTACACGTTGAAGGGCTGCTTCGGTGCGCTCAGCTACATTGTGAACAGTGGTGCCAAGGGCGGGTGTGTTGTAGCCTGAAGCCCAGGGGCTTTCGTCGAAGGCAGAGACGATTCCGGGGAAGAGAGGATAGAAGAGCTTGCTGGTGGGTGTCGCGGTGCCGCTTGCGTGACCGTTGGAATTGCCATTGAGGGTGGTGATGCTGTTCATACGGGCAAAGCGAGACGACGACTGGACCTTCGGACTACCATTGGAGCCGCCGAACTTGACCGCCACGTTGGGGTCCAAGGTGGATGCTGGTGCGCCAGAGCCCTTGACTTTGGCGGCGGGGGAAGCGGTGGCCGGGTTCTCTGCTGTAGACGACATGCTTGCGACCCAATCCAGCGATAATGATGGAGACCAAGGTGGTGGCGGGATGGAGAGCCCGTCGTCAAAGCATGGACAGTGAAAGGGCAAGGGGAAACTTTCGGTGTGACATGTGAACTTTTGTTTCACCGCCCAACGTCATCGCCCGCATTTGCCGCCGACGCTGCTTATCCTCTGCCTGAGCCAAATCCCGCGGAAGCTCAGGCTGAACTTGCGGGGAGAATTCGTTGAAGATGTTAGACCACCCAAGTCATGGCTGTGACGGAGGGAAAAGGCTCAGCCGAGTCCCGCGACTTTGGAGTCGAAGCGCGTCGGCAATCACCTTGTGCTCTTCCCTATCCTCAACCTTGCCATCCCGCCGTGTTCCAACCTTTGGCACTCGCAGCAGCAGGATGCCAGCACCAACAGCAGCAGCTGCTGCTGCCTCGGCAGCGGATGACAAGTCTGCCATCAACGATAAGGACAAGCAAGCATCCACCAAAACCACCGACTCGGCAGCTCAGACACCCAAAGATGCAACAATCCCGCTCCCATCCACATCTGCTGCGGCCGGATCGTCATTACCCGCCAACGAAGCTTCAGCAGGGAGCGTATTCAGTAGCCCGGACATGACCGCTGCTGTGCTTGCCTATCTCCAGAAGCGCGGATTCGATCGCGTCGAGGCTGCCTTCAAGGCTGAGCTCGATGCTCTTGCGTCTGGTGCAACCGCCGAACAGGCAGCTGCAGCGGCTGACAAGCTCGGACGACCACCGACAGTGAGTCTCGAAGATCTCGCCGCCAAGAACGCACCTCGCACGACGGCGGACAAGGACGGTGACAAGGACGGTGACAAGGACAAGGAAGCCGCCGAGACTTCAACAAAAGATCAGACGGTGGTCGCGGATGTAGATCTCACCTTTGCAGAGGACGGCGATGTTTCGGCTGCGGCAGCACAGGCACTTCTTCTCGACCCCACAGATCGCGCGAGAGGATTTGCGATGCTCAAATCGTGGTGTCACGGCAGTCTCGACATCTACCAGCCTGAGCTGCTGCCCATTCTGCTGCCGCTCTTCGTGCACTCTTTCCTCGATCTCGTTCTCATGGGTCATGGTCCCGCTGCCTCGGCGCTCTACACTGCGCACGCTGCTTCGTTCCTGCCGACGCACACGGCGCTGCTCTCTCAGATTCGCTCGCTCGCTCTCCCCTCACATATTCAATCGGATCCGCTAGCACAACGATTCAGATCCGAGCGCTACGTCGTCAAGATGTCCAACACCGTCTTCAGTCTGCTGCTTGGCTGGCTGACCGATGGAGGAGGACCCGTATCAGGCTCGACCAGCAGCCTCGAAGAAGCCGAAGCACCCGCTCGACGTGGAAGAGAAGCCATGCTCAAGATCATCAACGAGAGGTGTCGTATCCAGGTGCTCTCGGCTCAGCCCTATCAAATCGATGCTGCCGTTCTGGAAGAGGGGACTGGACTCACGGGTGCTGGTCCTACCTACTCGAGCGTCACAGCAGGCGCATCAGCACGAAGCCGGATCCACGCCTCAATAGCCAAGAATGCCGTCTCGCAGGGCGATGCGCTGGCTGAGTTCAACGCGAGAGCGGCAGGACCCCAGCTCAAGCTCCATCCATCCGTGCCCTTGACCGAGAGGCTAGAGACCGAAGTGCAAAAAGAGTTGCAGGAAGTCGAACGTCGCGAGAAGGAGACGGCCGCCGCCGTCCAAGCCGATCAAAACAAGGAAGCCGAAGCATCAAGCTCGACGGCAGCTGGCACTGGAGCAACGCAAGAGGCGGCGGCTGCTGAGGGGAGCAACGCGGAACAAAGACAGGACGGCGATACGACAATGCAGGATGCAAGCACCGCCGACGGCGCTCAGGATGGAGACGCCGCTTCCCGAGCCAGAACAGCTTCGGTACGTCCCTCCGAGCCACCGACTTCCGCTCCTGGCACCGCGCCACCTACTGCCGCAGCCGAAGCAAAAGCGACTGGCCCTGACTTCTCCGGCGGCCTACTCGCAGCAAGCATCACCGACCTCCCCCCACAAGCACCCACCTTCCGCACCGTCGACGTCAAGCGAGAGGTCCAACGGATCCGCGACGCTCGCAAACGCATCCGCCTCGATCCATCGCTTCTGAATGGATCCGCCTCGACATCGACCACGTTCACCTCCGGCGTCCGCGATTCTAGCATCAATGCACTCGGCGAGCAAGGCGCGCACGCCGCACGCGTCGCCGCGCTTCCCTCGGTGTGCGCCTACACCTTCCACGACGCTGACGACGGCATCACCTGCTCCACCTTCTCCGACGACATCACGCTCATGGCGGCCGGCTTCGAAGAGTCGTTTGTCCAAGTGTGGTCGCTCAAAGGCGAAAAGCTTCGAGGTGTTCGTGGCAACCCCAACCTCTCTTCGATCCGCGACAGCCGCACGCTCTCTCGACAACGTGAGACCGAATCCTACTCGACGCGTCGGTTGATCGGCCATTCGGGTCCGGTGTACGGCGTCGACTTTGACCCCGTCGGCGGCTCGGCCTCTGCACCTCGACACCTGCTCAGCTGTTCCGCCGACGCCACCGCGCGCCTGTGGAGCCTGGACACATACAGCGCGCTCGTCGCCTACCGCGGCCACCAGCATCCCGTGTGGGACATCAAGTGGAGTCCCATCGGCACGTACTTTGCTACCGCTTCGGCGGACAAGACGGCGCGGCTGTGGTCGACGGAGCGCGTCAACCCGCTGCGCATGTACGCGGGGCATCTGTCGGATGTCGACTGTCTCACCTTCCATCCGAACAGTCTCTACCTTGCTACGGGCTCGTCGGACCGCAGTTGCAGGCTGTGGGACGTGCAACGCGGTGCCTGCGTGCGCTTGTTCGTCGGTCACCAGTCGGCGATTTCCTGCCTCAAAGTGAGTCCGGATGGGAGGTACCTCGCTTCAGCAGCAGCGGGGAATGGGACCGCGTCGCAGTTCGCCGGTGTCGACGGCGTAGATCCCACCTCGAAGGGTGCGCATATCAACGACGTCTCGATCTCCCTCTGGGATCTGGCGAGTGGAAGGAGGATTAAGAAGATGTGGGGCCACGAAGAACGGATTTACTCGATGGATTTCTCGGCCGATGGCTCGCTGCTTGTGACGGGAAGCGAGGATTGCAGTGTTCGATGCTGGGATGTGAGGGCGGTGGGTGGGGCGAGGAAGACGCCTGCAAAGGGGAGCTTGGAGGCCCAGCAGGCAGTGGCGGGGGTGGGGGGACCGGTGCCATCGGCGGTCCAGCTGGCCAGTGGAGGACTGGCAAGTGCCGCAGCCGCGAGCCAGACTAGCGGCGCCGATCTGGCCAATACGAGTGCGGACTGTGTGGCGACGTTCCACACCAAGAGGACGCCCGTGTTGGACGTTCACTTTACGCCGAGGAATCTATGTCTCGTAGCGGGCGTCTACGAGGACTGATGGGCGTCCGGTCGTCTCTTCCTCACGCAATGTCACCCCCTCAATGTTTCCTTTTGTCGCGGTTCGATGTCTGCAATGCTGGGTGAAGACAGGAAGCTCGCGGTGGGACAGTCATGCTGCGCTTTCAGGCGTGAGCTCGCTTCATGCGATCTTCTGGTGAGGTCATTGACGGGCCGGTTGCCCGACCCGATGGTGCAGGCAAAAGTCGTGTGCGCTGGCGGTCTAGAATACAGAGATCGAAGAGATAATGACGACTACACATCCTGCCAATCGAGCGAGCCCAAGATAGCCGTCTTCGAGGGCAGCCTGCCGGTGCTCGGCGAGAGCACGGTGATCTTCTTGCGCACCGTGTCGATGTCTGCCACGTGAACAAAGCCTAGAATCGGCGCGCCGATGATCTCGTCGTCGGTCGGGTTGGTACTCGAATCTGGCTGTCCTGCGCCTCCTCCACCCCGTGGCGGTTGGATGAGCGCCAGTACGCTGTGCAGCAGACTCGTCTGATCTGCCGCCGAGTTGGTCGGGTCGAGCTTGACGAGCTGCGTCTCTGTGACCGTCCTGGATGCTCCGATCGGCAGCGCGGACGAGGGAGCGAGACTCTCCTGTCCGACCTTGTAGATCTCCAGCAGGTCGAAGGGGATGGTCGTGCTGTACGGGCTGAGTGACGGTACGCCACCCAGCGGATCGGAGTGGCCTGGAAGCACCGCCTTCGGCACGCCATCCTGGTTCCCGCCCACACTCGACCCGCCGTAAAAGTACGTCTTGACCTGCAACGCCTTCAACCTCGCCCTATACGTCTCGTCCAGCTCCACCACACCTCCACTCTTCGGCAACTTGATCACATTCACCCTCGGCAACTTCTGCCCCTCGGACCCCGGAACTTCAACAGCGTTCGCATTGGCGCCAAAGATCTTGGTCATCTCCAAATTCAGCTTCTCATGACCCAGCACGACGATCGTGTCGACCTTGAACGCCTTGACGCAGTGCTGGATGAAGGCGTACTTGTTGCGTGCATCGGCGGTGATGACACCCGGAGTATCGATGAGGAGACCCGACATGCGAGAGCGGAAGTCGCGCGCTAAACGACGCTCGACGCCCTCAGCGAGCCAGTCGACGACGCGGCGGAAGTGACGCTCGTTGTCGCGGACGCTTTCTTTGCCGAGCCAGAGCGAGAGCGGGGCGACGCCATGTGCGGTGGATGTGCCGGGTGGGATGGCGCCCGTGGTGCTTGTGTTGGTGCCGAAGGGGAAGGCGGGAGAGGGGGAGGGGAGCGATGCGAGCGGGAGAGGGGAGAGCGGGAGGGCGGAGAGGCAGCAGGGCAGGGGAGGCGCGCCGTCGCTGGGGTCTAGATTGACGACGACCGGCCACCAACCGGTGATGTCGCTTCGCTTTTCCTCTTCCCGCTTCTCTTTTTTGGCCTCTTCGGAAAGGTTGGCGTCCATGTTGGGGTAGATGATGCCATCACCACCGGTGCGCAGGCTCTCGGCCACCTTGCCCGCTTCGCCTTTGCCCAAGCTGGCCACTGCGGGAGATCGAAGCGCGTAGTTGGCGAGGAACTTGATCAAACTCGTCTTTCCCGCCGATTCCGGTCCCAGAACCATGACCCTAGGACCCTGTCCCTCGGGTCGATACACCGTCGACGCCGCAGTGCCGCTCGGATCGGACTCAGTCTCGGTGTTGGGATCCGTCGTGCGCGGTGCAATGTAGCTTGGGTCCAGCACCGACCCTGCCAGTGTCGAAAGCAGCTTCGCATCTGCTCTCAGCGCCTGTCGAGCTTCGATACGCTTGCGTTCGAGGTAGAGGTGAAGATTCGAGTAGGCGGTGTAGACGGGAGACGGCTCGTCGGCGAGGTACTCGGTCGATGCGGAACCGGCAATCTCAATCTCGGCTCCTCTCCACGACGAGACGGCTGCCTTTGCTTCATCTCCAAACGGATACCACCGTTCCTGAGTGCCACCGACGAGCTCGGCACCAAAGATCTCTGCGTCCGGCTCTTCACCGGTCTGCGTTTGGCCTTGGACGAGTCGGATGGAGAGACGCTCGTGGGGTTCGAGCTCGAAGCGGTATTCGGAGCGCGGAGGTAGAAGCACACGCCTGTGCTGGGACGATCCTTCTGCTTGGCCGTCCATGATGAAGAGCTGCCGGTGTCAGAAGGGCCCTGAATCGTGCTTTGGTGATGAAGATGCTGATGGAGGAGGTTGAACCCTTGAAACGCGCAACTTGCAAAGGCACGACAAATTCTACCCGAGATCCGCGTTTTGATGGCAGAACATTGGATCGGCGATTTTCTCACGGTTGCTCAGCATCACCTCGACGTCGGCAGCTGCCGCATCGGAATTGCCGTTGCTGTGATCGTGAAGCGGATGGGTAGCGACAGACTCGGATGTACCGCTGCTTTCTCTCCGGGGTTGACAGCGACTAGACAGGGCTGACGTCGGGAAAGGGCGGAAGGCACGAGTTCTGGTCCAAGAGCAAGCGACCGAGCGCTGTGATCCAGGCCAATCCCCTTATCTCTCGCTCCAAAGTTGTTCAGCCTTCTGAGCTGAGCGACAGTCAGAGCCTCACTATGCATCGGAACTGAGCCCGAAGTCTGCTGGCAAGATGTTTTGTCGGACGGCTCCCTATTCAATGGATCATCACACGACTTTGGCAAGTCACATGCTCAGCGAGACGCATTCATATCACCCACTCAGTTGTAAGCTGCTGTTTTCAGTGGTCCCACCACCCACCAAATGGAAATGTTGACCGGAACGGTTGACACGGAAGCAGCGAAGATCCCGCATAACAACAGCAAACAATGATGCGATATCCGACGGCCGGAGAGGGCCTGTGCGTCACCCCACAATTGGACGAATTTTTGCCAAAAAGGTGACCGTCACGCGAGAAAACGAATCACAGACAGCTCCTCGACTTGATGAGGCATGGTCTTTGACTGTCCATGCTTGGAGGTTGGTAGACCAAGCAGACTAGAATGGGAGCATTGCTCGCTGCGATGTTGCGTTGGTGTCACTACCTTGCGGCGAATAGGCTGAGTGACGTGCGCCGAGAAAACCGAGGGTGAGCTTTCTTTGCAGCCGAGGTTGAGTTGAACAACGCTTGTCTATTTGTCACTCGGATAGCTCCGATGAGAAGCGGGTGGGCCAGCTTTGCTCACTCGATTGTTTCCTATGGCAGGCACATCCGACTGCTGCGGATTCAAGCTCAATCTGCTTCAGAGGAGCGGCGACAGAAGGCAACGGATGGAAGACGGCCCAGGTCTGTCTGTCTGAATGTCAAGGAAGGATCTGGCATGGAAATTGGCATTCGCGACAGCAACGCCGCGTTGGGCCGAAGGAGCATGTGGAGAGAGAGAGAGAGACGCACTGCTGACTGTCACTGCTGCATGCAATCCTCGACCGGAGCTTCAGGATCTAAGAAAGAACCACTGCGGGGAAGGAACAGAGGGGATCGAAAGCGGGGTCGAAACTAGCCGCATCTCGGCACCACCAGTTGAGTCCAAGGCGTGTACCGTCATCGGGGAACCAAGAATGTCTATCAGAGGCAGCAGCTGTGGTCTGGGCCGTACGCTGGAGAGGAGGAGGCGCAGAGAAGAGCGAGATCTTGAGACAGAGAGGTCGCCGACCTGTTAATGCCGCTTTGCAGCAGCAAGCAGCGATGGAGACAGATTCTGTTGTGATTTTCCCCGCTCAGACCAACGCCAAAGCCAGTCACCGAAAGAAATACTTTAGAAAAAAAGGGAATAAAAAAGGTAGCAGAGCGGTGGAGGCATAGACAGTCAACAGAGCGAGAATATGGCGTGCGTGCATTGACCAAGATCGACACGTCGCCGTTTGCTTCAGCATGACCTTCTTCATCCTCGGCCCTCCTTCTTTCAAGAGGAAGGTGCAGGAGCTGAAAGGAGAGCCAGTTCTCATGCATTGGTCATGCACAGACGGACAATGAGCATGGACAGCGGGACCAAATTACAGGGAGAGAGGCAGAGAGGGTTGGTCGGAGGGCTCGACCGATGGGCCGAGCGAGCAAGAGTGTCAGTGAAGTCAAGTCCATTTCCAATCAAGGCCGCTTTCCCTGACAGAGTGGCTGGTCGGTCGGTCCCTTGGCAATTTTCCCCCCTCTTCGCTTGCCTGCCGCCTCGTCTGGAGGGGATGTTTCAAGCCTCTGGCCGGTGTCACTGCCTCGAGATGTGGAGTCGAAAGAGCCAAGACCACTCTACAGAGCCCCCCCTCGAATCGGTCCCTCTCGCGCCGCTGCCGCTGTTCGAGTCGCTCGTGACCCCCATCTCCTCAGTTCGCCGCTCCGCTCAGACCGCCTCGCGTGGCTCATATATAGGCTGGCCCCCTTGTCGTCACCATCTCCCCAACCTCTCCGACATACTCTCACCTTGCATCCGTTCATCCTTCTTTAACGGCTCAAGCGTAATTCCTCTCCCCGTCATTTTGTTTCCCACCACCATCCGGTAGATACAAGAAGACAGACAGGAGCTCCCCTTTTCCATTTCTGCCTCATCCTCGCAAAGAGTACACCAACATGGCTGAAGCCGACGTCCCCGAGGTCCCCACCTACGACGTCCCTGCCCGTCTTTTGGGCAAGGACGGCCGACCCGCTCCTCACGTCAATGCTGACAAGTACAAGTCCGACTACCCCGAGTCGATCAACAACACTGACGAGTTCTTCGGAAAGGTGAGTAACAAGGAAAGCTGACCAGCGTGGCAGGCAGTAGCCCCGGAGCTTTGCGGGCATGTCGGTCTTTGCCGAAGAGACAGCGCTCTGGCCGGTCGGCTGCTCCGATGTCTTGACTGTTTGCAGCGGCACCACCGGACAAGCCACCGTGACAGGCCCGGGAGAACCGAGCATCGAAGCAATGAGCTAGAACAAGTTGCTGACTACAAAAATTGAACGCTTTTTGCTTTGACTGCACAGCTCGGCAGGGAGATGATCGACTGGGACGTCCCCTTCAAGACCGTCCGATCCGGTGGCTTCGAGAACGGCGACGTCGCCTGGTTCAACGAGGGTCGTCTCAACGCAGCCTACAACTGTGTCGACCGATGGGCCCACAAGTACCCCGACCGCGTCGCCATCATCTACGAGGCCGACGAGCCCGGCCAGCACCAGGAGATCACCTACTCGCAGCTCCTCGTCCAGGTCTCGCAGGCCGCCAACATGCTCAAGGCGCTCGGCGTCAAGAAGGGCGACACCGTCATCGTCTACCTCCCCATGATCCCCGAGGCCGTCGTGGCGCTGCTCGCCTGTGCTCGTATCGGTGCCGTCCACTCGGTCGTCTTTGCTGGTTTCTCGGCGGACTCGCTGCGTGACCGTACCAACGACTGTGGTGCTCGCGTCGTCATCACCACCGACGAGGGCAAGCGTGGTGGCCGAAACATCGCCACCAAGAGCATCGTCGATGCGGCCCTCAAGGAGTGCGCCAAGGTCGAGCACGTCGTGGTCGTCAAGCGAACCGGAGGCCAGGTCAACATTGACGAGAAGCGCGACATCTGGTGGCACGAGGCTTGCTCGCGTGAGCGCGCCTTCTGCCCTCCCGAGTCGGTCAGCGCCGAGGACCCGCTGTTCATCCTCTATACTTCCGGTTCTACCGGCAAGCCCAAGGGTGTGGTGCACGCCACCGCCGGCTACCTGCTCGGTACCGCCTTGACACTCCGCCACGTGTTCGACGTGCACCCGGACAAGGGAGACCGATTCGCCTGCATGGCCGACGTCGGTTGGATCACCGGACACTCGTACATCGTCTACGGTCCGCTGATGAACGGTGTCACGACGCTCGTGTTCGAGTCGACGCCCGTCTACCCGTCGCCCTCGCGATACTGGGAGATCGTCGACACGCACAAGCTCACCCAGTTCTACACTGCCCCGACTTCGATCCGTCTGCTGCGACGCCTGGGTGACGAGCACGTCAAGAAGCACGACCTCTCCTCGCTCCGTGTCATTGGCTCCGTCGGTGAGCCCATCAACCCCGAGGCGTGGCACTGGTACAACGACAACGTCGGCCGACAGCAGTGTGCCATTGTCGACACGTACTGGATGACCGAGTCGGGTTCGATCATGATCACGCCGCTTCCCGGTTCCACCAAGACCAAGCCCGGTTCGGCTACGTTCCCCTTCTGGGGCATCAAGCCCGTGCTGCTCGACCCTACCTCGGGCAACTTGCTGGAGGGCAACAACGTCGAAGGTGTACTCGCCATTGCCCAGCCGTGGCCTTCGGTGGCACGAACCATCTTTGGCGACCACCAGCGCTTCCTCGACACGTACATGCGCGCCTACAAGGGCTACTTCTTCACCGGCGACGGCGCTGCCCGCGACAAGGACGGCTACATCTGGATCAAGGGCCGTGTCGATGACGTGATCAACGTCTCGGGCCACCGACTCTCCACCGCCGAGATCGAATCCGCCCTCATCCAGCACCCCGGTGTCGCCGAGACCGCCGTCGTAGGTATCCCCGACGAAGTGACCGGTCAGACCATCGCCGCCTACGTGACGCTCAAGCCCGAATTCTCATACGACTCGGAGGAGGCGCTTACCAAGGAACTCGTCATCCAGGTGCGAAGGAACATCGGGCCCTTTGCTGCGCCCAAGAAGATCATCATTGTTTCGGATCTGCCCAAGACGAGGTCGGGCAAGATCATGCGTCGTCTGCTGCGCAAGTGCGCCTCGCACGACACGGACAACCTGGGCGATCTGAGCAGTTTGGCTGATCCGTCGGTGATCGACCACATTAAGGAGAAGACCAACGCTTTTGACAAGAAGTGATCGCGCGCAAAGATTGTAGTTCTTCCCGGATGGATTCGCTTGTCGTAATATGATTCGATGGTATACACACAAGTGTGTTTAAGAGTGCGAAGCGATTGTGAAGGTGGCGTTGAGCCATGGTCGACAGCTATGAGGAGGCGGTGAGCATGAGCTCGAAGCGTGGGCAGCCGAGTGGACAAGGAAAACGCGGAAATGCCAAAGCAGCGCACGGGCCAAGTGAGAGGGTCCGCATCGCGTGCTTTGCCGGCAATGCTCTTTAGTTCGGACATAGCAGCAGGCTGAAGCTCTGCCTTTTAGCGACCGTTGAACGAGCAAATCGCTGCAATCGATTCGATGCTTTGCTGTTACCACAGGATGAACAAGGACAGTGTGACGGGATCGTGAGTTGCAGAAGATCCACCGTGTGAGAATGCGACAAGATCCGCGGAGGAGAGCTTAAAAGATCCAGCGGCTGCTTGCGGAGCGAATGAATAGCCGTCGGCGCAGAACTGAGGCTGCTCAGCTGCTCGCATGGATATAAGCCTCTCCCCCTTTGCTTCCTTCTCCCGCAGCACCTTCACACCAGGACATGTCGTCACTCCGACTCGCACAATACGCTCGACACCTGACCCCCTTTCGCACCACCGCTACACTCGCACGCAGCATGTCGACCATCCAAGCACTCCAAATTCAAAAGCAGGGTGGACCTGAAGTCGTCCAAGTGATCCCCATCCCCCCTCCCACCCTCTCCGGCTCTGGCAAAGTGATCGTGCGCAACGAGTACGCGGGCGTCAACATGATCGACACGTACCACTTTGGCGGTCTGTACCCTCTTCAGTGTCCTATCATCATCGGACAGGAGAGTGCGGGCGTGGTCGAGGCGGTTGATCCCGATGTCACCTCTGTCAGCGTGGGTGACAAGGTGGTCCAGTACGGTGGCGGATCGTATACCGAGAAGCAGCTATTGGATGCTGAGCGGGTGATCAGACTCCCTGCTGCTATCGACACCAAGACTGCTGCTGCGGCGTACCTTCAAGGCCTCACAGCGCTGACACTGCTCAAAGAGTCCCATCCGGTCAAGCATGGTGACTGGATCCTCGTCACGGCCGCAGCCGGCGGTGTCGGCCTCCTCCTCTGCCAAATGGGAAGGGCATTCGGTGCCAACGTCATTGCCGTAACCTCAACCCAGGCCAAATGCGACCTCGCCCTCCAACACGGCGCCCACCACGCCCTCACCTACAACAAGGAAAACCCCGACGCCTACATCGCCGAAATCCAAAAGATCACCGCCAACCACGGCGTAGACGGCATTTTCGACGGCGTAGGCCTCGACACCTGGGAATCCAATTTCGCCATCGCAGCTCGCAAGGCCACCATCGTCACCTTCGGTAACGCTTCCGGCGCCGTACCCCCCTTCCCACCGCTCAAGCTCGCGCCGAAGAATCTCAAGGTGTGCAGACCGACGCTTTTCAACTACGTCACGACGAGGGAGGAGAGGGAGAGATACTCGAAGGAGTTGTTTGAGCTGGTCGAGGCGGGGAAGGTCAAGATTAACGTGCATGATGTGTATGGGTTTACGACCGAGGAGATGAGGAGGGCGTTTGCGGATATCAAGAGTAGAAAGACGACGGGTAAGCTCGTGGTTAAGATCTGATGCGGGAGGGAGTGATGTATGGATGCAGTGCGAATAGCAAATAAGCAAGATATGATGAAGAACAATGAAGGTGTGCGAGTTGCGATTGCTGAAGCCTGTTCAGCAATCGGTCGAAGTGATATCAAGGCGCTTTGAAAGGCGATGTGCTCCTAGACCTCATCCCTGCCGCCTCGCCTCCGTCCTCTGCGGCGTCTCTACGTCGAGGACTAGCGCCGCGACTCCTGGGCGAGGCGGAGCCCCTCCAACTGAATGCGCCCATCTTCCCCTGAGGTGCCACGCCGGCCGTGGGCGAGGTTGCGCCGACTCCAGCGATTCCCAACCCGAGCGATTGACCCAGCGCGCCAAAGGGCGAACTGGTGGGCGGGGGCGAACGAACAAAGACACCCGCTGCCGGCGTGCGTTGGCCGTTGAGCCTTGCGTACGGCTCCTCCGTCGTTCCCGGTGAGCCAGCGCCTGGCGAAGGACTGCTGTGACCGGGTAGCTTTGCGCTGCCCAGCGAGGCCTGCATCGGATTCTGAACGCTATACACCCCCTCCAACTTCGCTTCGTCCGCACGATCCGAATGGGCACTAAACTCCATCGAGATGCCCGGCTCCTTCTCGAGCTCCAACAGCGATATCAGCTTCTTCCCTATCCGATTGACCTTCTCCACGTCGCCCCTGTCTTTGACCCATAGCGCGATCCGATCGCCCCGAGGCCGCACGCTGCACACCGCACCACACGCCTCGTCCTCCCCATCCATCTCTTCCCCGATCAACCCGAGCACCAGCCACAACCAGCTTCGATCGACGAGGGCCGGATTGCGTAGTCGGAAGGTGATCGTCCACTTGCCGCCCTTCGCATTGCGAAGGTCCTCCCACATGGGTTTGATGCCATCCTTGAAGACATGGTACGACGAGTGGCGGTCGAGTTGGGACGGGCGGCGCAGCTTGGAGAAGCAGGGGAGGAAGGTTTCGACGGCAGAGTAGGTGCCGATCGTGCGCAGGTTGGCTTCCCATGAAGAAGTGCTGAGGGTCGGAGTGAGAGGTGGATGAGGAGAGTCGATGGTGGGGGTCAGACCGGGAGTCGAGGGGCCGGCAGACCGGGTGTCGAAGAAGAGCGTCCATTCATGCTGGAGTGGATAGCTCGGAGGTCTTGCCGGGGAGGGTGGAAGCGGGTGCTTCAGCTTTGGGGTCAGAGAGGCGCTCGAGCTGGTGGAAACCCTGAGGATAGGCTTGTTCGGGATGCCGGATGCTTTGACGGCAGCTGGATCCTTGTGCTCTTCCTTGGTGGACGGTGTCACAAGCCCAGTTGGAGGCGCTTCGACGACCTTGGGGCTTGTGAATAACTCTGGTTGAGCAGCGAGCTTGTTTGGTGATGATGGCACCGATGGATGCCTTGGGCTCGAGCCCACACTCGAGCCAGCCAGGCCCTTGCGGGACATCCGATCGCGGATCTCCTCTAGACTAGGCAAGCCATGGGCCAACATTCGCTTGGTCGGAGAGCTTGCACCGGACGACGGCACTACGGGCGAAGCACACGCCGAAGCTGTATCATCGAACCTAGCCACGGTGGACGAGGTCTTGAGCGGAGAGAGCGACAGCAACGGGCTCTTGCGATCGTCGTACTGCAGAGGCTTTGGCGAGCCGGTGATCCTTCCCGTTAGCTCGAGTCTCGGCCTACCAGCTTCACTGCCACCGCTGCTGAACGGATGCTGCTGCTTGATGGGAGACGTCGTCGGAGTCAAGAAATCCTTGTCTCGGTTGAGACGAGCAGCAATGTCGCTGAGAGTGGGGAGCTTGGAAGGGGAGCCCATCACGCGCAGGCTAGATGCAGGCGATGCGCTAGCGGCTAGGCCCGAGCTTGGCTGGAAAGGCTTTGCATTCTCGTCCGTTGGTAGAAGCTGTTGCTGTAAGTGCATCCTTCCCGATGGGAGTCTTCGCATTGTTGTCGAGGTCATCTGGCCGATCGGTGCTCCTCTATGTTCTGTGCAGGCCAAGAAGATATCAGTCGAGCTCGCTGAGGTGATGACCAGGATAGGAAGTGGCCGAGATGGAAGACGAGATGGAAGACGAGCCCAGGAACTTAGCGTCGAGGTGGGTTCAGCTTGTGCGGATCAAGGCTGAAAGGTCTTGCAGGACCTGCAGAAGGCTGAGACACGGACCTGTTCGTGATGCATTCACCCGCCCTTGACGCAGAGTCATGGCTTGTGACAAAAAACACAGGTCTTGGCGGATCGCGCTTGACTACGGCGGTCTGAGGGAAGCGTGTGCTTCAACTTTATGCCACCGATTTAAGGCGGTCGACCGTCACACCGTTCCTGGAATGCATGTTCGTTCACGTATCGGCACAGAGCGCGAGTTGGTCCTGCACTTCGACCGAGGGCGGCACGAAGGCATGACGATGATCGGGACCGCGCGAGTGTGCCCTTGCTGCTGTGAAGCCAAATCATCGAAGATCGACCCGCTCTCGAGTGTGCTGAAGGGACGGAAAGGAGACGCTCGACGATGAGCTGCAAGGCACGCGTTCAGCGAGGCTTGCGTGCATACCTTCGACGTCATTTTAACCTTTCTCAGCGAAGCTTCTTAGCCTCGATGGGATTGACTTGTCTTTCCCCCAGGACTCGTCGCAACAGTCTAAAGGATGTCAACAACAGCTGGTGAAGAATGGACGCCCACTGGATGCCTCGGCGTCGATTGCCACGGTATGAAAGCTGATGTCAAACGGTCGGCGCTTGAAATTTGTGCAAGCGTGTGGTCAGGAGGGAGACTCGCATCGTGCATCGGCCGTGTTTGACAACGGCGTTCCTAGGACTGGACCCTGACCTTCCAAAGCGACATGTCAAAAGGGAGGGGAGCCGACCGAAAATTCCTGCAAGAGGGGTGAAGCATGCCGGCGAGTTGAATGGTGTCGATCATCAACGCCTCTCCAGGGTTGAGGTTTCCAAGAAGTCGCTTCCTGAGGAAGTTGACGATCGGGAGCGATCTGGAAGGAGTCGTTAGCCCCCTCACAGCGATCGAGGCTTGCTGGGTTTCGGGTCATGTGCCAGCCTGGATGCAGGGCTGAATCTGGACGAGGAAGGACAAGACCCATTACACTGTATTGACGTGTCTCGACTTGCCTAGCAGACATGTCCTCCTGCGTTTGCCTTGAAGACAATGATGCAGAAACGGCAAGTGTGCGTTTGATGCAGCCTGCCTCCAAGCGAGGCCAAAACAAGACGGCCCGTCACGTCACGGTGGCCAAGACGCGTTGTCGTTCGAGAAGGGTGTCGAGCCGAGGGAAAGCGAATAGATCTTGCCTCTAAGGCTTGTCTTGGATATGAGACAACCGCACGTCTCCTTGCGCAAAGGCGGTGTTCAGCCATTCGACCATCATAATGAGTCGGCTTCGTCGATCTATGCGGCTTCGATGGGCAAGTGGGTTGGCCGCCCTCGCGCAGATGCGATAGATGTTGCGTATTTGTATGCGCGTGGTCTTCGCGTAGGAGAAGCGAGGGCCTGTTGCATATCGTCAGATGCTGTCGATGGGGAGGAGAAGGGTGCAAGCATCAGGCTGCATACAATACTGCATGCTTTCGAGCAGGGCGCAGCCCAACAAACAAAATCATTCGTATGCAGCGCAATGGCTCCTCTGCTGTGTGGCGGTGCCGTGTGAAGCCTCTTCTCACGCCATTAAGCCACAAGATCGCCGTTCGGCTGCTCTGCCGCTGCTATCAGCTTCTCGTTGTGAGTTTATGCTGATCGTCTTCGCATTGAAAGCTCTTCTTCGGCTAGTGCCGATGCTGTGAGGCTGTTCGGATACGCCATCTTCACGTCGGAAGAGCCGATCTGTTGCCATTGCGGCTTCTCCGTTCTTTTCTCTCTTTTGATCACTTGACCTTCACACATCCATTCTCGGATGCCACTCCCTTGCTGACTGTATCGAAACTCGCGATTGTGATCTGATCAGCTGGCAAGAGGCAGGTGCGTAGCTGGGGTAATCGGCGTCGTCCGTTTGCGCCCACCTTGCTTGATCACCCAAGCCGGCTTGGCCGAGACTAAGCCAACAATGCTTTCGACAAGGCACTCTTCCTAATGCAGCTGAAGCTCACGACTATGCTCACCAACATCGCCTCACGATAGCTGCGCAGCAATACGAGCAGCATGGGCAACTCTCAGTCCACAGCCTTCTCGCATCAGCTTTCGATCGGTGAAGCCTGCCTCACAGAGCGCTTCACCAACGCTTCCAGGGCCATGTCAGCGCCAAACCTCTCCTCGACATCGGCTGGCGACGGCCAGATAGCGAATGACCTATTCAATGACTTCAACTCCAGTCCCATCGACAGTTCAGCCCCGCTTAAAAGGTCTGCAGAACTCACGGAGTCGAAACCGGGCAGACGCATCACCACGCGCCGCGTAAGTGCACAACCACGTCATTCGCCCGTCGTTGAAGAATCAGAAGCATTCGGAGACAGTGCCCTTGTCGCAGGTCCATCGTCTTTCGAAGGCAGAACGAGATCTGAGCTTGCGTCTTCCAGAATCATGCTGGGTTCCTCGCAACGTCAAGGCTCGAGCCAGTCACTTCCGAAACGCGAGGTCCGACATGGTGCCGAGGATCGCTCGGACAGCGTCTTCATTGCGAGTGGGCCACCTCAGCGTAGCGCTCGATTGCACAGTACGGAGTCGAAGATGATCTCCGCCGCAACTTCCCAGGTTTCTTTGTCAGAAGGCTGGCAATCAGAGAGGGAAGATCTTCGTCATCTGCAAAGCGTCAAGATGGCTCAAGAAGCTATCTTTGGCTTTGCAGATGGCAGTCAAGTCAATCGCTTCTCTTTCCTGAAACCTATTCCTGCGGCGAAGGATGTCCTTTCCCAGCAGCAGCATCATTTGCGGCCACCCGCAGAGATCAACATCGACGACGACCTCGACAGTGCTCGCCTGGAAGCGCAAAACGTTGGACCCTCAAGGCGACCAAGAACCCAGAGTCTATTCGGAAGGCTCTACGGCGGCTCAAATGTATCGACCGAGGTCTCCAATGCCAAGGACCCGCTATGCGCTCATTCGAGCCCCTGTAATGATGCACCGTCCAAGATCACTCGGCTTCGAACGCGTCTCAAGAGTTTCTCGCACGCACAAGACGCAGATGGAATTGGAGATGCCTGGAATCGCCCAGAGGCAGCTTCAGCCTCGCGGTCGCTCAGCTTTGGACTCGATCGCTTCCAGAATCGAAACAGACCGGTCAACGTCAGAGAGTCTTCAGCGAATGGGATCGGTACCAACGACCCTCGAGATCAGCCTGTGGCACCGGTCGAAGTATTGGGAATGTCGGCGAAGGCCTCGGTCAACGGCATGAGGCGTGGATCAGACACTCTCGGCACTGCGAGCTCATCACAGACATCCTTTTCGTCTTTGGTACCACCAGTTCCTCCAGCACCGCTTCCACCACCACGCCAGCCTCGTCGATCTGCTGCAAAGGTACCCCTGACCTCGAGAAAGGACGCAAGCGATTCCAAAGATTCTGCAAATCGTGCCGGTTTGGCTGATCACCGCAATGCCTCGAGTACCAGTCAATCGCAGCAGATGCCAGCCTACAATGCGTCCGAACAGCCTCCCGGTCTCGGCTCGATGCCTTCGCCTCTATCACCAGTGTCGGAGGGAGAAGCCGCGCCCCTTCGGTCCCCTGTCAGCGAGGACTCTGCCGAGCGATGCTTTTCTATCACCTCACCGAACATCAATGGCAGTCTCGGCGGAGCCGCGGAACTGCTTGTACAGCACAACACGCTCATAGACGCAAGCAGACTATCCCGGCCAGGACGTTCGTCCCGGTCTGCAAGCGAGGGAAGCTATCACCTTCAACGTCCAGCGCCCGTGCCTCCTCAGAACCATAGGCTTTCCTTTGAAGGTGATTGTTATGTTGACTTTGCAGATCCGCGCCGCCGAGACACGTCTCCGGAAGAGCCGTTTGCTGACAAGGGAGCAAACTCGCGTTGGATCGACCTGCAGCTTTCGCCCCTGATGCTTACGGGTATGGTGACTGCTGCCAGCTCACCGACGCAGTGGACGCATGATAGTGATGATCGAGCTACGATGGTGGGAGATCATGATCGCATCGATCTTTCCAGGAACAGCACTGGCTCGCTGAGGAGCGGAGGTAGAGTAGCACGACCCCTGCCGTCGATTCCAGGCCGAATCATCGATCAGTCTCGCAGCCAATCTTGGCCTGCCACCGCGACGGAGGACAAAGATGTCTCGAAGCGACTTGGGCATTCGAAGTCGAGCAGCAAGGTGTGGCCTCGTGACGACGCCTTCGAGCATCCCGTTAATGTCGAGAAGGCGCCATACGCGGACACGGGTGTTCAAGCAAGTCTGGCTGCACTTCGCGCTTTGGAGTCACCAGGTGAGGACCCAAGGACGATCTTGGCACGCCAGCGCATTCTTGGCGAGACCGATCCGTCTATGGGCGAGCGCCTCAACTCGTCTCAACTACTTGCCGAGGACCAACAGGATCTCAAGACAAGCGAGCTTCGAGAGACCAATCACCTTCGAGAGCTCCATCTCGCTGCGTATGTTGAGGAGCTGAGGTTGCTGCGCAACAAGGTGCTGCAGCTTGAAAGCTCGCTCGACCATGGGCGTGATTTGAGCGGAGAAACTTGTTTCGATCCTCGTCCCTCATTGCCGACGTCAGTGAAACAGCCCTGCGACATGAACGACCACACAAGGCGCTCCTCGAAGAGCTCGAATTCGTCCCGGCGAAGATCGAGACCGAGAAAATCGGGCTTTACGAAGCCCGACATCATCGCATGGCATGTAGGACTTGACAGCTGCACCAAAGACAGCAGCGTCCACTTGTGACAATCCGCTGGACTCGTATGTACCTAAAGGCGGTCGAATCGCTCTTATGTTTGCGCAATGTGACTGTGCAAGAGACATTTCTGGGCTGTGCGAGCTGTCCTTCGGCCTCTGTGAGGGATCCGAACGTTTTCACAAGCGAGCACGTCAACGAGAACCGAGAGCACAGAGACACCGCAAGCTCGGCGTTCGAGCCTGCACGTCGAAAGAAGGCTAGAAGACAAGGACAACAGGCGCAACGCTCCGATCCTTGAACGCTGCCTCAATCGCAACCGAGCGTCAAGTCGGTGGGTCCAAGCTCTTTGGTAGCGAGCCGAGGTCGGGTCAGGGTGAGTTTGCTAGGAGCCCGCAACGCTAACTGACGTCTCGGCTTTCGCCTTCAGCTCTGTACGCTCCGTTGCCGACGTGCTCAGTGTTTGATTCATTGCCACTCATTGATAACGCAACGTCTCCTGAAGGCTCTTGCTTTCAATCTTGACCCTCGCACTCGAGCCTGGTGGCATGTGTACTTCATGCGACAACACAATGCTTCCGATCCTCGCACATCACCATTGTCTGCGAGTGCTGCCCGAGAACAATGGGATCTTTAGCGCAGATCCGACATGCACGTGAGCACAGGCCGTCGAACGATCGCCCGCCGGAGACAAGCTTGCCTGACAAGCCTAACAAAGGGCCGCAAACAATAGACGCCCGCACAGGGCGCCTTGACAACGGTCACACGTAAGATCCAAGCGCACCTGCAGCGACGCTAGAAGCGAATCGAAAAGCTTTTGCCTTTTCACTGCTCTGTCCAAACCAGAAGCATGAAATGTCAACCCATAGGAGGAAAGGTCATTCTCTCATCATTGTCGCCATTCATATGCGGTCTCGAAACTCGCTAGTGTCGCTTCGACAAGGCATGCAGATCTTCTCACACCTGTGCGAGGTTCAGGAGTACATTCTGACAGCTGCAAATGGTGAGAAGGCTCGACGTTTCGTTCTCAAGCACAGAGGCCCGAGGTGACATCAAAAAGGGTTCAAGGTGGGCTACAGAAGCGAGCCTCGACAGCAAAGCTCTAATGCGTATTGGCTGGCACGGTGACATCCAGGCCTCCTTTGCTTGCCTGCTTGCTTGTTTGCATCCCATCACAGCCTCTGTTTGGCTCGCAGTAGCACTACGCCAAGCCACCTTCGCGCAAGCTTGATTCTTCTAGCTTGGTCCTTTGATCCTCGTTAGCGTGCCTTTCTATCCACAACAGGGGCTGTTGTTCCGCCTTTTTGCGGCGGCTCCGATCAGGCAGGACTTGCTACGACGGCGGAAAGACCGCTAGAGTGCTCGAGCTCTCAATGTCTCTGCAATTCTGTGGCAAAGGAGAGACCGAGGCGTCTAGATTGCTCAACGGAGCTCCGTGTCTGTCGCAGACGTCGAGTGGGTTGGCAGGCATGAGACTATTTATATCGACTCATGTTGACGATCCCTTCTTCCACCGTCTCCCCATCTTACTCTCTCCACTCCACTCCACTCCACTCCATTCCACTCTTGCTTCCCCATCCCCTAGGACTGCGTCCGACTTCCCTTCCCTTCCTTACTCTTGATATCACCTTCTGCTTTCGCAATCTGAAGCATCACCAGTCTACCCTTTTTTTCTGATCCTTCTATCTAATCGAGTCCACCCTTCGCAACGTTACGATGCGTCTTTCTTCCTCCCTCGTCCTCATCTTTGCTGCGATCACCGTGGCCAATGCGGCCGCGGTTGACTCCGTCACGCACCCCAAGCACAAGGTGCTCGGCGTCAAGAACGGTGCCGCCCACGTCAACGCTGTCGACCTTGCCAAGGTCAAGCTCAACCGACAGCACGGCCTTTCCCTCGCCGCCCGCAGCCCTGTCAACGTCACCGCCAAGGTCGACCTCAAGCAGGTGGCCAGTGTCGTCCACACTCTGTCCGCTTCGCTCGAGCACGAGACCGAGCTCGCTCACACCGTCCTCAGGACCAAGGGTCACAAGAACGCCGTCACCAAGGCCAAGAGTCTGCTTCACAAGGTCAAGGATACGCTCTCTACCGCCAAGGTCGACCTCCACGGCTTGAGCGAGTCTGTCCACGCCAATGTCGCTGTCTCGGCTCAGCGCAGGCACGTCGCCGTCGACCTTCAGGCGGTCGCCAGCGTGCTCGGCTCGGCCAACATCGCCGGTGTCTCGGCCCTCGTCAACGTTCTGGTCGGACTCAACGTCGATGCTGTGCTCAGCGCCGACATCCTTGTGACGCTGGCTGCCAAGGAGGTCCTTCAGGTGGTCCACGACGTCGCCGACATCGCCACCGTTCTCGCCGCTGTGCTCGCCATTGATGTCGCTGCGGACCTGTTTGTGCTCTTCGCCAAGCTCGAGCAGATCCACCTCTTCGTCGAGGCCCTCGTCGAGGTCAAGAGCATCGCTTCCCTCACCGCTGCTGTTGACGGTGGTGCTTGCGCCATCGCCAATGTCGAGGGTGCCGCCAAGCTCAGTGCTTACATCGACAAGGTCGGCATCGACGTCGTCGCTCAGATCCTCAAGGTCGTTGGTGTCGAGGCCGTCCTTCAGGCCATCGTCCAGGTCCCCGCTTCGGTGAGCCTGTTCGTCGCTGTCAACGCCGTCGCGGATGTTCACGCCCTCGTGTCCGGTATCGCCACCGTTGGCGTCAGCGTTTTCGTCCCGGCCATCCAGGCGGTCGCTGACGTCTCGCTGCTTGCTGGCACTATCGTCAGCGTGCAGGCCAACGCTGCCGCTGCCGTTTCCGCCAACGCCTCCGCCAACGCCAGCGCCAACGCCAGCGCCAAAGCCAGCGCTAAAGCCAGCGCTAACGCCAGCGCTAACGCCTCAGCGTACGCCAGCGCTGCCGCCTCCGCGAACGCTTCGACTCAATGCTCGGCCGGTGTCAAGCGCTCTGAGCTGCTCGGTACCGTGGGTAACACCGTGTCTGGCGTCACTTCAGACGTTGGCCTCGACAAGATCCTCCAACTGAAGCGCGAGCTGCTCGGTACCGTGGACAACACCTTGTCTGGTGTCACCTCGGATGTTGGCCTCGACAGGCTCCACCTGAAGCGCGAGCTGCTCGGTACTGTGGACAACACCTTGTCTGGCGTCACTTCGGACGTCGGCCTCGAGAAGGTCCTTCAGTTGAAGCGCGAGCTGCTTGGTACCGTGGACAACACTGTCTCTGGTGTTACCTCGGATGTTGGCGTCGAGAAGATCCTTCAGCTGAAGCGCGAGCTGCTTGGTACTGTGGACAACACCTTGTCTGGCGTCACTTCGGACGTCGGCCTCGAGAAGATCCTCCAACGCGAGTTGCTTGGAAGCGTGGGCAACACCGTGTCTGGCGTCACTTCGAGCCTGCCCCTCGACAAGGTGCTCAACCTCAAGCGTGCGCTCGCCCAGATCTCGGCTCTCCCCGACTCGAAGCTCGTCTCCATCGAACAGGTGCTCAAGCGTGACGTGCTCAACGACGTCGACCTCGACTCTCTCGTTGGTACTGTTGAGGCTGCCGTGCTCCGACGCTCGGTTGCTGCTCTCGCCGATGTGAGCGACGACGAAATCTCGGACGTGCTTGCTACCGTCGATGTCGCTGCTGCTGTCCAGAAGCGCACCATCATCCCCATGGTCGAGGGTGCGGTTGGCACTGCCCAAAGCCTGGTTGGTGCCGCACCTGGCGCTGCGGTTGACCTGGTTGGCAGTGCTCCCGTTGCTGCTAAGGGTCTGGCTTCCGGTGCCGTTGGTATGGTCGGTTCGGCTCCTGGCGCTGCTGTTGACCTGGTTGGCGGTGCTCCCGTTGCTGTTCAGGGTCTGGCTTCCGGTGCTCTCGGTGTGGTCGCCGGTGCCCCCAAGGGTGCTTTGGGTTCGGTTTCCAACGTTGCCGGCATTGCCAAGCGCGACATTCTCCCCACTGTTGCCGGGTCGACCCTTGGTAGCGCCACCTCTCTCGTCCAGGGTGAGCCCCTTGCTGACGTTGTAGGCGCCAACCTGGGCCTGCTCGACGTGAACCGCCTTCTCGCCACCAAGCGCTCTTCGCTCCTCTCCTCGGTCGACGGCACCGTCTCCAACCTGGACCTCGCCAGGATCCTCCCGGCTCTCAAGCGCACCATCGTCCAGGCCGACGTCGCCGCTCTCACCGCTCCCACCGCTAGCCTCACCGCCGCCCTCCTTCCCCGCCAAGTCGTCACCGTCACCCTCCTCTCGGACGCCATCGACACGCTCTCCACCGCCCTCGCTTCCGTCCTCAGCCTCGTCGTCGACGTCTACGACATTGTCGATGACGTCGCCGTCAACACCGTCATCAAGGCCGAGGTGGTGCCGCTCGTCGCTGATGTCGTCTCGGAGCTCCACACCGTTGTCGGCGCTGTTGCTCCTAAGCTCAGCGACAAGGTCGTCAAGGTCGCCCAGCTGGCTGACAAGACGGTCAAGTCGCTCCCTTAAGCGCTCGCGATGATGTTTGCCTGCGGGCAAAGGTGTTGGTTTCCTTGGTCGTCGGTTACGGTTCTTCGTTCTTCGTCTTTTTTTTCGAGAAGAGGCAGCGTCTACGCTGCTTCTGTTGCTCCCCTTTTCCAAGCTCTAGATGTCGTTAATTCGGAATCACAGTCCTTCGTTCTTCTCCTTCTTCTCTTCGCGAGTGCTGATGTCGTGAACTGCCTGGCTGGGCGACGATGACGATGCGATAGCGACGTCGACTTGGTCTTAGAAAGAATAGGAGCTGTACAAGCATAGAGCGCTTGTCAGAGCGCTGCTTCAGGGTCGTCGAGGGTGCAGCGTCGCCGCCTTTGCGTTGTCACGCTCGTTCGTCGCCGTCTCTTGCTCTCCTTATTTTCGGCTCTAGATGTCCTTACTTTGGAGTCACTTCCATTGTCATCCCTCTCTTCCTTTTGCGTGCTGATGTCTGCTCGTTGCAGCTGTGTGTGATTTGGTTCGCGATGGCGGTTCGATAGCCCTGGCTCCTCTAGAAAGCGAGATGGACAAGCGGTGGGGGGTTCGTGCGAGAGGGTGGTTTTGTGGCTGTCGAGGGAGCAGCGTCGGCTTTTTCAGGTTGCGTCGCTCGTTTGTCGTTCGTCCCATTGCTCTCCTTGTCGTCGCTCTGCAGCACGTGAGTTCGGGATCACGCACTCTGTCGTGCTCCTGCCTTCAATGCGAGTACGTCGAACTGCTCGTTGCTCAATCCGCTCAGCGGCAGGTCGTCTCGTTGTTGATCGCGGAGCCTGCTGGCGAGTCTGTCGACTTTGACCCTCGCGAGTCTTGGGTGGAGAAGCGGTACCCAGCTCACACGCTGTGCAATGCTCGTTCTGTCGTCAGTTGTCGCTTTCCTTTCGCTTTCGGCTCTAGAAGCCGCGACACAGTCTCGCTCGCACGCTTCCTGCATCGTCCTCATACGATCGTGTTGAGATGTGACTGCTCGAATTGCAACATCGTTACAAGACCTCCATCGAAACCCTCCTCGGCGGACGCGAGCCAAACCCATTCGCCGGATACCTCTCCTTCCCACCCCTCGCCTCCCTCCCTTGGTGCCCGTCGCTGCGCCTGTTAAACGGTCTCCTCTTCCCATCACCGCTGCCATACTGAGATCGGGCCTTGTCGAATCGCGAGCTTCTCTTCTGCATCAACCTAAACGGCTTGCCCGCCAGCCCCGTTGCCTCCTCGGCCTTCTCCAACAGCCATTTCTCACTCCAATCCTCTACCCTGTGCTTCCTCCCCTCTGCCGCGAGCACGTCCGTCGGTTGCCCCGTCAACACATCCACCTCTCCCTGCGGGTGGGAGTCCAGCACGTACTTCCGCACCTCATTCGCAATACGATCTACGGTCTCGCGAATGCTCTCGTCCTCGCTACCCGCGAGCAAGCCGCCGTTCTCCTTGGCCTTCTCCTCGTCGTTCCGGGCAGTGTGCCTTATCGGCGCGGACAGAATGCCAGTCTCGCGTGCCTGGCGCAAAGTGGATACGACACCGGGAAGATCGCCTAGCCAATCCCATTGCGTTTTGAGAAGTTCGTTGTAGAGCGAACCCGTGACGCCTAGGACGTAACTTTCGATCCCCAAAGCGCGGGTTGTGCGTGGGATGGACAAGGCGACGTGGGGGGCGCGGTATCGATCTCGAATGGTGAGGAAGAGAAGGTGCAGGACGGAGGGGTAGAAGGGTGTGTCCTTGCCATACTTCGGCGTCTTCCCCTCAACCTTGCCCTCGGCGCTTTGCTCCTCTAGCAGCCCCCTAAACCCTTCCTCTCCTGCTGTGATGGTGCCAATACCCCACACTTCCCGCTTCGCCCACTCCAACAACTCGCTGAGATTCTCACACATGGCCATCTGCTCCCTCGCCTCATCAACCCCGGCCTCCAGCTGCACCACATCCACCCTCCCCGCCAAACCCTCCCTCACGAACCGCTTCGCCCGTTGCGCCCGTGCCTCTTCAAACCGCCTTAAGCGATTCCTCGTTGCAAACGCCTGCAACAACGCCTTGCTCCCACTCTGCGTCCTCGGATTCGAGATGAGAGACGTGTAGCTTCCGAATGGCGTTTCTTGCGGGGAGGGCGAGGAGTTACCGGCGAGGGCTTGGTTGAGAAGGCTCATGAAGGCGTTTGCCTCCTGTTGGGTGAGCGGGGTGCGGTCGAAGCGTTTGCGAGAGGGAGGCGGGCGTGGCTTGAAGTCGGGAGATTGGCGAGCGCGGTCCGAGTCGGCAAAGAGGACAGAACGTGGGATGGGGGATTTGCCCGAATCGGAGGAGGAGCGGCGAGGGGAGCGTGGGGTGGAAAGGGTGTCGAGCTGGTCTGAGAGCCACGAGGGTTCGGAGGATGGGGTGGTGGTGGTGGTGGTGGTAGTGGTGAGGGTGGGGATGCTGACCGTGGGGAACGGGTCGGTGCCTTCAAAGAGGCCTGCGTAGGGGTTGGAGGGGGTGGAAGAGGATGCATCCGAGATCGGAGGTGCTGCGTCGTTTGAGGAGGAGGATGAGGAGTCGAAAGGCCACGCTCGCGAAGCTTGGGAGGGCGGCTTGTAGCTCGCTCTCTCTGCTGACTGCTTCGAATCGCTGTCTGAGGATGTGGATGCTGACGGCTGATCTGATGCTGGCTGGTGTGGTGGTTTCTCGTCGTCGTACCGCCGTGCGCTGGCTGAAAGACTGCGGCTGACTACGTAGGACGTTGAAGCGACGGACGAGCTTGCTAGGGCAGTGGCGGCAGGTTGCAGCCGCCTGGCGTAGCGGATCAGTGTGGTCGTCATTGCTGCTGCTGATCGGCTGCGATGACGATGATGTAGTGAAGAGAGTGACAGGAGAGAGCGACGGAGTTGCACAAGCACAGAGCGGTTTTCCGCCTTTCTTCTTAGGCGGCAATTTTTTCGTTTTGCTCCACACGCAGCGCTCCCGACTCCCGAGCTCTGTTTGAGCAGCAGACTCTCCTCGTCGAAACGCCTACAGACTCATACAAGGAACATCCTCACACACACATTCACACAGCTTCACAAACGATGGCTTACATTGAATCACGCATCGGATTGACAAGGTTTTGGTTCAGGCATCAACGCGCTCCAAAACGGCCACACCTTCAACATGATGTGTCTGCGGGAACAAGTCGGCTCCCCTAACACTCTTGATCTTGTACCTCGCATCCCTCGCAATCAACTGCCCCACATCCCTCGCCTGCGTATGCACGTTGCACGACACATAAACAATATGCTTGGGACCCAACTTGACGAGCTGCCTGATAAACTCCTCGTCACACCCTCTCCTCGGAGGATCGATGATGACGGTCGTCTTGTCGGCAGGGTACTCAATCTTGGCAAAGATGTCCTCTGCGTTGCCGGCAAGGAACTTGGCATTGGTAATGCCGTTGAGCTCGGCGTTCTTGGTAGCGTACCTGATGGATTCGGACGAGATCTCGACTCCCGAGACCTCGCGGAAGAGCGAGGCGAGGCAGAGGCTGAACAGACCCGAGCCACAGTACGCGTCGACCAGGTACCGGTCATTGGCGTCCGAGACGGTGCTGGTGGTGATGGCGGAGCGAACGTAGTCGAGGAGGCTCGGAAGGATGCTTCGATTGTTCTGGAAGAAGGTGCCTGCGGGTGACTCGAATTTGGTCGTCAGGACGCGCTCCTTGACCGTTGCCTTGTGGTCTGTGACGACCTCTGTGTCGAGGTCCTTCTCCACTTCTCCGTTGGCAGGAGCCGTGACGAGGAGGTCCTCGGCAAAGCTGTCGTACGTCCGCAACGAGTCTCGGAGAAGGATCGTCGCACCGTTCTTGAAAGACTCGATGGTGTCTCTGACTTTCTGCTTTGCTGCAGGAAGCGCCTTGTTGATCGTCTTGGTCGCAATAGGACACTCTTCGATATCCATGACTCGTTTTGTGCCGATGCAGTCAAAGCCGATGGGAACTGAATACTGTGGCTTCTCTTCTGCTCCCGCGCCGTTTCCGTTGCTGTTGGCGTCGTTGCGAACGCCGGTTCTCCTTCCTCGTCGCAGCTCGTAGGGGAGCTCGAAATGCGGCGTGAGCTTCGTCCGATAATTGTACTGGTTCGGCGAGGCGATCGTCGGCAGCACCTGCGGTATCAACGCCGAATCCAACCCTGAGAACCTTGCAAACGCTCGCTCCACAACACCGCGTTTGATCTCGAGCTGCTGCGCATAGTCAATCATCTGATACTGACATCCACCGCAGTCTCCAAAGTACTTGCATCGCACCAGCTCGTCCTGCCTGACCGAACTCTTTTCCAAGACCTCCACCAGCTTGGCCTTGGAGTAGAGTCTCTCGTTGCTGGTGATCTCCACCGTGACCTTCTCTCCTGGCAAGGTGTGCGGGACAGCGATGATCCAGTCGCGTTCGGGAGCGATGGCGAGACCGTCACCGTGTGCATCGAGACGTTCGATCTGGAGGGTAAGCCGTGTACCGCGTTCGAACTTGTTCTGATGCTCGAGGCCTTCGGAGAGGATATCGGTGACCTTGCGAGCGCCGATGAGATCCTCAATGTCGAACTCGATCGGTTCGCGACCGGTCTTTGTGAGCTGCTTGGCGTAATCCTTGCGCTTTTGGCGCGATCGACGGGCATCTGCTTTGCGCGCTTGCTTGTCCTGAGCAGAGGAGGAAGAAGGTGCTGTAGCAGACGTTGACGCTGAGGCAGCCTGCTCCGGCGAGCGTGAGCGCATACGCTTCGCAGGTGGCAGTCCAGGGGAGGACGGCAGAGGGGCCGACATTGTGCCTCTTAGGTTGTCCAGTAAAATGGGACCTCTGGCGAAAAGCTTGGCGGACGTTGTGTTCGAGTGAGAGCGTGTGGAAATCAAGACCGTGCGTGCTACTTGGAAGACGGAGGAAGATCGAAGCAGCATCTAGAGACCAGCAGTCGACATGATTGATGGGGGTATGGTGTTGGTGGTCGTCGTTTTCGCTGTTGGACAGCCAACCAACCAAAATTTCGACATTTTCAAGCCCTTTCGCTCCACTTTTTCGATTTTTTTCTGCTTTTTGAGAAGATTTTCAGAGTGCGGAATTCGGGCATGCAACGCTCGACCGTCGACATAACACTCTCAACTCGCGCCAAAAATCGGATCCGTGCGGCATACGTCGAGCTGAGCTGCGCAGCCAAAGAGCTTCGCAACTGCTCTCCAAGACCCTGATTCACTCCCTCCATCCCTCTCGTCAGCTTCAGAACCGTAGGACGCACGTCATCGCTTGACACCGGCAGCCATGTCAGACATCGCAAGCACCTCTATGGCCGCATCTTTGCCCCGCAAATCGCGCGGCGCCAATCCTTCCACCGACTACAAAGCGCTCTTCCTCAAGTCCAAGGACAAGTACGACCGCGTCTCATCCGAACACACCGAACTCAAGGCCAGCGTCGTCAAAGCGGCAGCCAAGCATCAAAAGCTGCGTGAGGAGCTCGACTATCTTCTCGATGCTGTCGCGGCGAAACGCGATCAACGTGCGCAGATCGAACAGTCGCATCGCCAGCATGCGCTCGAGTTGGAACGCGAAGCCGCGGCTGCTGTAGCTGCTGCCGAGGCGGCGAGGCGGAGAGCTGGATCAACAGACAGGCAGGATAGAGATGCTTATGAGGCAACGAGTGGGAACAGAGGATACGAGGGCGAGGAAGAGTACAGGCCGTATGCATCGAGGTATGCTCAGCCGAGCTATCATGCGTTTGGAAGCGGCATCGGCAGAGGATATGCTTCTTCGCCTCCACCACCCATCCAGCCAGCAGCACCATCTGGAGCTGCAAGTATCAGCGTGCTGTCGCAAAGAGGAGGCGACAGGTACCCGACGTCCGAAGCATCGCCACAAGGACCCGAGCGAAGAGGTTCATACGCAGCATCATCCTACCGTCAAGCGCCATTGCGATCACCACCAGCACCGTTGGCATCCTCGTCATCGCGCGGGCCTTCGCCTTCGAAGCACGATACGCAGCAGAGCAATCGCGAGTCGACGCCACCGCTCGCGTCCTCGATCCCATCTTCGGCTGTCAAGAGGCCGAGACCGACAAGCGTCGAACGAGAGCTGCTCGAGGCGGATGAGGGGTACCATAGCAAACGAGCCAGGAACGATTGATCCGCTCATCCTTCGACCATCGTCGTCATCATCATGTACTTGTATCGTCATTACCGAAACACGACCCCTGCCAGGGCCCTGTTCAGCATTCCTTGCCACCAACACCGACGACGCGGCATGTGCATCAATCGTCAACAATTGATCTGTCGGGAGCGCCCTCGGTCCATTGACACAATGGCTCTATTCTCAATCGAAAAGCACGGTCCTCATGCACCCTTCATGCAGCTCGTATGCAGCAGGTGGATCCGTGCGGCGATAGGAAGACGTGTCCCGTCGGTCTAGGATATCTCGCCACCGCACGAGCCTCCTTCCGGCCCGCATCTGAATCGCAGCGGTCTGCATGACCAGGAACTCACGCTCGCACCGGTGAAAAGGGGCTCGCACACGCTGGTCAGTGGACTGTCTTGTGACCGGTACCGCATGGTCACCTTCGCTTGTGCTGCTCTTCATAGGCCGGACGCTCTGGCGTCGAGCGAGCGTGTCGCCAAGCGCGTGGGCCCGGGAAGACACACTCGAGACAGCGATGGCGGTGTGGATGTTGGGCAACTTGGGACGGGCCGGGTATGCGGGGACTACGCAGGGTATGTGGCCGTACTCCTACTCCACCTGCGATATCGGCACACTTGCCAACCAGACGTGGGTGAATGGGACTGGGCCAGAATCGGCGTTGAAGGCGTACAGTGAGTTTGACAGGGGTTCGCCGATAAGCTTTCTGGAAGGCCAACGTGCGTCAGCATGCACGTGTCACGGTGAGGATCATCCGGGACCCTCTGTGGACGTTGGACGCAGTGCTCCGGAGATCGACGTTTTCGAAACCCGGACGTTACAGGGTCACGGTTGGGCAAGTCAAAGTCTTCAGGTGGCTCCGTTCGACGCGAATTACAGCTGGAGTCAGTCGCCTGGTGACGCCACCTTGCACTCCGCCAACTCCACCTTCAACTCGTACACCGGAGGACGGTATCAGGAGGCGGTATCGGCGGTCTCGAGAGTGCCTGATACAGCATACGAGGGATCGGGTGGGGTGCCGGTCAAGCTCGGCGTACAATACGATCCCTCCTGGACCCCCGACACCGGCAGCATTACGTGGTTCGTCGACGACCAACCCACCTTCACACTCTCCAGCACCTCCCTGGGACCCAACGACCACACGCAAATCGGTCAGAGGCTGATCCCAACAGAGCCCATGAGCCTCGTCCTCAACTTGGCGCTAAGTGACGGCTTTCAAAAGGTCAATTGGGACGAAGTGGCTTTTCCAGCGAGGATGCAGGTGGATTATGTTAGGGTCTACCAGAGACAGGGGGAGGAGAGGGTCGGTTGTGATCCAGAAGACCATCCGACAGCAAAGTATATAGAGGGGCATAGGGAGGTGTATGAGGATGCGAATGTGACGGTTTGGCCGACGGACAAGTTTGCGTAAGTAGCGATCCCCCCAAGACTCCCCCGACGGCGAACGCCAGAGAGAGACAAGAGGAGCTGACTCGAGTTTGGGACGATTTGGGGATGCGAGCGCTTTTAGGTGGCCGAAGAACAGTCTGCTCGACCAATGCTAGATCTTTCCGCCGTTCCTCGGCAGGCATCCCGCGCGATCCGACTCACCAGCCAGGCAGCGACAGTCTCTCACGCGGTCAACTACATTCCTTGACACACACCAAGCGAGATGAATGAGACGAATGACCTGTGATTAAGGCGCCGTGTCGAGCACATAGATATACAACATGGGCGAGGCAAAGATGGTGAAAATACAAGAGCAACGTAGCGAAAGTGACAAATTAAACCCGGAGCAATGAGCGTAGCACGATGGTTAGGGGGAGATGGGTTTTAGAACGAGAGCGCGTACTGCATCTGTTGCTGCTGTTGCAACTGATGCGGGTGCTGATGATGCTGCTCGCCCATCGAGATGAACTGATCCAGCTCGGAAGGCGTGTTGACTTCGACCGTCGACGACGACGACGAGAGGTTGTGCAGCGACAATGCGGGCGACTCGCGTTTGGGGAAGAAGTGGCCCATCGCAGTCTGGAACGCGATAGCTTCGGCGGCCATGCTCGAGGGCGAGTCGATGAACGGTGGCGCGTCGTGCGCTGCCGTCGGCTGCGGGAGGGGGACCATCATCTGCGGGTCGACGTGCACAACTGGCATAGCGACCTGGTGATGGTGCAGGGGAGGCTGCTCATGCGGGGCGATGGGGCCGTGTTGAGGGTACATCATCTGGTACTGCGAGGGCGAGATGTTGGATGCGGACCAGTCGAGGGCGCCGGCATCGAACGAGGCGAGCGGCGACCGGAACATGCCGTCCTTGCTGTCGACGTTGGCGTTGCAGGCAAAGGCGGTCAGGTTGGGCAGCTCCAGAGGTGGCGTGGGTCCGCCGGTCGCGTACTTGTTGCGAAGATCGGCACCGAAGGTGGCCCACATATTGTCCCACTGCCCTTGGCCGTTGACGGGGTCGATGGCAGTCCTAGCTGGGATGGGCGCGACACCTGCGGGCAGGACGTGGTCGCAAGCGCCAGCATCGATATGGAAAGTGTCGTGCGCCGAAAGTTCGGACGGTGACGAGGCGGGCGAGTCGGCAAAAGGGTTGGCGGACTGTGTGGCGATGCTAAGCATCTCCATCCACGAGCTCTTGCTTCCGACGTCGTAGCCGTCCAGCAAGGTCGCGGTCGCGGCTATCTCGCCCGTATTGGTCGAGTTAGCGCGCGTCCTGGTACCCGCAGCCTCCTTGACCTTTCTCACCATCTCCTCGTGCTGCTTGCTAGCGGCACCGGGACCGAGCGAAGTGGTAGCAGTCCTGCGTCTCCTATGCGGCCGTGTGCCGCGGAAGATGATGCCGGCAGCCTCGAGGATGGCACGCTCCTTCTTGGAGGGTGGACCACGCTTGCGCAGCATGTCCTCGGTGGTGCACTTGCGGCCCGAAGAGGTGCAGCTGCCACAGGTAGGCTTGATGCGATCACAGCGGATCTTGCGACGTCTGCAGTAATCGCAGGCAGCGACTTGACCGTCGGAGCCATCCGGCATACGACCGCGGAGGGACTGCAAGACTTCGGCTGCCTTCTGGATATTTTCCTCTGAAGGGTACTCTGAGCCGGCTTCGCTGAGATGCTTGGCAATCTCAAAGCCGGCTGGAATGTGGATATCTTGAAGGGTGAGGCGACGCTGCCTCTTTTTGGATGTGGAAGGCTCGGCGGAGGGGCTGCGGGAGGTTGAGCTCGAGGGACCTGCGGAGGAAGGAGTGGCGCCCGAGGAGCTGCTACCGCTGCTGATGTAGCTCATTGTTGTAAGAGGGGTGATTGCGCTGAATCGTGGCTAGAGGGGGAGGAGAGACAGAGGCTGAAGAGCGGCAAATGAAGCTAGACTGTGCGGCCGGTGGCGTAGGCGGACAGCTGTGATTGTAGACAGAGCAAAGAATGTGGCGAGCGTCGAAGTGTGATGCTGGTCCAGCAGGGAGATCCTCCGGATAAAGGAGGGACAGCAAGGTGACGGAAGTGATGCAGAGTGTGAAGGAGGGTGTGATAGTTGCTTTGGAATGCTGCGTGCTGAGCAAGAGGTGGTGTGACTAGGCTGCAGGAGGCTGAAGCAAGGCCTGTTGGTGCTGGTGTTTGGCGTGTGCGAGCTTGAGCGTTGTGACCAAAAGCAAGCAAATGGCGCTGTGAGAAGGGTAGAGCAGAGTGGCGGCGAGGACGACGACGACGACGACGACGTGGAACAAAGTACGAGGTTCGAAGAGCTCCGGAAAGCAGGGGGAGGACTATAAGAAACGAAGGAGAATCTGGGGTAAAAAGGGCTGGACTAAAGACTAGGCTATCCTTGGAACGCCGGACGAGGAGAGCGAGACTGAGGGGAGGCAGGCCACAACGGTGACAGGCGAGGCAGGGCAGCAACAAGGCCAGGCAACGAAGGGCAAAGGAGATGTCGGCACTAGAGTTCGGCAGACAAAGGCCGGGTTGGAGCGAACTGGGTTTCCAGACCAGGCTAGGCCAGGCCAAGGCTGGGTGATGCACACTGAGGACCATCAAATTCGAATGGACAATGGAGAGTGAGAGGGCACGAGACAAGGGTGCAGCGTCGTGTTTCAGGATCATGGCCTGAGACATGAATGGATTGTGTTGATAGCCGGAGGCACAAGAGCACAGACAGAGACACAGAACGATGATGGTCGAGGAGGAGCGCGGATGAAGGGAGAATTGCCACTCGTCGAGTGTCATCCGGTGTTGCGGCGTGTCGACTTGGGGCTGGATGTGCTCAAGAGGGACGGAGCAACGACATCAAAGCAAAGTTCGAGGGCAGACAGACCACCATGCGACGACGGAGGCAAGCAAGGCATTGGAGCAGCCAGTTCGTATTCACGACGACCCAGGCGAGACGGTAATGCAATGCACGACGCCCATTTTGCAGCACAGTTCTGAGAGGAGGAACGTCAGAGACAAAAATATCCATAAAATCAGTATAATGGAGTCAGAGGGCATGAGCGCGCCATCGTGAATAAGGAGAGTTTCAGCAACATCGAAAATTCGGAAAAAATCATGTTGCGAGGGCTAAGCGAGGTGTGAGAGTTGTGTTGGTGGTGACCTGCGTCCAAGTCAGGCACTTGAGCTGCTTTGTTTGTCGATGGAAACATGGCATGAGGACGAGGATGCATCATGGGAAAATTGCAACCGAATTTTTAAACTAAGAAAAGGCGGGGTGGAAATGCGAGACTAAAGAGCGGGGTCAAGGCTGAATTGCTCTCTCTGCGCGCACTTGCTGCAAGCTAGGCTAGCCGAGTTGGCTGGGCAACGGAGAGTTTTTTTTTTTTTTTTTTGAAATAATGCCAAATAATAATGCTCTGGTCAGAAAGGCAAAAGTGGGGTTCTAGATTCGCTCGCTGGGGTTCTTGCCTCTGCTACACAAACACGGGACCTCAGTTTGACAGGTTACACAGAGCTCAACGGCAACTCGAGTGGCGAACGTTCGAGCGACCGCACAGCAGATGACGCTCTAAGACGAGCTGTGTTTCGAGGAGGCTCCTTCTTACGGCCTTCAGGGAGAAAGAACAAAGACAAAGTTCATGATACCGCCGACCAGGGTTCCTATTGTTTGCCCATCGCTCGACGAGGACCCGGCTCTTAATGATCGTTCGCCCGAGCACAGCAATGCAATGCCTTTGATGAGCAGCGTCAGCAAACATCGTGACAAGGGCAACTCACTGCCGGATCCGACAGAGAATCATGCACAATCACTAGACAATGCGCCATGCGGTTCCTTGGCCTCGAGCTGGAGGACGAGCAAAGTTTCGATTGAGCAGCGAACACTTTAAGCGAAGCGCAGGTTGTTCGTTGCATCAAAAAGAGAATTCGATGGGAGACCGAGACACCTTGCTGGGCGGCTTCCTCCGGCCTTTCCTTCCCCCTGGCACATCGAGGATCGTATGATGCCGTCTATAGATTCGCAGCACACTCAACCATGACAAACAAGAGGCTGAGCCGGCTTTGTGGGAAACAACAAGCTCTCGTTCCGACAAAGTGAACCTAGTACGAACGGTCTCGTCGAATTGGCAGTAAGACGACAGCAGCCGAGGTTGAGGTGAGCTTTCGTTCCTACTGCTTCTGGATCCCCAAGCCACATCCAAGCCACTGTACGCACCTCGTTCCAACAGCAGACGCAACGATCACACCAGCGCAGAAGCGGCTGAATAGGTCGACTCCTCTGACCTGCGGAAGGTTCAGTCCGACCCCCGCAAACAGACGATCCCAGTCAACAATGCGTCGTTTGATTCTCCTCTACTCCGCCGCTTTGCTTTCTCTAGCATAGACCGCGGCATACATGGGATGAGGGGAGCAAGCTACGGGACCCGCAGTGTACCGCCGCCCTGAGCCTGTTCGAGTCCTCTTCTGGGCTGTCCAACTTGGTCTCCGACCCTTCTCATTCCACTTCTTTTCCTTGAATTCCAGCTCCGCCTACACCAGAACCTGTTTCGACCAATCAGAAAGCGTCTTGACCAGCTGAGACATCCTCCTCTTCGGCTGTTGAAAGTGCACTCGCGGCCTCGGTTAGATCAGATTAACGTGGTCCTGCAGCCAGTGCTCCCTTTCGCAGCGTTCTCAAGGATGCTGTGCAAATGGCAGTGAGCTAGCCCCCTTGCCCTCCTGCCCGACTCCATTGCACTGCCTTCTGAGCTGTCCATCACTGGGTTCTGTCTTCTTGAAACCGACAGGGATGCTCGAACAGGGTCACTCGCACGTCACGTCGTCATTCCAGAGAACAAGCTTCGTCGAAGAGGCCATCCAAGCTGAAAGCTACCGTCAAGTCTTGTTTTGAGAGACGGAAACAGACAGAAGAATACACGCATCCCCAGGCCAAGACAGCAGGCATGTGCGACTCAAACACTGCAGCGCGAAAGGAAGTCCCTTGCAGCTCGTGAGACGACCGGTTCAGCCGGACGGGCCTACCCGCACTTGAAGCCTGTGTCAGCGCATTGGCTGCATGCATCACTGGATTGGCATGCATTGCGTCTGGCGACTCGAGTTTACACTTCCGACCCGATCCTCCCCGCATTTTTCGCGGCTCTGAATTTGATGTGTAGCCACGCGTGCCTGCTTCATAACACGAATGCAGATGCATTGACACAGCATGCGAGCCACCCGTTTGTCAAGGTCGCTCGCCTATCAACATGCATAGGTAGAGTTTCAGGCTCTTGAGCTTACGAAACGACTGAATGTCATTCGAGGGTGTTGCAGGTGGTGAAGGGCAGAAGAGTTGGACGACCAGAAATTTCAAATTGAAGCCAGCCGCGGCAGCTGGCAAAGGCTTGAATTTTTTTAAATTGTTCCTGATTTCAAGTCAAGCTCTGCTGCCCGTCGAAAACTGCGTCTTCGAGAACCCTTCCTTCCTGGCTTGATGGGGAGGAGGAACCGCTGTAGATCGTGTGTGTGTGCTTTCTCCGAGCTCGCTTGCAGCCATAGTTACATCAAGCGCAACCATCGCCGACAATGGAATTCGGTTGTGGCGTGAAGATGTCATGAGTGAGCGAGGATCAGCCCCGTTGCTGCTCCTGGCTGTGGCTGCACATCAGCTCGTCATCTCTACCGTTGGCCGAAAGCAAGAGAAAGTTCACGGCAACAGCGGCGTCGATCGGAAGGGCACGGTTGCGGATGCTACGCTGCCAGTCGTGGGTTGTTAAAGGGCGACCGCTGCTGCGACTCGTTCAAAGGACAGGCGACCGTCGAGGCAGCAAATTTTACGCGAGACACCGGCTCAACCCAATTCGCCCCTTGGGTCTCTCATTCGCCCTCGTTCGCCCCGACACCGTCTCAGCCTCCTCTGCCTGAGTCCCCACCTCGACACTTGGACTCGCCACGCTTCGCCTCGGAGCCTCGTCTAATGGGCGCCATGCCGTAATGGCTGATCGTGCCGAGCTCGACTGCTCCTTCCCAGAAAGATGCTGCATCCCATTCGAAACTCTCCGTTGTCATGGATCTGCCCGGCTCGAGTCACATCCACTTCAGATCCGAACCACGTTTGGTTGTCACAACTCTCGCCATCTGTACGCCGCATCTCACGCTTCGAGATCTATTTGCGGTCGCATGGCCAGACCATGGCACGATTGCATAACCGACTCGCCTTTCACGTCGTATTCCCAGTGACCATGGCGTTGTTGCCGGCAATCATCAGCAAGAGCAGCAGATATAGCTTGAGGGAATGTCATGACTTGGAACGCCGTAACGGTTGTGTACGTTCGACGGTCAACTTTGACCACGCGCCATGTGAGTCGCCGTGACCAGATTCGAGCCCTGCCATTGTCCAGCACCTGCTCCTTGCGAATCTTCTCGGCGAGAGACGGCGATTGCGCTATTTCTGGTCACACGGCTCTGCACGCGTGGCTCGACGTCTGCATCGATTCTCAAAGCTCCTCCGACATTTTGTAGCCGGTTCTTTGTGGATGATCCGCCGTTGAACCGACATGCCTCGATGCGGGCTGTGTCGTCCGACGCTGGTTCTGCTGAGACCGCATGGGTGTGATACCATGAGCAAACGTCTGACGCTTCCGAAAACTCAAGAGGAGCACTTTGTTTCGGCTTCACGATTATCTTCGGCGAAACTGTCGTGGCTGTTCTGCCGAGGATTGTCCTCTGCGCAGCGGTGTCTGTCCATTCAGTGTCTATCGATGCTTCAGTAGTTTGCTATGACCGAAACCAGGAGCATCATCTATCGTGACGATTGCACATGCCAAGCAGACAATCCGACGGAAGTGCAGCGTGGTCCCTGCAATAAGGTCTGTGCGCGTGTGTGGTACAGACTCCGACATAGGTCCCTACGGCCTTCTGACGCCATGGGAACCAATTTGCATCGTCGAGCACGTCCTTCCAACCAATCTGGACGCAGGACCCAGCGAAAGCCTTGCTGACTGTGTCTCGTCGATCGACAGGCAGGCTCGTCTACGTCTTTTGTCCTCGTCGCGACGATCTTCGCCAGGCGCTTTGATTGTCCTGTCTGTGCACAGGTCGCTCTTCACCCTGTGACATCGAGAGGAGAGCACTCAGGAACCCACCTGGCATCGCATGAATCTTAAGCATTCTCGTCCGACCAAATGGCAGCCTCAGTTCGTCTATCTTTCAACGTCCGCAGCCGGATGGCAAGCCACCTAAGTCATACGTCTTCGATTTCAGCAGCCAGAAGGCCCACGTCAAAGGCAGGATGATGGCAGTCCGTCCATGTGACCCCGACCAAATAGATGCTATTCTAGCTCCGATCCGCCTTCATCGAGCAGCTCGGGCTTACCGGGTCTCACAAGCTACCCATATCCACCGGCTTGGGTCTCGCTTGCAAAAGAAGTGTCAAGGCAGGTTACATGACGAAACAAGCATGATCTGGATCATCCTAGACAATGAAGATTGGCCTCAAATGCCAGTTCGCGGTGATCATCGTGCTGGATCAGTGATGACATCCAACCATCTGTAGCGATCATGTGGCGTCTCTCATCCATCTCCAGATGGATTCAAGCGACAATAGTCCAGCAGCTCGGCAAGAGCTGTGCGAGGTGCGAAGGCTTTACGTCATGTGCCTCGTCTCGAACGGAGCATATTTTCCCCTAGATTGTTAGGCCCTGTTCCTGCGATGAGAGTAAGGATTTGTCAGCAGACGTTCAACTTTTTGTTCGAGCTCCAAGATTTCGGTGTTGGACCCTGGATCGTTTCTTCCTCCTCCTCTTCATATCCATCTCATCGCCATCAAGAGGGATCGCTCGCAGGCATGCAGACGAACGCAGAGAATCCTCGCAAGCGCTTCGGTGGTGGTGCTGCAGGTGGCGCTGCTGCTGCTGCTGCTGCTGCTGCTGGCAGTGCCGGCACGGGCGTCAGCAGCGAGGCAGGCCCGTCTCGACCACGTATCGCCAACGCTGTCCCCGCCGACATCCTGGACGATCCGGCACTCAACCAGGCCATCGCATCCATCCTCCCGCCAAACTACAACTTTGAGATCCACAAGACGATCCACCACATTCGCAAAGCGTCGGCAACCTGTGTTGCGCTCCAGATGCCGGAAGGTCTCACACTCTGGGCGACAGGGATCGCCGACATCGTGGAGCGCTTCACGGATGCTACGACGGTCATCATGGGCGACGTCACGTACGGCGCGTGCTGTGTGGACGACTATACTGCGATGGCACTCGGCTGCGACATGCTCGTGCACTACGGTCACAGCTGCCTCGTCCCGGTCGATCAGACGGCGATCAAGACGCTGTACGTGTTTGTCGAGATCTCTATCGACCCGGCGCATTTGGCGGCGACGATCAGGGCCAATTTCCCAAGCGAGAAGGAAGACTTCAGAGCCAAGATCTTGGGTGGAAGCCAGAATGCCGCTGGCAAGAGGGCAGAGGTGGACCAGTCTGCCGGTCGAGCCAAGATTCAGATCGGTGACGAGGAGCAGGCTGCCTCGAGCGTTGCATCCGCTGCTGTGCCGCAAGCACGAACCCATCTAGCGCTAGTAGGAACCGTTCAGTTCATCAACGCCATCCACGGGCTTCGCGAAGCGCTCGAGGAACAGCAGCATCGACTCGCTGACGGCTCGGTCGTCTCAGGACAACCTCCCGCAGATCGATTGATGCTCACTGCGGGCTCGACAACCGACGGCACGGTCGATCACATTCCTCAAGCAGCAAAGTGGAAAGCATGGAGTTCAGGCGAATACGCCGTGACCGTTCCACAGGTCAAACCACTCAGTCCTGGTGAAGTGCTGGGTTGCACCTCGCCCAAGCTCGACAAGGACAGCATCGATGCGATCGTCTACATCGGCGACGGCCGATTCCACCTCGAGTCGATCATGATCGCCAATCCGCGTATCCCGGCGTTCCGGTACGATCCGTACACCAAGCGATTCGTGCGCGAGCTGTACGATCATGCCGAGATGCGCAAGATGCGGGGAGAAGCGGTGAGACTGGCGCAGAACAGCGTTGGTGGGATGGACCTGGATCCTGAATCTTCGATTGTCAAGCAGAAGCAAGACGAGAGAGCGGCTACTCAGCAACAAGAACGAACGCTGGCGTCTGGATGGGGAGTGGTGCTGGGCACGCTCGGTCGACAGGGCAGTCTACGCGTGCTCGAGTCGCTGACAGCATCGTTGGCCGAGCACTCTCCGCCCATCCCTCACGTGCCGATTCTGCTCTCCGAGCTCTCCCCACAGAAGCTGGCCTTGTTCGGCGAACATCTGGCGGCGTTCATCCAATCGAGTTGCCCGCGTCTGTCGATCGACTGGGGATCCGCCTTCGCCAAACCACTGCTGAGCCCGTACGAAGCAGCGGTGAGCGTCAAAAAGGTCAAAGGATGGCAGGAGGATGTAGAGGGGCTGGGTATGAGCAGGACGCCAGCTAAGCAGAGCCGGCACGGTGAGGGTCAAGAGGTGCCGGTGGAAGACAAGCATCTGCCTCTCGACGGTGACTATCCGATGGACTTCTACAGCGATACTTCGCTGGGTCCCTGGACGCCTCGACACGGGATGGCGCCGGCAAAGAAGCCAGCAGGTGCCAAGTCGAACTTGGCTCTGCTCAAGAGTCTGAGGAGCAAGCGCGCTGCTGCTACTGCTGCTGCTGCTCCCGCCACAGCTTGATCACGGCCACGATTGTTTCGCAGACTCGATGGTGGCATCGCAGACATCCTGCCTGTTCCAGCTTAGCATGTAATCTGTGCATCAATAGAAGCGTACCGCGGCCAATCTCATGCCAAAGCGATATCGGATGAGCAACGAATGAGAACCACAGCTGAGCTGCAAATATTGGGCGCGGTTGATCAGAGTTTCTACGCCGTGATGCTGCCTTTTTGGGACGTGAGTGGCTGAGTGAAAAAGCGGCCACCGGTGAGGTTAAAAAATCGAAATGAGCCGTGCACGGGGCGGCTGAGCTGCGTGTGTTAACTTAGTGGGATGCGGGAAGGCAGAGCCACTTTCTCCGCTCAAAGACGGGATTTGGGCAGCAGCTGAGAGAATCCCGAATCCAGGAACTTGACTTCCATCCATCATCATCGCCACTCCCTCGTCGCTTTGCTGTCGACCATCATCAGTCTTTCGGACGGATCACCTACATTTCGAGCAGTGCTAGCTGTGCAGATCCTGCATTCACTCATTTCGACGACCATCCCATAGACGTTGGCGTGCCTGCATCGTCGCCGGAACCCTGCTGGTTGCTCTAGCTCGCTACCATCATTCTCGCTGGTCACCATCCTTGCTCCGTCGATCTGACAGTTGCTCGGCCTCTTGAATCATAGAACGAACCATTCCCGCTGTCGACATCTCTCACGGCGCAGAGGACTTCAGGAAGATCGGCAGCCATCTTATCCTTGCCACATCCGTCTTGGGAATCCGCAACGAGCGCTTCACACCCCGCCATCGATACCACAGTCAGATAGCCTGGCTAGATTCGCGGCTTGCACATCTCCCGTGTGCTGTTCCTTCTCAATATGGCCTCTACTCAGTCGCCGGATCGTGTCTGGGCACTTCACGACTTCGAAGCAGAAAACCCAGATGAAGTCTCGTTCAAGGCCGGAGAATGCATTCTTGTCGTCGAAAAGGACGATGAGTACGGCGACGGATGGTGGCAAGGCACCAACGAGAGCGGTCACACCGGTCTCTTTCCTTTTACCTACACGACGGTCGACCGCAACCTTGCTCTCAGCAATCAATCCGGAAACGCAACGCCGGTTCTCGGCGCTCCTCAAGCCGCGACGTCCGGCGCTCAGCCAGGCGTGATGCACTCTACCATGGCCGACATCGACAATGCGCTCACAGAATTTCAGGCACCAGCCAGCGTCAATGGCAGTGCGGCGGGCGCAGCTGCGGGTGCAGGTCTGGGTGCCGGTCTTGCCACTACGCGAGGGATCAACTCCTCGGCTGCCTCCATCACCAGCGATCGATCCGACATCGACGCTCAGTCGGACAACTACGGCGAATCCGCCGACGACTTTGCCAGCAGACCTGTCGCCGCTCGCGCCGCGCTTGCAGCCAACGCCCAGAAGGATCTTGCCGACGATGCAGAGCGTCAAAAGCAGGAGCAGCAACGGATGCGTGCCGAGGCCCAGCAAGCCTTTGAGCAGGAGGAGGCTCGTCAGCGCGAGCTGCTCCTCGAAAAGGAAAAGGAGCGTCAAGCCAAGTTGGCTGCAGGCGAGATCGACCCCGCCGAGGAAAAATCCAAAGCTGCTCCTATCGCTGGCGTAGACATGAGCGACGAGAGCGACAGCGAGGGTTCGGTGGTGGGCGCTCTCGACGACTTCCAGGACAAGACGCACAGTCCGCTCTTCGGTATTACCGCCTCCACGCCTACGGGCGGGGTGGCCGCACGAGAGATCCAGCAACCCACCTCCAACTTGCAAGGGATCGCCGAGCAACCGCCTCTCACACAGATCAACGAGACTCCAGCCGAAGCAGCTGCCCCAGCGCCAGCACCTCTCACTTCGAACGACTTTGCTTCCTCCGTCGCGCCAGATGCCGACGCTGCCAAAGCTTCGGCTCCTCAGTCCGAGGCACATTCCTTTGCTGCGCCTGCTGCTCTGGCAGCTGGTGCGGGAGCTGTTGCGCTCGGCGGTGCCACTGCTGCTGCCTCGTCGACCGCACACGCCGTCTCGGGTCACGAGCGATCCGTCGACGCCTCCTCCGTGGTCGGATCTGCCACCCCAGCCGCGGATGAGAGCGTCCGATCCGTTGCTGGAGACAGCGTCAAGACCGGCACAGGCACCGGTGCTGCCACTGGCACCGGCACGGCAGCCACCTCGATCGCAGCTCCCACCAACGACGACACTACGCAGACCGCTCCTTCCGCTGCTGTCTCCGCCCAGCCAAAGTCGTTCAACGCATTGGGCCACTTGCCAGCAGACCCCGCCGAGTGGAACGTCGACCACGTTGTCGAATGGGCCCGCTTCAAAGGCTGGGACGAGACGGCCGTGGTCAGCAAGTTCCGCGAGCACGAGATCTCGGGAGATGTGCTGCTCGAAATGGACATCAACATCCTCAAGGAGATCGACATTCTCGCCTTTGGCAAGCGATTCCAGGTCGCCAACGGTATCAAGGAGCTTCGAGCGCAGATGCCCGGCGCCGTCACCACTCCGGGTCTCTCGCAGCCTCCTCACGCCGACGGTCTCGGTAGCCCAGCCTTCATCCCACCCGTTGTAGGCAGTGCCACTGCCACGCCCTCCTACTCTCCGCATCTACCCGGATCCAACAACGGCAGCAACGCGGACGGCCGCAGTCTCAACGCACGCATGGCCGAGACGAGCCTCGACCAGAGCTTCGGCGCGCCCTCCACCTACGGTGGGGACCGGGAGCGCGATTCGTACGCCAGCCCCGCCGCAGGTTTCGCCGCCGCGGGAGGCTTCGGTGGCGCAGCCGGTGTCGCCGCGTGGCAAGCGCAGCAAGCCGGCCATCGGCCCGGATCGCGTCAGCCGAGCGAAGCCATGCGCGGTAGCGGCGACGTCCCCCTCTCTCCCTCCGGCAACTCGCAGTTCGGCATGCCCAGTCCTCGCTACATGCCCACCGGCGGCGAAGACAGACTCGGCGCGCTGCCCCCCGCCTCGCCGCGCAAGCGCGAATCGAGCGGTTCGGGTCTGAGCGAGAAGAACAACCGCTCGAGCTTCTTCGGTCTCGGTCAACGCAATCGCAAACCTCCCCCCGCACAGCAGGGTGCAGCGAGCAGCAACGGTCACGACGATGACAGGAAGGGTACGCTGTCGCGTCTTGGGTTTGCACGCAGCTCGAGGAATATCAGTTCGCAGTCTTCGCAGTCGAATATGAAGGAGCAGATTTCGTTGCCGACGTCGAGTCCCAGTTTCGATACGAACGGCGATACTGCGCGACGACAGAGGCAGTCGACGGGTGGAGCTACGGCTATGGCAGGCGCGACGGCTGGGATGGGTATGCCCTCCAACGCGCGCCCCACCAGCATCGGTTCCGCTGGCGTCGACGCACCGCCCTCCACCACCGCCACCACCGCTGCCAACCCCAACGCCGCCTCTGGCCCTGTGATGTCGCGTATCCAGCCCGTCGACCTCGAAGGCTGGATCCGCAAAAAGGGCGAACGCTACGCCACCTGGAAACCGCGCTACCTCGCTCTCAAAGGACCCGATCTCGTCATCCTGCGCGATCCGCGAGCCGAAAAGATCAAAGGCTACGTCAACATGAAAGGCTATAAAGTCATCGCGGACGAAAACACCAATCCGGGCAAATACGGTTTCAAGATCCTCCACGAATCCGAAAAGCCGCACTACTTTTCCTCGGAAGACCCCATCCTCGTGCGCGAATGGATGAAGGCACTGATGAAGAGCACGATCGGACGGGACCACAGTTTCCCGGTGATTTCGAGCTACAACAACGCTACGATCAGTTTGAAGGAGGCTCAGAGGATGAACCCCCCACCGAGACCGCCTAGTCCGACGAGTAGGGCTAGAGCGCAAAGGGCAAAAGCTAGGCCTAATCCGGAACAGTTGACGGCAAGGGACGCGGCGATACTGATGAACCTGACGAGTGGGCAGCAGACTAGGGCGGACAATGTATAGGAGGGGAGGAGGGAGCATTGTAATATGATCGACGTGAACTGATGGAGGATGTTCGGTGTGTGACCGGCATGTGCGGCTCTGAGTGTTAGGGTGGTGCAAGATGCGACGAAGGTGCTGGTGAGGGTGTGGATGGCAGATCTTGCGGCTGGGCATGTGAAGGCCGACGCTTTGTGAGAAGTTTGCCATGCCAGACGACGAGGATGCGCTTTGTGGGGCGTGCTCAATTTGTGGCTCTGGCGGGTGCGCACGGCGCATCCCAGGGCTAGTGAAGCAATGGTAACTTATTGCGATTGAGCGATGTCCGTGATCAACGACAGATGCCGCGGAAACGAGAGAAGTGCATCAAAGCATGAGGACGTAACAGAACCTTTGAGCCTTGGGAGCCCTTGGTCGAGGACAACAACGTCGTCGTTGTCGACGTCCCGCTGCTCTTCCACCAACCCTCCCCCGCCGTCCTACTCCTCCTTGTCCTCCCGATCATCTTCGACACTTGCCCACGTGTGCGTCGTCGTCAATTTCGTCGTGCATTGCGATTTGGCCCCCGGAGAAGACGTGGCAGAGGTCGGAAGGAAAGCCTGCGGCCTTTGGCCTTATTGCTTGGCAGCTCGTCGGGATTGGAATCGTCGCATTCGTCGTCCCGCTCCTCATCCGGCGTCCTCGATGTCGTCATCTTTGGAGAGCGTGCATCGCGTGTCAGAGGTCGGAGAAGAACCCGGCACCCTTGGCCTTCTTGCTCGACACCTCGCCTTCGTCGTCGTCTGGATCGTCGTCCTGCTCTTCTTCTACGTCGTCCTCCTCCTCTTCCTCCTCCTCTTCATCTTCATCTTCAACCGTCTGCAACCCCGCAAAGTCGTCTTCCTCCTCCTCATCCTCGTCCTCGTCGTCATGCTCACTGTCATCGCCATCCAACCCAACAATCCCCAACGCCCCCTCCTCCTCGTCGTCATCCTCCAACAACGGCCTCAAATCGGTCAACTTGACCGAATTGCTATGCCCTACACTCGCCAACACGCTCCCCTTTCTCCGCATCCTCTCCACCGGCAACCCGTCGTGGCTCGCAATCACGCCCAACAGCTTACTCGGCAGAATCTGGACCACCCTCACCAGCCCATCGCTGCTGCCCGTCAACACTGTCTCTGCGTCTAGCGTCACCAACGTGTCGACAGAGGCTGGGTGGCCGGGTACGCGATCTACGTGGTCCAGAAGACCGCGCGAGGGGGACCAGAGGGAGAGGATGCCGAGCTGGGTGCCGACGACGAGCTTGGAGGAGGAGCGGATGGAGGTGATGCTGAGCAGTTCGTCTTCTTGGTCTTCGGACTGTTCGAAGGAGGTAGGTCCGGAAGAGGTTAGGTCGATGGATGAGAGGGAGCCGTCGCCGGACGTGACGATGAGGCGGCTGCGACTGGGACCTGGTTTGCCACCTTGCTCGTCGGAGTCGCTGTCATCGTCCGACGAGTCGGGGTTCTGGTGTTTCAACGCTTCCGCCTGCCTCGCTCGCTTGCGGTCCTTTTTGAGCTGACTCTTACTCTTCCTTCCCTCACCCTTGGCCCGGTTGGGCTTCTGCACCGGTAGATCCGGCAGATAGACCATGTCGGTGATCCAGTCAAAATGATGCTCCCACATCCGAACCGGCTTGACCCCCACTCCACCCCCCTTCCTCGGATCCCACAATCTCACCACCCCATCATCGTCCCCCGTAACCACCATCTCGTCCACCGGCAAAACCCTACTCGGTGCCGCTCCATGAACCCCCACCCAGCTGTCAACCACCTTCCCCGTGGCGGTGTCGGTGGAGAAGAGTGATTTGTCCTTGGAGATGCTGTAGATCATCTCGCCGGTGGACGAGAAGTGCAACCCGCGACACGACTTCTTGCTCGGCCGCGAAACCCAGCGCTTGCGGTATAACTTCACTTTCTCACCTTTTTCCTCCTCATCCTCATCGGCGGGCGATTGGAGCTTGGACTTCTTGGAGGGAGGAGATACACGAGAGGTGGAAGGAGCGCTGAGAAAGTCGGTGTAGTCGATGAGTTGGATCTTGCCCGAGATGAGTCCGACGGCGACGAGGTTGGTGTCTTCGTCCGGATGGAAGGTTAGGTCCAGGGCATCGCTGGATAGCGGGATGTCCATGTTGTCTGATGTGCCCGCGCTGAGCGTGGGGATGGTTGCGGGAGCGAAGAGGAGGGGATGATGATCTCCTTCAGGGTCCGACTCTTTTGTTTGTCTCCTTGGCAAGCCGAGTTGCGAACCGAAAAAGAAATTTGGGAAAAAAAAAGGTGCCTGAAAATCATTGGCCGGTGCACGGACAGGCGATTTTCACCGCAATGTGCGATCGGCGCTAGTGCACAGCGAGGCGAAAAAAGATCCATCGGAACCGATCCAAATCACGTGTGGCAGCTCCAACTCATCTCGTCCTCCTCGATATCGTTCCTCTTCTCCACACCATCATCGACGACGACGATCAACGACACACGCAGCACGAACAAGACTATCGATATCGTCGGAGTCAGTCACACACTCGGAAAAAGGAAGCAGCTGAGATCCGCACAGACCCACAAAAGACAAGATGCCCGTCCCCTTCGAGGCCGTTCTTCACATGGGTACGTCTCCCCCTCCCTTCCGCATCTCACAGTGACACCCTCCACAACTCCTTCAAGCAGACACAACCGGCTGCTACACAAGCTGGAGACCACACCCGCGGGATGACAACTCGACCCCGAACGCCGCCAAACTAACCCACTTCCCCCTCTTCTTTCCCCCTCGCTCCAGGCATGGTGGTCGTAATGTTCGGCGTGGCCGGTACGGGCTACAACGTCGTCCGCCGTCTCGCCGAGGACGGAAAACCCATCCGACACTCGCTCGACGACTGGGAGCGCATGATGATGAAGCGCGACGAACGGCTCACGGGCAGTCTACGTGGTCAAAGTGTAAGTTTTCGCTGCTCGGAAGATGTGGTGATGATCGGAGAGAGGTGCTGACCTTTGACGTTTTGCGGGAATAGACGAATCCGATAGCGCCAAAGGAGTTTGCCACCAACTCGGCCTGGAGTACCGAGAAGCTCGGTTGATGCAGGGCGTGTGTTCAAGATCAATTGCAATCGTAGGCTTCGTTTCTCATCTGGACAGGGCTCGGCTGGCGAGCACGCAGATACGAGTGAATGGTCGGAAGGACAATGATGGTCGTTTGGACGCCATACAGCAGAAGAGCCACCCGCTCACTTCCACACCTCAACCCGACGTCTGAGCACCTCCCTCACATTCACCCTCCCCTCCTCCACCCCCAACTGCTTCAACACCGCCCAGTACTCCTCCCCCTTCCTCCCGCCCTCCTCCGTAGCGTCAAACACCACCTGAACCACCTTTGCCAACCTCAACCCCTCCGCTCCCCCCTCCGCCGTACTCGAGGGCAACCTCAACAGCGCCGCCGCATCCAGCGCGGGCCTCCAGCTCGCCTCGGGTCTCCTCCCCAGTCTCTGACCCTTTCCCACTTCTCTGACCACGCCGAGCCAGCCCTCTTGGAGGTCACGATCGAACCGCACCCCGCCGACGAAGTTGAACCGTTCCGAGCCGCCCGACATGACCACGCGCTCCACCAATGCGGTTGCGATCGTGCTCGAGACGTGTCTGTAGATCGGGAGCAGCGTCTCCCTCTCCAGGATCCCACACAGGTGCCCCAGATGGGAGGAGAACACCGACAGCGCCGGGATGAGGGTCGGACTCGGATACGACTCCCTCTCATCCTCCGCTGCGGGGAAATCGTCTTCGAGATCCCACCGACGCAGTATATACGGGCGCAGCTGTTCGAGCGTTTCGCTGGCGACGAGGCGTTCGATGGCGGCTACGGCACGGGCGACGATCTCGCCGAATTTACGACGTGGCTCTTCCCATACGCCGTACCGTCCGAACTCGGTGAGGATCTGTTTGTGGCCTACGTCGCTCACCTCCGGCGTACCCTCGCTGGGCAGCACTGGTGAGCCTCCGCCGCCTGCAAGAGGTCGGGCTGCGGCAGCACCCCTCTTCAAACCCCGTCGCAGCAGCATCCCGAGACTGGCCGCGTCGAGCTCGCGATCCTCCTGCTGACCCTCATCCTTCCTCAACCCCAACGCCAACTTCCTCCCTTCCTCGGTCGAGTGCAGGCTCTCAGACATCTCCACAAACGCAGCGGTCTCAGACCACCTCTCCAGCTCGCTACACACATACTGCGCCGAGAGCAACGCCTTGACCAGCCTTCCCAACCCGCGTAGGCCCTTGACCATGTCCGACTCGCCGCCGGAGGAGGTGGAGACAATTTCGCCGGGCATCGCGCGCGCAAACGCCGAGGAGAGCGATTCAAACGCGTCCAGACTCCTCGTCAGCCGCTGAGCGTACGACCGGAGGATCGGCAGCTGTACAATCGCCAGGAACGACAACCGCTGTGAGAGGGAGGGGAGGGGACGGTAGCGTTCAGAGACCGAGTCGAGGATCTCCACCGTCGAGCGGGCGGATTTGGTCGTTCTCTGCCCCTCCGTTTCCCCAGACGTCTCGGTGGAAGAGTAGAAGATCTGCTCATCGTCGTCCGCCAAGCTGTCCGAACTGCCAATCGCCCAAGCATCCGGCGAGTCCATAATCTCTTCGAACCGGCGCAGCGCGAAATCCCTCTCGCCGTCAAGCCACCGGTTGAACCAGGCGCTGTTGTCGAGGATATCGTCCGAGATCTTCCTCGTTCCAGCGCCGTGTAGGACGGTGAGCGAGGGCGGGAAGCTTTCCGCGAGATCGGCGTCAAACGTAAGGGCCTGGAAGACGGTATGTGCGAGCAGGGAGGGGTGGTCGAGGAGCGCGGGGACGGTGGAGGCGAGTTTGCGACGGAGAGGCGTGAGGAGGCCGTGGAGGAGCTCGGCGTAGGTGTCGATGTGGCGGTATGCGCGGCGCGATGCGGATGCGTTGGCGTAGGCACGGTGGAGTCGGACTACTGCACCGCCTGAGCCGGGTACGCCGTGCTGTGCGGGGATGAAGAGCGGAGATTGGGAGCGGATGAGCGAGGCGATGTGAGACAGGAACCATTCGGGCTTGTCGAGGCGGTTGGTGGAGCGATCGCCGTCAAAGTGGTAGCGGAAGCGGAGGAGCATAGGCTCGATGAGACATTGGGTGGTGAGCAGCGGCTGGTACCCGTCGCTGCCTGCAGGGGCGACTTTGGCGTCCGTGGATGTGTGCGACAAGGCCTTGGCAGTCGCACGTCTCAGCAAGCCCAGCTGTTCAGCAACGTCTTGGAGCTGACAGACATCCGACCAAGCCTGCTTGACCTGCGTGCTCTCGACGAGCTTTGTCGCTGTTGAGTCGAGTCCGTTGTTAGCGTCCTCCTTGCCGGAGAGATCGGCCTTGGTTTGCGACCAGCCAGTCTGAGCGATAGCTTCGGAGAGTCGCGAGCATCGTGCTTTGCTGAGCGCTTTGAAGGCGGCAGAGCGCTGTGCACGCAAGAAGGCGACTAGCTTGGGTTCGTCCTGGGCTGCACCGTGCTGCTCTGAACGCACTGGAGAGAGCTTCTCGACCTTTCGAACGAGGGCATCCATCTCGGACAGATGGTGCAGAGCTTGTTCTCGCTGCGCCTCGTCTTGGTCGCACTTGAACACAGCAAGACGAAGGTCTTCCGCTTGAGCCAAAATGGTAAAGTACTGCTTGGCTTTCTTCAGCTGGTCGATGGCAGTGTGAAGCTGTCCGAGACGGTCGATCAGGGTTACTGCGCCATCTCTGCTGGAGCCTGCAGAAGTTGAAGCTGAAGAAGAGGAAGCACTGGCGATGACTAGATCCTCGCAAAGATCGAGCAGCCTATCTTCGGTCGAAGCGATATCATCCGGCAGAGACGAAAGCTTCTCTCTGAGCAGCTTGACGCCAGAAAGACTGGAGAGCAGCTGATTGCGCAGCTGAGATTCGAGATCGGCGGTGCGAGCGGAAGCCTTCTGGTGCGCTGAGGTGAGCTCGGCGAGGTACGCCTCTAGCGCCGCTGAAGATGGCAAAGTGGTGAAGAGAGGAGCGGTGTTGGAACGCGAAGCAAGTGATGCGGTAAGAGAGTCGGACGCCAGCTGAGGAAGGATGTAGTTGCAATGTTCGACGACGTAGCTGAGCTGTTGCTGGCGTGTGGGCGGTGCGAGGTAGGCTTCGAGCTGATGCGGCTCGAGTGATGCCGCAGCGCTACTGGCTGTGTCTGTCGCCGCCATGATGGCGAGGTTGTGTTGGTGTCGATGATGAGGAGCAAAGTGAGTTGGACAGCGGGTTGTTGGCTTTAGCGTTGCGCTTCCTTGCTTCTCAAGTCAGTGGAGGCGCCAAATTTCAAGATGTCAGATCGCCAACTTGCATTGTTTTGAATATTTCGACCGCTTGCCAAGCAAATTCAAGTTGCGCTCCCGCCCTTTTGGCTGCACGAGTGAATGCTGCGCTGTGCTGCTGCGATCTTCTCCCAAAGCCGAATCCGAGCTCAGCCAAAAGCAAGGGGAGCCAGCCGGCACAGCCGAGATATTGTGTGAGTGCCGTTGCATCATCCCTCGCACAGCTAAGCCACCTCAGCAGTCTCAATCACACGCCACGCAACCTATCCCTGCATGTTACCTTATCTCCGTCACCATCATCGTCAACTGCCCACTACCAACATCATCGGCTATCATCGCAATTCGCAGCGTCATCGATCAACATCATCGACATCTAGTGCACCGCTGCGTACGGCACCACAGCCATGCCTCGACCAGGCGCAGGGCCACGAACGCATTCTCGCAGGTCCGACGAGCTGTTTGCCGCCTTCAATGGTCCTGCCGACGTCGATCCAGGCCTACCAGACTACAGCCAAGCCAGCTCCTCTTCAGCAGGGCCATCCGCACGTCGCAATTCGAGGCCTTCAACAGATGTCTTCTTCGACGCCGGGGATGCCTTGCCTGACCCTGATCCAGTCAACGATCCGCTAGGAGCCGACAGAGCCAATTCGAACCAGTCTGCAGCGCCATCACCGTCTCCCTTCCGACCGCCTCTCCATCTCAGAAGCGGTGGAACCACACCGGCATACGACTTTGAGCGACCCGAGTACTTCCCCACCGCAACAAGGCGGCCGCCGCCTGCATCCAATGCCACCAGTCCACGACCTGATGCACCTACCGATGCTAGCCATGCTGCCCCCAACAACGACCATCGCACCATCGATATGAGCATCGAGGGCGGCAACGAGGGGGACGATTCGCTTCACTCCAGCAGCGGCAGTCGCACAAATCGCAACGGCTACAGCTCCCTCCCCACATCTAGCCGAGGCGATGGTGGAATCAGCACCGACGCATCCGAACCGGTCTCGAGAAGCGATCGTGTGCGCTTCGCTCTCGGTCGCTTTGGTAGTTTTGTGGGGATGGGCATTCCTGGTGCGCGCTACTCGTCCCTCTCTACGCAGGACGGTGGTCGAGGCGGTGTACATCGACCGCGCTACATCGGCGGTGGCATCGGCCAGGACGGCGTCTTCGCCAACCTCAGCGCCAAGCCGGAGCGTCGTCGTCGCGGCCACAACGGTGGAGGCACCGACGACCGAGGCGACGACGACGACCTCGAAGACGACATGCAGCCACCTACCTACGAGATTGCTGCCGCCGACGCGGTGCCTCAGTACTGGGAGACCACCATCTTGGGTGGCAGTGTGCACCCACTCGCCAACGGTCTCGGCTGGACACCGGGCGGAGCGCATGTGGGTGCGATCGAGGATCTCATCGTCGAAGGACTCGCTGTCGGCAACTTTTTCGGCTTTGCATGGAACTTGTTGGTGTCGATGACGTTCCAGTTTGTCGGCTTCCTGCTCACCTATCTGCTGCACACGACGCACGCTGCACGATGTGGAAGTCGAGCAGGGTTGGGTGTCACACTCATCCAGTACGGCTTCTATCTGCGCACGCGGGCGGCCGAGATTGCAGAGGGCAAGATTGTCGGCACTGGCGACTTTGGTGGCGGCATCGCAGCAGGAGGCGCTGCGGGCGGTACGGGAGACGGATGGTTCAGCGAGGATCCTGACCCGACAGCCACCGGCACGAGGCGTCGACGAGACGGTCAAACGCTAGCGGATCTGTTTGCAGCGCAAGCCGACGGTCAACCCGTCAACGTAGGCGATCAGAACATTACGGACTCGATGAGCCAGTCGACCGAATGGCTCGCGTACGTGCTCATGGTGCTCGGCTGGACGATCCTGCTCTCGAGCATGCTCAGCTACTGGCGCATCTGGCGCTGGGGCAAGTCGCTCGTCGATGCTGCCAGGCGCGAAGAACAGTCCAGCAACAACGAGGGAAATGCTGAAGGTGGTACGACAAGTGAAGGTGGAGGGGCGATGGGCATGGTGAACCGTCTCCGCAGCGCGTTCACGAGGAGCAGCGGTGGGGCGGGGAGCGGCGAGGACTGGGTAGTGTTTCCCGGTGCAGGGAGGCGGTTGGGAAGGAGACAGCATCTGGAAGATGACGAAGGGCTAGATACCGAGGATGCCAGGTTGAACGACGCCGAGAGGAGGCTGCTGAACGATATGCGTCGCGTTGGTCTCGCTTGATTACCGCCCTTCCCCACACACTCGTTTTGTTTGTCGAATCAAATCTATACCATTGTCAACCCCGTCGATCGACAGACACTGCCATGTGGGGTGGATTGGGTGACTCGTTCCTGACGACGACGACGACGACGACGAGAGTGACTCGCTATCTAGCCGAATTGAAATCCCCGCGGAGGCTGAGCCATCGAGTCAGGGTTCTGTTAATCTGCACGGAGCACACTCTTCCGCAACGGCGAACGAGCTCTAAAATGAAATTTTGATGAGCCGGTTGACAGGTTGCTGCCGTCGGCAGAGCTAGAAAGATGGTCTTCGGGTAAGGCGGTGGTTTGTGCATATATACCCAGCCAGCCGCGAGGATTGACGACTTGCTTCTCCTCTTCGATCATAGAACTCGACTCGAACATTCGCTGACCCGGCCTCCCTCTCGCTCATTTGCCAAGGATACCCACTGCAACCCGTACGCTCCTTGAATCACGATTTCCACTAGATACGTCTCCCCACCAACCACAGTCCCACCATCCCACCATGATACCGTCAATATCGATCTGGTCCGCGCCGCACCGCGCTTCTCTACCTCCTGTGCCGACGGCCTTCTGGGACGAGTACACGATAGCAGCGACCGTGTTAGCTTCGACCATCCTCCTCGTCCTTCTCTACCTTCTCCTCGCCCCACCCTCCCCTCCCTCCACCCACCAAACCGGCTATACACGTCTTGACGACCCGGAACCCGTCCCTCTCTCCTCCCATGACACGAAGCACGAAATCGACGACTACACATCCCTCCTCCGCAAGGCGCGCGGTACACCCCTCGACTCGCCCGCCTACGAATCTCGCCGGCTCGTCGTCCATCTCACGCTCGCCATCCTCTCGGTCGTCGGTCTTGCCATCGACGCCGCCGCAGTCGTCACGACGTTGGCCTCGCACGAGTGGCAGAGCAGCATCCACCTCGCCTCGACCTGCGCGGCGCTGCGCACGCTCACCGTGGTGCTGAGCATGCTCCAGCTGCGTCTCGCCGAGTCGACGCGGCTGATGTTTGTATCGCTCTTGAATGCGGTGTATCTGCTGGCGCAGCTGTTGGTGGCGTTGACCGAGTACAAGAGGTTCGCACACTTGGCGGAGGGTAGGGATGGCGTGTTGGAGGCGGTCAACGTCGGGTGTGGAGTGGTTGTGTTTGTAGTGGCGCTGACGTCGCCGTGTGGGCCGAGGATTGCGGTGGAAGGGACGGAGAACTTGAACGGAAGGACGGTGCTGAGGAACGCTGTGGGCGGCGGATCGGTCGCACAGGATATATGGGGGTTTTTGGCGCTCCCCGTCGTCAAGAAGGCCTACACAGAGAATCGGATCGATGAGGACGATATTCCGGCGCTCGACTACACCTACTCCTCCGCCGTGGTCGCCGACGAAGTGATCCGCCAATACCGCGCCTCGCTCGCCGCATCCCTCGCCAAGACCCCACGCGGCGGGAAGCGTAGCAATGCCGTCAAAGGCCGAGCACTGCTCAGCGCGCTCATCCGGTGCAATGCCGCCGAACTCAAGAAAACCGGCGTGGTGCTCGTCATCGTCACGTTCATGTTCTACGCGCCCAAGCTGGGTATGAGCGTGCTCCTCGACGGCATCGAGCGGTACGAAGCCTCGCTCAGACACGGCGTTGGCGACGAGGCCACCGACACCGTCGCCAGGAGGGCCAGATCGACACTCATCTTCTCGGCCATCTTCTACCTCACCATGCTCACCGAGACGTTTCTCATCTACTACTACTTCCGCCCGCTCACCGTGTGGCTCAAGACCAAGCTGCAGGTGCAGCTCACCACCCTCCTGGCGTGGAAGCGGTTGCGTCAGAAGGAAGCCTCATCGCCAGAGGCGGACGACTCCACCGACACCGCTACGTCGGAGGAGGAAAGTGGAACCGCCTCGTCGTCGTCCCAGGTGATCAACCTGGTCACCACCGACGTCAACCGCATCTTCTCCCGCATCGACATGTACAGCTTCGGCATCATGGGTCCGCTCGAAGTGTTCATCGGCGGATACGCCGCCTACCTCCTCCTCGGCAACGGCGCGCTCATCGGTCTGCTCGTTGCCGCCCTCATGCAGCCGATCGCCTTTGTCGTCGGGAAATTCACCAAACGCATCGACGAGCAGCTGCAGAAGACGCGCGATCGTCGCGTCTCGTTGCTCTCCGAAGCCATCCGTGCCATCCGAATGATCAAGTACGAGGCGTGGGAGGACGAGATTGCCGCCAAGATCCTGCTCGAGCGACGTGCCGAGCTCAAGTGCCAGGCGCAAAGCTGGCTGTTCTTCACCTTCTTTGGCGGACTTTTCGCGTTGGTGCCCATGATGACCATCGTCACCGCCTTCTCGTGGTACACGCTTGTGGAGGGCAACACGCTCACGGCGTCGGTGGCGTTCCCGGCAGTGGCGGTGCTGCTCGAGTTGCGTTTTGCCGTGAGCTATCTGCCGAGCAACTTCTTGACCATGATCCAGGGGTGGGTCTCGATCAAGCGTGTTGCAGCCTATTTGGAGACGGGGGAGGTCGAGATTGCGGATTGCGAGTATCGGCCGAAGACGCTGGCGGGTGCCAAGGAGAGTGCGGTCCGCGGCTCGTCGGGCGTCGGATCGATCGAGCTTAGAGATGCCGAGATCACCTGGCCCGTAGAGAGCGACGAAACTGCTCCCACCTCGTCACCCGCGTCGAACTTCACACTCTCCATCCCAGACGCCTCGCTCGAGGTGGGCCAGATCAACCTCGTCTGCGGCAAGATCGGATCGGGCAAAACCCTCCTCCTCCTCTCGCTCCTCGGCGAAGCATCCCTCCTCTCCGGCAGCATCCAGTGTCCCCGCTCGCACCCCGCCGCCTCACTCTACGCTGTTCGCAACTCTCGCAAGTGGTGGATCGACCTCTCGCTTTCCGCATACGCCCCGCAACGTCCGTTCCTCTTCAACGCCACCGTCCGCGACAACATTCTCTTCGGTCTCGAATACAACCCCTCCCGCTACCGAGCCGTCATCTTTGCGTGCGGCCTCAAGCCCGATCTGAAGATCTTCAGGGACGGCGACCGTACAGAGATCGGCGAGGGCGGAACCAACCTGTCGGGTGGTCAGAAGGCTCGTATTTCGCTGGCGCGCGCGGTGTACTCGCATGCGGGCACGCTGCTCATCGACGACTGTCTGTCGGCACTCGACTCGCATACCACCAAGCATGTCTGCGAAAAGCTGTTCGACAGCGGTAAGGACGGATTGCTGGAGGGGAGGACGACGGTGTTGGTGACGCATCATGTGCGGTTGATGGCTGCGAGGTGTAAGAAGGTGCTGGTGCTGCAAGAGGGTCGACAGGCTTTCTTTGGCAGTGCGGAGCAGTTTACCAACAGCGTCTACTACCAAGGGCTAGAGAACGAGGAGGAGAAGCTGGAGGAAGGCGAAGAGACGCCCAATTTCGGATCCAACACCAGCACCGCCGCCAACTCAGCCAACAACAGCGACGAGGAAGATGCTGCAACCGGTCTTCTGGACCCAGCAAATGCCAGCTTGGGTGGCAGCAAGCACGCCAACGCCTCGAGCTTCTCCCAACAAACGATCGGCGCGCGCAGAAAGTCCATCGCTAGACAGCCTTCCAACTCGGCCTTCAGCCAGGTATCCGATCTGCTCGATGGACCCGCTGATGGCGAGCGGGAAGCAACGGAAGAGGCGCACAAGCAGGTGACCGAGGAGAAGCGCGCCGAGGGCCGTGTCTCCTCCGCCGTCTACAGCCGGTACATCCGCGCTGGCGGTGGTGTGTTGCTCTGGCTTGCTCTCATCGGCTCGTTTGCCGGCAACTCATTCTCCGACTTGGGCGCCAACTGGTGGCTGCGCACCTGGATGCAGTCGCCTGCCGACGAGCACTCGACCGACTGGTGGCTAGCACGCTGGATCGTCATCCAATCCGTCCAGGTGGTCGCTATCACCGCGGGATATGGCTTGGTGTGCATCGCCTCGCTGCTCTCCGGAAGCCACCTGTTCAAGCAGCTGCTCCACTCGGTGCTGCGGGCGCCGCTGAGGTTTCACGACTCGACGCCGTCCGGACGACTCCTCAACCGCTTCGGCAAGGATATGGAGGCGATCGACTCGAACATCGCCGAGGAGATGGTCGAGGCACTCAAGGCGTTGCTGACGGCGTTTGCCGCGCTGGTGGCGACGTGGCTCGGCGGTGGACCGATCGTCATTGCCATCCTGGTGCTGGTTTCTCCCGTCTTCTATGCGCTGCTGGCCACATTTACCGTTGCAGCACGGGACCTGAAACGACTCGATTCGAACGCCGCCTCGAAGCGCATCACCTGCTTCACCGACCTCATCACCGGCGTCGTCACCGTTCGAGCCTTCGGCTCCTCGTCGGCGTACTTTGCGACGTTGATGGAGCGGCTGGACGAGAACATGATCTTCTACTTCTGGCAGGGCACCGTGCGTCAGTGGCAGATGCTGCTCGTCAGTCTGGCCAGCTCCGGCGTCGTCATTGCGACCGTGTTGGTCGTCACGCTGACACCCGGGTTTACGGCTGCGAGAGCAGGATTTACGCTCAGCTTTGTACAGAGTCTGACCGCCATGCTGACGTACGGACTGCGATCGCTGTCCAACGTCGAGCAGGGTTTCGTCGCGGTGGAACGCGTGATGGAGTACTTTGACATCGAGCAGGAGCCGCTCGACGCTGCTCCCGGTGGCGACGAGGTGGCAGTTTCGCCCAACTGGCCGGTAAAAGGTGCGATCGAGATTCGAGATCTGCACCTCTCCTATGCCGAGAATCTTCCGGACGTGCTGGACGGCGTCAGCCTGTCGATCAAGCCAGGCGAGAGGGTGGGTATTGTAGGTGCAACCGGCAGCGGTAAGTCGACGCTCGTCTCGGCGCTGTTCCGCTTCTTCGAGTATCGAAGTGGGGAGATCGAGATTGACGGTGTCGACATTGGTCGTGTTGGACTCAAGACGTTGAGGAGCCGGATGAAGATTGTTCCCCAGGATCCGCTGATTCTGTCGGGCACGCTGCGAAGCGCTGTTGACCCGCTCGAGCAGTATACGGACGAGGACATCACGCAGGTGCTCGTTCGTGTAGGCTTGCTCAAGGAGAAGCCTCTCCTCACTACAGGATACGGCACGTTTGACTCACCCACCTCGACTGCAGCTGCACCCACCGCAGAAGGCAACAGTACGAGCTCCTCGACGCTCCTCTCGCGCTCATCGCCTGGCGAGGAATCCAACGACGACTCGGGCACGCTCTCATCGCTGGAAACGCGCATCGAGGAGAGCGGCGGCAACCTCTCTTCGGGTCAGAAGCAGCTTCTCTCGCTCTCACGCATCCTCCTCTCGGCCTCGTCCCCTGCCAACGCTAACAGCGTGGTCGTGCTCGACGAGTCGACGTCATCGATCGACTATACGACCGATGCCAAGATCCAGTCGCTGCTGGATTCGCACTTTGCCAAGCACAACACCACGGTGCTGGCCATCGCACATCGGCTGCGCACCATTATCGGCTTCGACACGGTCGTCGTGCTCAATCGAGGCAAGGTGGTGGAGAAGGGCAACCCGGTCGAGCTGCTGAGGAGGGAAGATGGCTGGTTCACCAGGTTGGCCAAGAGCACGGGAGAGGAGGAGTACGCCTCGTTGAAGGGGTTGATTGGGTTGTGAGGGAAGACTCGAACGGTTTTTAGGGCGAAGGCAATCCAACAATGCTTGGTCCAGTGATCTTGCGAAGGTGTGACCGCGACAATCGTGCATCGTGACTGTGAAATTGCTGAGACCTGTCGATGGGAATGTAAAGCGCAGCAGCATGGTGAGCCGGATCGCCCGCAACGTGACTGAGATTGCCCGCTCACGAGATTCGGTTTGCTCAGAACGTCTGCTCACAACTTGCCGTGTTAGCCTTGTTCCCCCTCACGAGCTGCCGAACGAAGCCACCCTCCTCATCCGCCTTTATCAATCTCCTTATCGCGCGTGGGACTCGGTCGTGACAGATGACATTGCGAGGGCGTGACATCCAGCCATAACAATGAGAAAGGTATCCTACGTGAAAACACAACGGAACGAATAGATTACACAGGAGCAGCGCAACCGAACGAGGTAGCCGCACCGCCAGCAGCAAAAGTCTCCTTGATCGACTCACCCGAGCCGTACATTCCCAATCCGGAAAGCGTGTACGAGCCGAGCGTCACAATCAGCAGAACGATCTTGACGACGATACCAGGGATGGGCACACCGGCGATCTCGTAGTGGCCGCCGAACAGCCCACGCTGCCATCGGGACCAGTGCGCCCAGGTGTCCTGCTTCGAAACCGTCATGCCGGGGGCGTACGGCGAGTCGCCGACCATAGCGTCGCGCTTGATGTAGAAGATCAGGGCGAGCATGAAGGGGAACGAGTAGGAGAAGTTCATAATGGCCACGGCGGCGATCAAACCGGCAATGGTCTGCACCTGGGGAATCGACGAAGCGATAACGAAAGCCAGTGCCCAGTAAACGATCGAGATAAGAGCCCAGATAACGCGGCCCTTGCGACTGTTGAGCGAGGGACCCTTGAAGAGCGCCTCAACCGTGTTGACGTAAACGACCTTGAGACCGACGTTACCGTACAGCGCCGCGGCGATGGTACCCGAGAGGATGGCAAGCATGTTGCAGACCGTCTGGAACGAGTACTTGGCAATGCCGTTGTACGACTGACCCAGCACGTATTGGCCCTGGTAGGCGTAGACGACGTTGGCGTAGATGAGGTAGACACTGCAGATCAGCGCCTGAGCCGAGATCATGCCCTTCCAGAAGTCCATCGGTCGACGCATCTCGGACATGAGCTCGGGGAAGATCATGGCACCACCGTAGGCGAACACCATGTTCATGATACCGTTAACCTTCTGCGTGATGGGGTACGAGACGAACGAGGCCGTCATCACGGGCTGGTTGTTGTAGGGGTAGTCGCTACCGTACGAGGCCTGGGCACCGGCGATGTAAGGGCCGTACTTGATGATGGCAGCCATCGAGATGATGACAATGGCGATGTTCTGGTAGACGGCGGTGGAAGCGGCGAAGCCGAGGCCACGGAAGGTCTGCACCTGAGCGAAGGCCATGCCGATGAGCGAGAAGAGGACGACGCAGACCGAGAAGCAGAGGTGGGCATTGCCGGGAGCACCGCTGATGACCTGGCTGAGCGCCTGACCGTTGGTGAGGCAGATGAGACCGACGTTGATGATCAGCTGCACCGTCTGGAGGAAGTTGAAGAGGTAGCGCATGGGATAGCCGACGATACGCTCGCCGAGGTCACCGTAGGTCTTGATCGGGTAGCGAGCAGAGTCGAGCTGCATGAAGAGCTTCCAGAGGAGGATACCGCACCACCAGGCGCAGAAACCCATCACAATGTACATGACGTTACCGGTGACCCAACCGTTCTGAGACATGGCGTACGGAGCACCGTAGGGACCGAGGATGTCGGTGGTGATCAGGTAGAAGATACCGCTCCAGGTAGCCGTCTTGAGCGCACGGTGAGCGTTGCTCCTCTCCTTCTCGAGCTCGGTGAGACCGTCGAGCTGATCAAAGGTGGAAGCGTCGGTGTTGTTGACGTGAGGCTTGGTGGCGCCGACGACGGTGCTGTGCTGGCTGATCTCCTCGGACGAGTTCTGCTTCTTTTCCTGGTTGGCATCGTGGAGGTAGCCGGCACCGTGAGGAGCATCGGACTCGATGGCGACACCGGCAGCACCGTAGAGCTTCTCCTGTTCGCGCTGGATCTGGGCGTAGAACATGTACTCCTCGAGCGAGATGTCGGTGCGAACGGGGTCCTCATAGACGGCAGGGACGGGGGCGAGACCGGGAACGCCTTGACCGGGGATGTCGGACTGGTGGGTCTCCTCCTTGTTGGAGGTGTGGTGCGTCCTCTCAATCTCGATGCTCTTGGCACGACTGAACATGTCCTTGACGCCCATCTTGACGAATGTGATCCGAGGGAGAGAAGGAAAAGCGGAAAGGGAAAGGGGTATCTACGAACAGGGTGAACGTATCGAAAAGGGGGGCAGGTCTGGGCGACCCAAGCGTCGGGTTATATACCAGAGCCAGCAGCCGCGATAGAGAGCCAATCGGAGGGGGGGACGCACATTTGCATAGGCGGAAGGACCGAGCAGCGATTGTGATCCAATCGAAGAGGACGAGACCAGTCAGACAGTGGCACACGAGCTGAGCTGAGTCTCAAAAAAAGCGCAACCGGCGGCCAGGCGGCAGGGCGGAGCGCGGAACACGGATTGGATTCCCAGCAGCTCAGAATCAGGCACAAACACGCACGCAGAGAACATCATCTCTAGCGTGACCAAGAGATAGGCAGACGGCAATGGCCAAGCGGGTCAGCCGGTCAGGCCAAGTCTCGTCGGCTAGTAGACCGACGGAAAAGGAAGCTGCTGCTGCTCGAATGGGCAGAGGTTTGACTTGGTCCATCTGGCACCGCTCGTGTGCCGTCAGACTGTCAACTCTGATTTAATAAAAAAAAAACATAGCTAACTTTATCCCCTCAGTTGGCCTGTTCATCAGCATGCTTTTGTCGTGGGTTCGTCGACGGCAGAGCCGAGACAATGAGAACCGCCTCTTCGTCAGACTGTCGACCAATGAGAAGACTCGCATTCGTAGATGGCCTCGGTCGTTGGCCGATAAGCTAGCTGCTTGTCCCAAGATTCGACCGGATCGCCCTTCCCGCTTTCGGTTCAGGAACGAGGGGGCTTGCCTTGGTCTATGGCGGCCATGCAGACTCGTCGATCGTCCACTCGCCGGTCTTGCCAGTTCCTTGGTCCGTCTACTTGAGGATGTAGCAGTGTGGCAGAGAAGACGGTCCAGCATGGTCTGCCCTTGTACGGTCCGGTCATCAGCATCATTAGCATGCCGAAAGGAGGGCAAGGCAGATGAGTAGGTGATCAGAATCGTAAGTGAGCTGGAGTGCGCGCGCGCGAACCATGTCGCTATCTGCCTCGCCCCAGTGTTGATGCTCCCTTTCGAGCAAACCAGAGCTCTTGAATATAGCCAGAGAACATCATCGGAGGATCGGAAGGCCAAAGCCCGAAAAGAAACAGAAACAAAAAAAGTTTGCCGCGGCGGTCCACCAGCAGCAGCTGCTGCTTCGAGGTCTGATTGGATTTTCCAACTCAACCGACGGCATCTTGCGGGCAGTTGAGCAGAGAGCATGGCGTCGTCGTGCGTTTTTGTCCTTTGCAATCCTCGTCAGCTTGTGTGTCGTCACAGAGAAGCACCACCTCGATAAGATTGCCGAGAAGGTACCTTGCTCCAACAACTCGGCCTTCTCAATGTCAGCACTTGTTCTCAGTTGTGCTTGCGACCGCTCCGTAGGAACGAGAACGATGATTGGAGTGGCGAGATTGCTTGCAACACCTTTGTATCGCGCTGCGATGCCGTTGATGATGTGTCAAGGGGAATTTTCGCCAAACTCCGACCGCACTGTGATGGCTGGGACCGGCGGCCTGTCTTCCGACGCAACTCGTTCATGCGGCATCTGATTGGACCGGGAGGCCCGTTAGGTGCGAAAGTCACCCACTCACTCTCGTGATCCGCTTCGTGCTTTCCTTCTCGAGTGTGAGGTCGAGGACAGCGCCTCGTCACGTTGAAAGACGCAGAGTGGGAAGCGAGCGTGGCTTGCAACTCGCTTGCTTTTCTCCAAAACCCCACACTTCTGCTCAGCATGGACAGCCGATACCCGCAATCAGGCACGCTCGCACTTGGCGTTGAGCTCCGTGGAGGTCTTCGTGTGACCTCGATGCTGATGATGAGCATCGTGACCTGAGCCAGGCATAGGTGCCAAGGGCAGAGTGCAAGATCACATGCACACGGCTACTTCTGACATGCACAAGTGATGATGCGGGACTGACATGCTTCGAGCGCTTGAGAGATCCGACGCCGCTGGTCTTTAGAGTCTGTCAGCAACCATTCGGTTTGAGATATCTTCCCCGCTCTTTTGACGGAAAAATGATTGGAAGAAACTATCTGTGCGGTGCGGGGAAGATAATGCCGCGAACGCAGATTGCATTATCCAAGTGATACCATACGAGGAGCCGTCAGGGACGCGGGTGGGGAGCGAGAAGGATTCCCCGGTCGTCCAAGTCGTCGGTTTTGGCGGTTCACCGAATGCTTACGATTACGACGCCGAGCACACACACGACATGCCGACTTGTGTGCCTGCGTCTGTGAGAACGCCACAAATGCGAATCGGTTGGGATGGAGAAGCCGTCCCTTGGAGTCTTTGATGAGGCTGAAGTTCCCCGCCGTCAGGGGTTGGCTGTTCGTCCAGCTGCCGGTCTCGTTTATCTCCGTGCATACAAGGTTGGATGCGGTGCGCATCATGTCGGGCCGGATTCTGAGCTTTCGTTGGTCCTTTCGCCAACAGCACAATGCTTCGTAGGATCAAAGGAAAGAGGTCATCCGGACAAAGGGTCGGTTTGTTCAGATGTCAATCAATGCATGTTGTTGCTGCATCGGGTGATCTGAGCCAAAAATCTAAAGATCCAGCAACGTCGCTCGACATCGCTGCCTCCCAGTCGCTGCTCACGATTGCTCCTCCAGTCGATCCTCGAAACACACCTTGCTCCGAGCCAAAACCCCCTCTCATCAGTCATGCCCTTGTGCAGGATCCTCAACAGACCGCCAAGACAGAGAGCTTTTCTCTAGCTTGACCGCAAAGACGCACGGGAGGATGATTCATTTCCTGCTCCATTTCACGGTGGCTTGTGCGTGCGAGTGTTTCGACTCTTGACTCAGCCCTGCGCTCTGCTCGATCTTCCTGCTGCCGTTCTCTCAAATGGTCAGCTCCCTCGCTGAGTGCCATCGTTCGACTGCAGATGCTCTATCCGCAGTCGAAAGCGTAGCTGAGCTTGGTCAGGCTATCTTGCCTCCTGCACTCCATCCTTGATCTTTCAGTCAAGTCTGCACGCTGAGGCCATCAACAATCATGGCGAGCCACGGTGATAATCCAAACAAGGCGCAATCCAGCGTGCCTCCCAAGGTGAGGACGCAGACGTTGGAAACCATAAGACACCGGCCGCATTGGACTGACGAGATAGGCTTGCATCCTTGAACTGTATCAACAGCCCCCCGGATACGACCAGATGCCTCTCTGGAAGAAGATGGCCGACACATCCAAGCGATTCGTGAAGCGAGATCCGCAACTGGCGCCTCTGGGGGCCATGTAAGTGACTGGATCGTGATCCGTATTGCAGAGGGCCAAGACTAATTGACGCCATTCATTCGATCCGGTCGCTCACCTGTCTACAGTGGTAGGTCCAACCTCCTCTCACGACGAGTGCTTTCGCAGCAGACTACATACTGACCATACCTCTTTGTCACGATTCCCATGACTTCGCCTACCTGGCAGTTCTCGGCACCGTCGGGCTGTATATCTACTTTCACCGCTCCAAAGTCTCCGAGGTCGCCAAGGACGCCAAAGAGCGCGCTCTCCCGCAACACAAAGACGTCAAAGCATCCGGTCGAGCTTCCAACGCGCCTGTTGCTACCAGCGACGCGTCCGGCAAAGCGAGAGGATCGTACTATGCCGAATCCGGCTCGGCTTACGGCGGAGTCGCTCATCTGCTCTACCCTCATCTCGACAAATCTGAGAGCGATGATCTCGAGCACATCACCGTTCCGCGTGGCCATGGAATCTTTGGCAAGACGATGAAGCAGGCTGCTGTTGCTGAGCAGATCAAGAAGAATCGTGATGCCCAAGAGCAGTACAAGGGCCCTGAGGGGAGGATGCGAGGTACCAGGCCCAGAGAGGAGGGAGACTCGCTGCTCAGGGAGAACGAGCATTTGACGAGCCGAAACGGTCACAGGGGCGGAGGATGAGCGCGGCGACACCATGTGATCGACAGTTCTGGACCCCTTTCCCCTTCAAGCATTGTACCTTGACTCGACGCTTCGCCTCACGACCAGCTCGAGGCCTAATTCTGTGTATTGGCTGGCACTGTGGCTTGTGCGAATGACGTCCATCCCCGTCACGGAACGATGGGCGCTGGCGTTGCTCCTGCTTGACGATGCTTAAAGGCAGCTATCCTGGAATCGTCATTGTTGCGGCTACCGGTGAGATCTTTGAGACACGCTTCGTCGTTCTGCTTGGCTTCTGTAGTCTCGATCGCTCTGGTAGAAGCCTGTCGATGGGCAAAGATGCTGGTTGGCGCGTTCTCTTTGGCGGTCCTTCCGACCGTATCAAAGCTGACCAGCCTTGATCTGCCCTCTGGGCTGGCTTCCGCGTCAGCAGTCAAGCCTGTCAGCGAAGGCATTGCACCTCGCCAGCTTGTCCTGTCAAAGTAGTGACTGCCGTGAATCCCAAGTCCGACTGTTAGCACGGCCGTCGAGAGCGACAACGCGAGCGGATTCTTGGGCAACTGCTTGACCGATGGCAACGTCTTGAACAGCAGATAGGTCAGTGACCAGGCTGACACGACACCACTGCCATTCAACGCATCACCTTGGTCAATGATGTACCCGCCAGTGCCGAATGCAGCGGCGAAGAAAGCGAGCTGCCAAAAGGGCGGTATCGTTCGTAACGGAGCTTGTGCGTGAGCCTTTGCGGCCGTTTGCGTCTGGGCGTTGGCGATGAGACGCGCGACGAGAGAGCTGGAGCCACGAGATGAGGCTACAGCAGAGACTTGTGCGATTTGTTGTTGGCGCTGCGCCTTGACGGCAGCTTCGGCGGCGGCTTGAGCGGGAGAGGCGAAACCGAACGGTGTGGAAAGGGCGAAGAGGGCGGCTAGAGTGTAGGCAGGGGTGCTTGTTTGGGCGTACGAGCCGAGTGTGCGGACGTTGCTTTGAAGCCAGCCGCTCGCTTCATCGTCCTTCGTTGGAAGCGCCTGCATCGTGTATATCCAAGAGTGGCCGATGACCTTCTAGCGGATGAGAGGAAGCAATAAGACGGCATCGGAAGGGTTGCGCCGCAAGAACAAGTCCTCCACCTTCAAGTCCGTCTTCCGAGGATCCAGCGACGCTTTGCAATCTAACATCTACGAACATTTTCTTGCGCTCACGCGCGTCAAACAAGAGACCAACAGCGGATGGGATCTGAGACATGAAATTCAAAAGATCTCTTTTTGTCAAGTGCAGGCGACGGAGCACCGCGTCCTCGCTCTCTTGTTCGCTTGCAAGATCAAGCTCTCCCTCCCTTGGCAGCTCCTTGCCTCTCTCTCTCCTTGATCGACGTCGCAGCCATCACGAGTTCGGCTTCTTGGCAGGATCAGTACGTGCTTAATAGGATGCATTGCTCTACACGAAGAAGCAGCACTTTGTTTGAAGAGTATACCAGCTGCAACTGGGCGCAAGCAGTGGGCGCCTTCGCCGCCGTCCAAGTTTGAGGATGCATGTGCGCTGACAGCAACACACATGCCAAAGCGCTTTTTCGATCTTTTGTCGGAGCTGCGACGTTGCGAGGCCCTCGCATTTTGACTCATCCAGCCGACGACGCTGCCCTCTCTAGAGTCAAGATCATCCTCCTCCTGATCAATAAGGCCGGAAGGAAGACACCATCTATGGCAGCAAAAGGCGATGGAAGCCTTGGCATGGCGATCAGTGACACGATAACGTTGAACAAGGACCCTGAATCCAATTCAAACGACAAGTCCGCTTTGTATTTGTGATTCGCTAGGAGGCGAGGCGAAGCAAAGCGAAAGGTAAGGGTGCAGCTTCCGTAGCGAATTTCTTGAAAAAGGAGCCGATGGTCAGGGTTGAAATTCAGCTGAGCAAGCGAGAAAGCGAGAAAGCGAGGAAGTGAGGCACGGAACCCCTTTGAAATCGCAGTCTCTTCATTCCAGGGTTGTGAGTGCGGTGTGTGTGTTGCTGTCAGGCTCGAGTTTGCACTAAGTTACCTTGGCCAGCCGCCGTGCAGCTGTGCCTTGGTTTGCCTGCAATCGATTCCTCTTTCCTCCTTCCCACACTTGACCCGTCCATTGTCCTTCTCGTCGTGTCCTTTGGCTGATCATCCTGGGATTGATCGTTTGGTCATCATCACCACCACCGCCCACCGCCCTGCCACCATCCTAACATCCGGACTGGTCCTGTGTTCTAGCGACTCACCACAGCTGCATCGGCAAGGTCTAAAGCCAGCACAGATCATCAGCACATCCAGCAGCGGTCTCGTCGGACGACTGGTCAGCACAACGACTGCACCGTCGATTCTCCAAGTAAGGATCCCTATTCGCACTAGTGGACTTCTCAGACAATCACTTTCGACATAGAGACAGGCATCTGAGGCCGCTCTTGGCTTGATAGCCTCCCACCCTCTGCGTGCGCACTCGCAGCGTATTGCACCTCACGTCCATACCCGTCTCTCTCTTCGGCACTCCACCATCGGTCACCATGTCGGTCCGCAACGATCCCTTTGCAACACCCCTCGAGACTCTCAACGACCCTCTCACAGAGACAGCCGGTCTCAAGTCGGACTACGACAAGCGAGCCTATGGTGAAGCCAATCCAGCTCTCGTCGGCACGCTCGAAAAGGATGATCTCGCCAACCGCCCCATCGACGCCGTCGAGGAGGTGCCCACCACCGCCATCCGCAAATGGTGGGTTCGTCTCACCTGGTTCACCACCTGGTGGATCCCTTCCTTTGTACTCGCCAAGTGCGGCGGCATGAAGCGTCCCGACGTTCAGATGGCCTGGCGTGAGAAGTTTACCATCTGCGCCATCATCTTCTGGCTGTGTGCCATCATTCTCTTCTACATCATCGCCTTCGGCCGTCTCCTCTGTCCCGACTACGACAAGGCGTGGACAGAGAGCCAGCTCAGCCAGCATGCCGGTGAAACGGACTACTACGCCGCTGTACGCGGTACCGTCTACGACTTTTCCAAATTCTACAAGGGTGACCACTCGGACATTACCAACTTGCAGACCAGCTCCGACCTCATGCTCCAGCTCGCCGGACAGGATCTCACCGAGTACTTCCCCGTGCCCCTTTCTGTTGGCTGCCAGTCGCTCGTCTCGGACACTTCGTTGGCTCTCATGCCCACTGCCAACAACACTCCTGCCATCAGTCAGGCAGTTCATACCTCGGGTCCTTTGCAAGCCGATGCGAGTTCCAAACTCCACGACATCAACTGGTATCCGGACCGCTTCCTTCCATTCGTCCGAAAGCTCAAGAAGGGCTACTACGTTTACTCGAAGAAGACCATCGCCAATCAGGGTCAGTGGAGGCAGTGGGCCATTGTCAACAGCAAGGTGTACGACATCTCAGACTACCTCAACACCGTCTCGATCTACCAGACCAACACCGCTTACGAGTTCCTCGACGAAAACATCGTCTCGCTCTTCAAGGCACAGGCTGGTAACGACATCACGGCTGACTTTGAGTCGGCCATGAGCGGCTTCAACGAGACCTATCGAGGCGCCACCCAGGCCTGTCTCGACAATGTCTTTTACGTGGGCAAGACCGACTTCCGCGACACGGCACGATGTGAGGTGCAAAACTACCTTCTGCTTGGCTTCTCGGTTCTCCTTGTAGCTACCGTCTTGGCCAAGTTCATTGCGGCGCTTCAGCTCGGCACCAAGCGAACACCCGAGCAGCAGGACAAGTTTGTCATCTGCCAAGTCCCTTGTTACACTGAAAGCGAAGACGAACTTCGCAAGACGATCGATTCGCTCGCCGGCCTCGAGTACGACGACAAGCGAAAGCTACTCTTCCTCATCTGTGACGGTATGATCGTAGGTAGCGGAAACGATCGTTCGACGCCACGCATCGTGCTCGACATTCTCGGCGTCGACCCCAAGATCGACCCGGAGCCGCTCATGTTCAAGTCGGTCGCCGAAGGATCCAAGCAGCTCAACTACGCCAAGGTCTACTCGGGCCTCTACGAGTTCGAAGGCCACGTCGTCCCCTACATTGTCGTCGTCAAGGTCGGTCGTCCCAGCGAGCGCTCACGTCCAGGCAACCGTGGTAAGCGTGACTCGCAGATCCTGCTTATGCGCTACCTTAACCGTGTTCACTTCGACGCGCCCATGTTCCCGCTCGAGCTCGAGATCTACCACCAGATGAAGAACGTCATCGGCATCGATCCCGCCTTCTACGAATACATCCTCATGGTGGATGCCGACACGCGCGTCGAGGCCGACGGTCTCAACCGGCTGGTGGCCAACTGCGCCGACGACTCGAGGATCATCGCCATCTGCGGTGAGACCACGCTGGACAACGCCGAAGGCTCGTGGTGGACCATGATCCAGGTGTACGAGTACTACATTTCGCATCACCTCGCCAAGGCCTTCGAGTCGCTGTTCGGCAGTGTCACGTGTTTGCCAGGTTGTTTCTCGCTCTACCGCATCCGCAGCTCGGACAAGGGCCGTCCTCTGTTCATCTCGAACCGCATCATCGACGACTACTCGGAGAACCGCGTCGACACGCTGCACAAGAAGAACCTGCTCCATCTCGGTGAGGATCGATACCTGACCACGCTCGTGCTCAAGAACTTCCCGGCCTTCCGCACCAAGTTTGTCGCCGACGCCAAGGCTTTGACGAGCGCTCCCGATCGCTTCGGAGTGTTGCTTTCGCAGCGTCGTCGATGGATCAACTCGACCGTCCACAACCTGGCTGAGCTGGTGCTGATGCCCGAGCTCTGCGGCTTCTGCCTGTTCTCGATGCGATTCATCGTGTTCATTGATCTGCTCGGTACGGTGATCCTGCCGGCCACCGCCGTCTACCTCGTCTACCTCATCATCACGGTTGCCACCAAATCGGCGGCAATCCCTTACATCTCGATTGCCATGATTGCCGCCGTGTACGGTCTGCAGGCGATCCTGTTCTTGCTCAAGCGACAGTGGCAGTACATCGGATGGCTCATCATCTACATCCTGGCGTACCCGGTGTTTTCGTTCTTCCTGCCCATCTACTCGTTTTGGCACATGGACGACTTTTCGTGGGGTAACACGCGTATCGTGGTGGGAGAGAAGGGCAACAAGAAGATCGTTGCTGGTACCGACGACGAGCCGTACGACGACACGATGATCCCGGTCAAGCGCTTCAGCGAGTATCAGCGCGAGGTGTGGGAGGAGGGAGCAGCTCCGTCGATCCGTTCGGGCATGACAGGAGCCAGTGGACCGTTTGGCAACTCGCAGGCCATATTGCACAGCGGTCCGCCCAGCTTGTACAAGGCAGGAAGTGCCTATGCTGGCAGCGTCGCCGGCTCGGACTACGGACAAAGTTTTGCAGGCGGCGACTACTATCAGAACACCAACGTGCTGCAGAAGCCTCCGCACTCGCGACAGGCATCGGGAGCTGCACTCTCGCAGATGGGCGGCTCGCAAGCGCCTTCGATGGTGTTTGGCGGCACGCCTTCGATGTACGGTATGCCCGGGATGGGATCGATGTACGGAATGCCCGGATCGTCGGCCTCGATGTACGGTCTTCCGAACCCCATGATGCATCCAGCGGCGTCGATGTACGGCATGCCACCGATGATGACCAACCCCATGGCCATGTCGCATCATTCGCCGGCCAACTCGGACATTGGCTTGACGATGCCACTGTCGCAGCAGAACACGGGTGGCAGCAACATTTGGGCACAGCAAGATGCAACCGCAGCAGTAGCAGCAGCAGCAGCAACCTCGAATCCCACGGGGATGGGGGCACGACCCATCTCGACCTACTCTGCCCTGAACGCATCGAATCCGTATAGTGCAGCTCACGTTCCTCGCGCATTGCCGATCAACGATGCCTCGGATCCGACCGACGAAGAGATCAAGGCGGCGGTGCAGAGCTACCTCGCCAACCAGGCGAGCTTGATGAATGTGACCAAGCGATCTGTGCGCGAGGCTTTGATGGCTGCGTTCCCGAATGCAGAGCTGTCGTCCAAGAAGCAGATGATCAACAAGGCGATCGACGATACGCTTTCGGGTGGTGCCCAAGCTTGATCGCGATCCCATTTCCCTCAAATCTAGACTCCTATGCAGGATCTCACCCCAGTCGATCTTTGCAGACTCTCGTTGTTTGTCGCTGTTCGAATCCATGGACATTCTATTTCGATCTTTGGTTTTTGATGTTGTTACCGTAGGGTGGACGTGATGGTGAATTGAAAGCGGGAAGATCTAGAAGCTTCTACGCGCCTGCCACGATTCTTTCCTGCATCAATCATGCAGGTTCCTCTGCGGTGCACCTTGATCGTGTCGGGCTGGCGGCAAAGATGCTCCTTCGATCTTTCCCAGCGAACCGTCTCGTGCGCCGACAGCAGCCGACCGTGATATGTGGGATTCGATCTCGACTGACCATCTGAGTTTTCGCATGTCACCGAGCCGAACAAGCTTCGGGAGGTATCCGATCGATTTCGCCCGTGTGAATGCGAATTTTATCGAGGTTGGTCCGACGGCCCGGGCATGGAAAGGCATCCTCTGCCTAGCACCTACATCTTTGATGAGGCAACGTGATCGTCGCAAGCTAGCCGCTCACGGGGACAGCCATGGTGGAACGCTTTGTCTCATCGTGCTGCACAATCGGCTTCCAAATTTGGCGCTGCGAGTGGAGGTGTCAGGACCAAAAAATCGCGAGCTGCACGATCGGATGCGCAGCTGCAAACCATGCAGCGGTACAGCGTCCAAGCGCGCGGTTTCGGAGATCCCGGTCATCTTCGAGCCGCGCCTTTGCCTTACCCGGACTGACACGACTCGACTGCGAGCCTCGCTTCCTGCATAGTGAACCTATGATCAGGAGTCTAGACTCAGGATTGAGGCTTGCCGAGAACTGCTCCGACGATCGGGAGCTCCTAATCCTTCGCAAGCCATCACTTTTGAGTTGCCTGCCGTGTGGCTTGTGATGCAGAAGCTGCTGCTTGCTTCGATCCTCGTCGCTCGTGGTGGCGCTCACCTGCAAACCATCTCAGTGCGCTGGAACATCAAACTACATCATCTGCCTCCACCTGGAAGTCGTCCAGGCAGCACCATCTGTATGCTCAAAGCTCAGCTATCCCACACTCTTCTCACTTGCTCGCTGGACAAGGGCAGATCGAGTGACGTGGCAGGCTCTGCATTGACCAGCTGAAGCAGTCGCGGTGCAAGCGCAGTACCAGCTGTCGAGAGGGACCATGAATGACAGCAGCGCTGGATGCATTGAGGATGCAGGCTGCCAATCGTCGGCTGTTCCATTCCACATGAGCGTGTGACTGCTTAAAGTGTGATTTTAAGGTGCTCTGGTGAACTCGCTACGATTTCGCCGCAGGCAGCCTGCGCTTGGCTGGCTGGCTGGCCCGGCAAGAATTTTTTTCGCTTTGGTCTCCTGCGCCATTTTGAGTCTGATTTGAGACGTGCTGCCCTGCAGTGTGATGATGCTGCTGCTGCTTCGTCACATTTTTCACTTTTTCAAACCCTCTGCAACGTCACCTGCAGCAGAAGCGCCTGCGTCTCGCCCACTTTTTTTCTTTCCTTTTTTTCTTGAAGCAATCACAATCCACATCGCATCGCTGGGTTGGTGGAGTCGTTTGCGCTGAGCTTGGCTTGGCTTCTTTCCGCTTATCACACACACACACACACCACCGGATCGATCATCACGCCTATCACCGACTCGACTGGACCGTGACCTGGCCGCCGCAGTTGCCGACTGGCATCCTACAACAGAGCAGCCGCTTTGGCGAAAAAGGGGACCATGTCAGCCTCGACATCCCCTGCTGCCGCTCCTCCTCCTCCTCCCGAGGTCAAAGCACAGCCTGCTCCTCTCCCTTCATCATCACCATCCTCATCCACTTCTGCGCCAGTATCACAGCCCGTCGCATCCGCGGCTTCATCAACCAATACATCCACCACACTCAACACCAACGCAGCATCATCACAAACGCCATCGACGCCCGTGAGGGCTGAGGCACCGCCATCATCGACACCAACAACAGCAAAGTCGTCACCATCCAGTTCGTCCGCAACGCACCCCGCAACAGTCTCTGATCCTACCAGCGAAGACGTAGACATGGCCGTATCCACCGTCTCGCATATTGCCAATGTCGATCCCTTGAGCAGCGCTCCCGCCGCTCTTCCAGTCAAACTCCCTCTCCTCAGCACCATGATGCCTGCAGAAGCACAGCCCTTCGGTGGTATCAACCCTCCTCCTCCCGCAAGTGCACCGGCTTCGGGTCCGGGCCTTCAAGCGCTCCGACCGCCTTCAGACTCGCCGCAGCCGTTCCAATCCGCCAAGATCTCGCCCGCGACGCCCTCCCCATCCGTGAAGCCTACCGATGTGACTTCGACTCCAGCCTCCTCTGCCGCCGCATCGTCTGCTACGCCAGCGTCAACCAGGATGGCTCCCGTTGTCGCTGGAGCAGGCACGCTGCCGCCCAACGTCGCAGCCGCTTCTGCCAACTCAGCCGCCTCGGGCTCGCAGTTCTCGGCATCCGACGGTCTGCGTGCCATCCCGACCAACAAGAACAATCCCGCCTTCCTCAACAAGCTCCGCAGCATGGTCGACGATCCCAACACCGACGAACTCATCCGATGGTCCCCCGACGGCGCTTCCTTCTTCGTGCCCAACCACGTCCGATTCGGCGACGAGGTGCTGCCTCGATTTTTCAAGCACAACCGCTTCTCGTCCTTTGTCCGTCAACTCAACATGTACGGCTTCCACAAGGTGCCCCACCTCCAGCAGGGTGCGCTCAAGCACGACTCGCCGCAGGAGAGCGAGTTGTGGGAGTTTTCCAACCCCAACTTCCACCGAGATCACCCTGATTGGCTTTCCAAGGTGCAGCGCAAGAAGGGCCCGCGCGACGACAAGGACGCGCAAGGCGAGAGGGAAGGATCCACCAGCACGGGCCAGGAGCTCATGCATGCAGGAGCCCTCATGCGTACCGATTTTGGCGCCAACAATGGCAACGTTGACGGCAACAGCGACGGCGCCCTCCAGCTTGCCAGTGTGCTCAATGCCATCAACGCCATCAAGAATGCGCAAACCAGCATCAGCGCCGACCTCCGGCATCTGCAGAACTCCAACCAGAACCTTTGGCAAGAAGCCGTCGAATCGAGACAGCGTGCCAAGCGTCAGCAGGAGACCATCAACAAGATCCTGCGCTTCCTCGCCGGTGTCTTTGGCAACCAGGACGATGCAGAGACGCCCGTCGCCGGCAAAAAGGTGTCTGGCAAGGGACGTGGTGGTAGCAGAAGGGTCGGCGTTCGTCCGCAGCAGCAACAGCGAAGCAAGAGTCGACTCATGATCGAAGACGGCAATGCTTCTTCTTCGTCCGGCATCCGTGGATTCGAAGGGCTCGAGCTGCCTGCCGACGAAGAAGAGATCGAGGAGATGCCGTCGCATCTGCGATTCCAGGACGCAAGCAATGGCGATTCTCCGAAAGGCCACAGTCCTCCAGCATCCAATGGTGGCTCGAGATTCACTCAAATTGGCTCGCCGCCCACCACCTCGAGTGCAGCCGATTTCGGAAGGCAGCTCTCGGAAGCCGTGTCCACACCCGGCGGATCCAGGAAGCTGTCGTCGCAAGCTAGCAATCAAGTGCTCAATGCATTGGCGTCCGGCGAGGGCAATGCCTGGCTCGCCAGTCTGTTTGGCGCCAGTCTAGCCAATCAAGGCTCCAAATCGACCGGCCCTGCAACGGGTGGAGGTCTCAAGCTCGACCCACAGATGGTAGCCGCCCTGCAGCAGGCTCTCGCGAGCGCAGGCGGCGGTGCCAACAGTGGCAACGATACGAGCGCAGACTATTTTGGTGGAGGAAACAACAATGCACAGGCAGACGACTTTTCATCTCGCTTCTCGGCGTTCCCCACCGCCTCCGGTGGCAGCGATAACACTGCTCAGCAGGGTGCAAGCAACGGACTCGGTCTGGATGCAGATGCGCTCGCACGGATTGCAGGCATCTCGCAGGCGCTTGTCCAGTCACCCAATCGACCGAATTTTGCCGATTCTGCATCCAACCAGAACAACAACTACAGCGTCACATCGCCCAGCAAAAGTTCAGGATCCGCCAGCTTGTTCGACAGCAGCAGCAACAGCAATGATGCAAGCAGCAATCAGCAACTTGCCCTTTCCTTGTCGAGAGCGACGCGCGATCTACAGAACACTTCGGGAGATGCCGACCAGGTACAGAACAGCATCAATTCGTTGATCGAAGGCTTGCAGACTAACCCGAGTCTGCTGCAGAGCATCGCTGGTCAGGCGCAGCCGGCAAATCCGGGCGCATCAGTGCCCTGGCAGAGCTCTGCCACCGACACCAACTTGCCATTCGGTGGTCAGACGACGTTTGGCGATCTCAGCGGCTCTACAGCGCCGATCGCATCGATGGGTGGCACGCAATTCGGTGGTCCCACCGGCACCACCCCGCCCTCCACCAATGCAGGTGCCGGCGCAGCAGCAACAGCAAGTGGTGCCGCTGGAGGCATCGACTCGGACTTTGACGTCGACTCGTTCCTCAGCCAGTTTGTCGACTCGTCGCAGGCTCCAGGCGGAGGCGTCACCAGTCCCACTTCCAACAACGGGTTTGGCGAATCTCCCTCGTTTGCCTTCTCGCCCGCTACCACTGCAGCTTTCCTGCATGGTGCAGGCGTCAACGACGCGCCCGGCATCTACGCACAGGAGGTCGGCTCAGGCACCAACTCGGGCACCAGCTCGAACAGCACCAACAGCCCGCTGGAGAATAACGGACCGTGGAACAACACGGGTAGTGGCAAGAAGAGGAAGCCGTCTACGTCGGGAATGAGCCCGAATGGGACGATGGATGTGGAGATGGCGAGCAGTAGGCCGGTTAAGAAGTCGGCTAGTAGGAAGAAGTAGAGCCGCCGAGGGGTATGGAGGGCGGTCAAAGGGGAGAAGTCGAGGTGAAGAGAAGCAGGCGACGGTTGAGGTTCTTGTATTTGTACCAGCACAGTCGAACAGCAGATTGTCACTTCGTTGTCCTTTCTACGCTCGTGATCGCCTGTTTCGTTGGGAGTGATTGAGAATGAGGATTCATGTATCGTGTAGTTCTAAGTTGTCGAGTGACGAAGCCCTAGTGTTACAAATGCAGTTCTACAGCTGATTTACACTTCCTTCTCACCCACCACCTCCTGACCGTGGGACGTGCCATTCGCCGTCGAAGCAGCCTTATCACTAGCATCTTCAGCATCGAACCTTGCAAACCCTCTCGTCCTAAACAGGATCTCGTCCATATCCAGTGGACCCTTGAACTCCTTCCTCCCCTTGACCACCCATGCTACGCCGCTCATGAGGGCTACAACAGCGACGACGACGACGGTGTAATTCATGCTGCTCCCGGACACGGGCAGTTCGGGTGGGAAGAGGAAAAAGACGTCGGTGAAGAGTACGAAGAGGATGGCAAACACGTTGATTGCGGGACCCATCACGGGGCCTAGGTTGAAGTGTCGTTTTTCGGGTGTTGCGTCGTCGAGCACCTTGCGACCTCGCACCAGCAGCAGGAAGATGGGGATGATATAGCTGAACTGCAGCAGTACCACGCTCGACGACAAGATCGCGTTGAGCGCCGAAGAGGAGCCCAGGTAGATGCAGCCAAAGACAATCACCCACAGCGTAGTGAGGATCAACGCTGGGATGGGGACCTCGTTTTTGGCAGAGATGCGAGAGAAGGTTCGCGAGAAGGGCAAACCTTTATCGCGGGCAAACGCCTGCGACATGCGCGAGCTCGTCGTCAACAGCGCCGTCGCCGTAAACGCCATCGAACAAACCGGGAACATGAGCAGGCATACCGCACCGGCCTTGTTGCCAACCGCTTGGAAGATGATCTCCAGCAACGCACCCGCCGGACTCGACGTGACCGCTTCGAAATCCTTCAGCACGAAGAGGAAGACCATGAGGACGATAAAGGTGGAACTAGCCCCAATGGCAACAGCGAGGATCATGGCACGGGGAGCGTTGATAGAGGGTCGATCGATCTCGTCGATCACATGCGTCGCTCCGTCACTGCCGATGAGGCTAAATGCGGCTTGGAGGAGACCGAGGATCCAGGCTACGCCATTGTTCCAGCCGGTGGTGTTGACGAATTGGCCGAATACGAATTTGGCCGACTGGTAGTCGGGGGAAGCGCGCGCGAGACAGGTGATCATGATGACGAGGGCGCCTACGAGCGACCAGATCATCGCTACGCGGTTCAAGCTGTCGAGGATGCGCACGCCGAACGCGTTGATCACCCACGCACCGATCGAAAACGCCACGTAGACGAGGAAGATATGCCATGGCTTACTCTCGTACCCCTCGTGCAGAAGTGCGATGATGCCGACGATGAATTGGCCGGCCAAACTGCTCGCGGTGGCCGTCAACGCTACCCACCCGGCAACGCTGATCCAACCGGTAAAGTACGCGATCGAATACCGGTATCTGGCGGGGGCAAGGCAGAAGGACCAATGGTACTGGCCCCCGGTTGTGGGGTAGACGTGGCAGATCTCGGCCATCGACAGTGCACACGCCATCACACCGACAAAGGCGACTAGCATGCCCCAGAGGGTTACCGAGGGCCCGCCGGAGATGAGGGCGATCGACATGGACGCCGAGGCGGCGGTCCAGGAGTTGAGGATGCAGTAGCATAGGCCGATCAGGGCGAGCGTGGAGAAGTGCGTTTTGGGCAGGGTGGTGATGGGTGCAGTGGGGTCAGAGGACGAGGAAGAGGGGGGGTGGGCTCGGTAGTCGTGGATCGACTGGGTTTGGGCCTGGGCGCGTTTTTCGGCGACGAGGTTGGCGGGGGGTGCGTCGCCAGTTTTGGCGGGCGTTATGGTCGACATGGTTGCCGTCGAGGAGAAGGAGAGGATCGTCGAGAGTGCGGTCGAGATGGTGGTGGTTCGTGAAGAAATCTTGATCAGGCGGAAGACGTCGAAGCCCCCCCCCCCCCCCCCCCCCCCCCCCCCCCCCCCCACCCCCCCCCCCCCCCCCCCCCCCCCCCCCCCCCCCCCCCC